>QXTE01000173.1:1047455-1060299 GCA_003942145.1 Platysternon megacephalum
CCCCCCCCCCCCCCATCAGCTCCCCGCTCCCCTACGTTCCCTGTGCAGCAGCTGCCCAGCAGGCTATCAATTGCCGGCAGTTCAGCTGTCCCTCCCCCCTACTGCCATGTGCTGTTCTTGCCCTCTGCCTTGGAGCTGCTCCCCGAGACTCCTGCTTGCTGTGCAGGGCGGAGGGGAGGAAGAGGGGGGCTGTCAGGGTGTCCCCCTGCTCCTGCACTCTGTTTACCCCATCTTCCATAGAACGGGGGGGACACATGACAGGGCTCAGGATGGAGGGAGCTTGCTGGCAGCAGCTGCGGTCTCAGCAAGCTGATCTAATTAACAAGGCAGTGTACTTAAGAGTAGGGTCAGCGTACTTAAAGGGGTATTTGCGCATCTCTCTCTCACACACGGTGTGTGTCTCTGTCGGCCATGCTGTCTCCCCTCCCTCCATTCCTGCAGCCAATTGCTAGTTCATCATTTAGCAGTAAGGCATTCCCTGGGAAATATCCCACCCTCTGACTCCTCCACCTCAACCAAGCTTCACAATCATCATCACTGTGTACCAGTATTAAATTGTTTGTTTAAAACTTATACTGTGTGTGTCTGTGTGTGTGTGTGTGTGTGTGTATATATATATATAGTCTTTTGTCTGGTGAAAAAAATGTCCCTGGAAACCTAACCCCCTCATTTACATTAATTCTTATGGGGAAATTGGATTCGCTTAACATCATTTTGCTTAAAGTCGAATTTTTCAGGAACATAACTACAACGTTAAGTGAGGAGTTACTGTACATTGCATTTGGTGCAAGGGTTTAGATGAGAAACCAGTATCTAAACCAGAATTGTTTGGACCCTCCTTAAATTGGTAGATTATGAATCAATCAGAGCAGTGAATTTCTGCAGCAGCTACTCAAAGTGGAGCCATCTCAGATCTGTCTCTGAGAAGGAGCTGCTTTTTGAGCACCAGAGTTACATAAAGGGCACATAAAACATTAATGACTGGCTCTGTAAGCCATTGCGTTATACAAGAAATTCACCTTGATGTGATCTGTGTTGTCACATTGGCTAAGGATTTCATTGCCTTTGGAAGTAGAGAGTGCAAAAGAGACACTGTAACTGACAGGATTCTTTCTTGAGCCCACCTATATCCACCATAATCTCATAACTTGATGAACTTTCTTCTCTGTAAGGGAACTGCACCTTTATGGAAAGTTGGGTTTTTGCCAAAGCCCAGTTTCCTTCTCTTTGAGAAAACGGACAAATGCTTTTCATGCCAGAACAGTCCTCCTGTTTTGTGCTGGAGAGCCTGCTAGTCCTGCAGAATGTTACCAAGCCCTGTCCTCCTCCTTGGAGAGGCAAAGGTTGTGTTTATTACCTGTAAGGCCACTAGGCTAAGCACCACTATTTCTCTCCTTCTGATCATCCAAAAATTGATGAATGAAACCTGATCTGCTCTGGATGTCCATTTTATTTTGCTTGTCAATTTGCCTAAGCTGTACAAGCTTCCAGCTGATAAAACCAAATTCTACGCTACGGTTCCGAAGGTGGTTTCAGCCGTTGTCAATTATTCAGGGAAAAGTTCTCCTCTGTACTGAAGGCAATCAATATCACCCGCAGAGGTGTCCTGGATAAGTATATTGATTTATTTAAAAGATCTTGTAAGTTCTCTTACAACTATTTGGCACTTTGTATCCACTGGCTTTACAGCTATGGCTTTGACTGAATGGCATGTTCAATTCCTCTACCTTCACCAGAAGACCACATCTAAAAGTCCAGAGGTGACTTTCCACCTTTCAGGGCACCGGAACCAATTCTGTGCCTTGCTCTGCTCCATTTGTGCCGCTCAGGTGCCTCAAAGGCAGCAGAGAAGGGCCACATCTCCCTTGCTATGGATTCTGCCGGAGGGCATAGAACAGGGTTCGGCAACCTTTCAGAAGTGGTGTGCTGAGTCTTCATTTATTCACTCTGATTTAAGGTTTCGCGTGCCAGTAATACATTTTAACGTTTTTAGAAGGTCTCTTTCTATAAGTCTATAATATAGAACTAAACTATTGTTGTATGTAAAGTAAATAAGGTTTTTAAAATGTTTAAGAAGCTTCATTTAAAATTAAATTAAAATGCAGAGCCCCCCGGACCGGTGGCCAGGACCCGGGCAGTGTGAGTGCCACTGAAAATCAGCTCACGTGCCGCCTTCGGCACACGTGCCATAGGTTGCCTACCCCTGGCATAGAACATACATAACCCTGCCTGCAGTTCCCAACATGGGATGTGTCAGGTCGGGGAAGGAGACATGGCCAGAGCACACTGTGCTCCCGCTATTCCCAGCTAATGTGCAGTCCCTTGGGGGAACTGTTGCCAGCTGGCAGAGGCACTTCTTTAATGTGCACCAGGGCTGATAGCTGGGATCAGGGACGCTGGAACAACTTGTATAGCGGGGGTGCTGAGAGCCATTGAAGCAAACTGTATATGATGGAGATCACTTTAAGCCAAGGGGTGCGGCAGCACCCCAAGCACCCCTAGTTCCAGCACCTTTGGCTGGACGAGTATTCCGGATGCCCCCTGCTTTGCCAGGAACCTGACTGTATCTGTACGTATCTGCAAGTAGTACTTTTTCAAGCAGGGACACCTATTAAGTCAAAGTGCACTGGGGAACTTTAGTGAGCAGTGGCAGGGTCCACATGGACATTTAGTGCCTGGCACACTGGAGTACTGTAGATTTACACCCCAGCTTGTCACACACTAATGATTCGTCTGGACAGGCCCTGAAAAGGTGGCAGGTCAGATGATTGGTGGATATACATATTTCATAGTTGTGGACTGGTCCGGGTATGAGTTGTTCTATTTTTGAATTATTGTGTATTAAGTGCATAGAGCTTTATCACAGGCAATTTTAGTATGTTTAAATGTAAGAGAGAAACATTCTACTTATATGAACTCAGTGCTGCCTTTGTTTATTGTGCTCAATAAAACCTCAACAGCAAGACGAAAAAAGCAAGAAAATAAATTTAAAAATGGAACTTCTCCTTCACACTCTCTCAAAGGGTCTTCAGCACATTTCATATTGCTTGTAGAGACTATTGGCACTTCAGGGATGTAATGAAATGTGCTGTGTTCTGCCACCAGTGCCCACATTGTGAAAAGTTTTGTTTTGTACAGTGTTGAAATGGCAATAAAAAGTGGAGGGGGGGGGATTCTTTCTTAGTGAGTTTTGAAAATATTGTGCTGCCTCTTTTACAGATTTTCAATTGATGTCAGATTTGTTTGTGTGGCTTGGAGGAATAATTATTTGAAAGAACAAGTTTATATCAGTGAACCGCTATTTAAGGGAGTAGCTTTTGTAGAAAATGGACTGGTGTGACTGGACTACTGTAAGGCCCTGTTTACACTAGAAGTACAGCTGTGCTTTTGTAACCACTTCTTGACAATTTCATCTGACCTAGTTGTAAAGAACATGTTTAGAACGGTGTCCACCCTGCAGCAATTCTGCCTCACAACTGAGGCTGGACCAGTATTTGTTTGTCCGTACCCAACATGCTGCCTAACTGTGTTTTGTATCAGCCCATTCGGAAAAATGAGAGCTGCTATCCCAGCAGCCTATGGGGCAATGCACACAAGGTCCAATTCAAAGCCCATTAACTTCATTTGATCATTGGGTCATGCCACCCAAAGCAGCTCTGCAAGCACACTCACAGGGTCCTAGCTACACTGCCAAAAACATTAAAAAAGTGTGCTGAACGAATAACGGTATGACAGACATGTTGCCAGCCTAGGCCTGTGGCACAGGGGGAAACACTCTTTTCTATGCATCCGAAGAAGTAGGCTGTAGCCCACGACAGCTTATGCTCAAATAAATTCATTAGTCTCTAAGGTGCCACAAGTACTCCTGTTCTTTTTTCTGCCACAGTTACTGACATAATTTTAACAACATGGTGTGTAGAGCCAGTCATGCCACTAACTGGTTAAAAGTTGTAACATTGTCATGTGCTCAGTGTTGGTGTATCGGTGTTGCTAATCCCAAGTGTTCAAACATCATGAATCATGCCCCTCCCCCGGTGAGCTTGGCTTTCAAATCATGGGACTTTTTTTTTTTTAGTTTGAGTTCTTTTCCTTTATTTTTTGTCTAGTGCTGGTTGAAACTCAAAATTTCCATACTGTGGGAAATTCCAGCATTTCAGAATTTCCTTTCATCCCTAATTGCAATGAAAAGTTGAGATTTTGAAATTTCCTGTGAAGTGAAAATTAAAAAAAAATAATAATTTCAGAAATCTCGAAATGACGTTATCAAAATTTTTCAGTAAGATTGAAGTGCTTTGCCAGCCATATTGGAAAAAGTATTTCCATATTTTTTTGTTGTAGATTTCAATGAAATCTATACATTACTGTGAAGTGTTTAGATTTTGTTGATTTAGCATTTTCTGACAGAAAACTGTTCCATCTGAAAACTTTCAACCTGCTCTACTTGTGTCATCTGTGAGGGGGCAATATTCATGAGTGTTGCTGACTGATGGTTGCCTGTGAAATTGTTCTATAGCTTAGGCAATTGCTGCTGTTTTGTAGATGTCGTTGCAGCTGATGTGGGTTTTCCAAGTCTCTTTTTTCCACTTTGAGATATTGCAGGAGCTTATCTATGCTCAGTATCAAGCCGCACTCGTAGTTAATGCCTTTAATGGAAGGAAAATACAGTTGTTCTTGGTTTTTGTGATGTTTACTGAGGTTCACGTTAAAACTGGGGAGGAAGTACAGAAAGATTGGGGAGGGTGACATGAATCACTGAAAAGAAGCTTTCATAAAGAAGGTGCTTCGGAATGGATGTCTGAGAGTTTCAAGGTTAAAAAAATACCTTGAGGCAGAGCTCTGAAGTGGTGCTTTTTGAGAGATTCCTCCTTCAGTAAGTATTTGCGCAATATGGATTTAGGGTGGCCAGATGTCCCAATATTTGGGGCTTTGTCTTATATAGGCACCTATCTGGTCACCTATGCGAATTAGACATTCCAGGGTCAAATTTTTCAAATTATGTGCCTGCAGTAAATTACAGATGATACAATCTAGACTTCTAATTACCTGTTTTTTTGGCACAACCAAGTTGTTAAACATTGAAATTCTATTATTTGTGTTTGCAGTTGATTGTACCCATCAGGACTTTTTGCTCCAAAACCATAAACCCCTCCTACTTGTGCTCAGGGAGAATTGCCATTAACTGATGTGTGTATTCTCTGTAAACCAATCACAGGAAGATGATGGCATTCTCACATACACAAAACGTGTGAGATATCCCACCTAGTAGAGAACAATGTTGCATAGATGCACTGTGGTCATTTATTACATTTGTATTACATTTAGCACTTTGCCACCCTTGGTACCATTCTTGTTTCAGATAAAATGTTTCCTGGTCCAGCAGCTGTGAGTGATTCCTATGCTATTCACAATGGTTAATCAAAATTAAAAAACAGTACAAACTGTTCTGTGGCCTGTTATGACAAGAATTGGTAGTATCATTCATGTTCCATTTCCTATGCTAGTCATGTCCACAAGTACAAGTGATTTCCTTTTTGGTAATTTCAGAGAGGCCATGAATTGACAAAGTATGATTCTGGCTCTTGTCTTTTGAAGTGGTCCTTTTGATAAACAGAAGACTTCAGTTTCTTATACCTTCAGTATAGCACATGTTATCATTATTGTTGTTGTTGAATTCAAATATTGTATGCATTTATTACTTGTATATGCATTTTACAGGCAGGTAAGTAGAAAAGGACCCTGCTCCTGTCCCAAAGAGCTTTACAATCTAGATAAGCAATGTAAAAACAAACCTGAAGTAGGTGAGGGGGAGTGATAACCTACAAACACAGTGGGATTAAATGGTAAAATGTAATGTGTGTCTTGGTAGTTCCAAAACTTGAGTTAGTGGTAAATGTTTCCAAATGTCTCTCTTAATACTGTGCTGGGAGGAATTGGTTAATAGGTCACTTGGAAAAAATATAATTTTAAAAATAACTTGGAGAATTGGATAGAGAAGTGGTAAACCAAATAAAGTGCTATTAAATGTACACCTTTGTATGCATGGCCATGGCTAGAAATAGTTTGCATTACTGGTGCATTCTGAGAGTAGTACAATGAATTCACACTTGACCATGCTATGTTATCCTCGGAATACATACAAGAACTTAATGCTGTAAATCTGAAATTGTGGAAGTCTGTGACCATTGTATAACTTTTAGCTGTCAGACCACTGAAATAGATCTTCAGCGTCTGCTAGTGCTATGTTTATTGGCTTTATTTTCCTCCCCAGATTTAAATTAGTAGATATCAAAATATCTTTACTGGGAAGCTTTTTTAAAGTAAGTGTTCACTGTTTTACCCTGTTGGTTTTCCAGAATTGTGTGCACTAGCATTTTAGCTATGTCATAATTCAGCAAGACATTTTTACAGTGTTTCCAGTGCTGTTCACAGATTAGCTGCCAGAGCTGAAATATTATTCTTGGGATCAAACTTAGTTCCTTTGTTTCATTAGCAATATGTTTTGGCAACCTCTGTTCAGTGCATATGTCTCTTCAAAGAACAAGGCAATACTGTTCATATAAAAATAAATAGAAAAAACAATGTCTCAAATATACTATGTAGAATAGTATATCAATAGTAGCTGTAAGCGTAAGAGATGCGTGATGAATGCTTTATGAAATGAGTACGTTATTTTAAAAAAATGAATTTCCTCCATATTGTTTTCCATTCTAACCGTTCACAGATGTGTGTCCAAACAGTATTATTGGAAAACAAATTGGTCTCATTCATGTTGTGCCTTTACCTAGGAAAACAGTATATTGGCAAACACATGGTTTATGTTAAAAGCATCAAATGATTTTCAGCCAGTCTCATCCCCCTTGATTGGATGAACATTATTGAATGTCTCGGCCAAGATTTTCAAAAATGGAATCCTCATGCTAGTCTCCTTAAATCCATATTTAGGCACCTGAATAAATGGTCTGGTTTTTCAAAAGTGTCGGTCACCTAAGAGCTCCCATTGAATTTGGTGTCTAAATATAGACTTCAGAGGCTAACCCGAGGCACCAATTTTTTAAAAATCTTGACTCTCGATTTCAATAGATATTACCTTGTGCTGAACAACAGCTGCCTTAACAATGGGTTAGCTCATTCTCTTTATTGAAGGTGTGACAGTACTTTTCACTGAATTTTGTAACTGCTTTTTGTTTTGCCATTTAGAAACTTAGTTTTAAAAATTGAGTTTTTTACAACGTAAAATTAAACATCCCCCCAAGGTAACCTAACCTGAGATTTTCAAAGTACTGATTTTGTGCAGTCTTAGGCACAGGCTGAGAAGGCAATAAAATGAAGCTGGGAGGTTTTATTTCAGTGCCTGGACAGACAGATGTACCAGCACAAATGTGTTTTCTTCAAAAAGATGTAATAGTTTGGTCTCTTCCATTCCTACCCCCACAATTTCCCTCACTGGTGTATGAGGAATAAAATGACTGATCTACCCATGGGATTCTGGTTACCTCTATTCAGAGATGAACATAGATCGTATAATCAGGTCAGCCTGCTACAGCTTATCACTTTTTATTACAAAAAAAAAAGATGAAAGTAGTCTGTGTCGCACATGAAAACAAATACAGGAATGCCTCAAAGCCTTTTCGGTCTTGAACTACACTGATGTTATTTATTCCACTGCATCTCAGTGTTATGACCATCTTGCTTTGCTGAATATGGACTTGTGTTGCAATGTCCTTTTGACACTTGTCACCAAGAATGTGATTTTGGCCAATATCATTTTTAATAAGAATCATGAGGTCAAAAGAATGAAGATCATAGAAATGTAGAGGGTTTTTTTACAAAATCGGAGTCTATGGGCATTGTATCTGTATCCAAAAATATACTAATTTTTCTATTTTTAATAAAAATATTGAGCAGCGAGTATGTTTTGAGAACAGCTTAGGTCAAATGGTAGGAGTTGCATGAAGAGCCACCTTTAGTAAACCCAAACTAACTTCTGATTTGATAGATAGATAGATAGATACAGATATATAGTAGGTGGAGCCGGTAGCTCCTGTCGAGCTGTAGTAAAGGTTGCCTGACACGTCCTGTTTTCAGTTGCTTATAACTTTGCTAAACTTTTGGCTGAAATTTCCCATGTTGGGTCTCTGTTTCAGGCTGAATCATTTTGGGAAGCTTCAACAAAAAGGGTTCTGCTATTTTAAAAGAATGAGATTAAGGAAAAATACATTGTTTTGTACATATTACTAAAACAGTTTTAGAACTGTTTTGTTGAGATCTAGAGCCTCTGTGATTTGGAGCAAGGGCTCAAAATTTGGCAGGAGGGTGGAATTTCTGCCAAGGATATGTCTTTTGTTGAAAAATGTAACCAAGTTATAAACCTTAGAAAAATTGCAGTTTGCACATTAGGCTTTTTAGTAGAGTTTGGGTGCGAAATTTTCAGAAGATTCCATCTGTACTGAACATGCTCTATCCCAGGGTTGCAGAGGCTGAGCCCACAGCCTTAGCCATTGCAGGGAGAGTTGTGGTCAGGCACCAGAAGTGAGATCAGGGATCCCATCTCTCCTGTGCTCTCAGTGCTCCCTCTGCTGGCACCCAGGCAACATGGAAGAGAAACCTGCTGCCTGGGAATGCAGAAGGGATAAAAGGTGGAGCTGGGAGGACAGCAGAGGGAATAGACTTGAACTGGGAACCCCAGGGAGGGGAGACAGGGAGTGACTGGGCAGGAAGATTGGGACTGAGAGCAGGAAGGAAGACTGAGATCTGATGAGGAACCAGAGTGGTCAGGCATTGGGGGAACAGGGCAGAGTGGTGTTGAAGCCAAGTGAGTGGATAAGATCATCCAGGGTGTAAAGGGAGAAGATTCGCTCCCCCCCGCACCACCACCACCAAAAGAGACACTGAAAGAATGATCAGAAAGGATTGAAGAGAACTAGAAAAGGACGGGGTTGTGAAAACCAAGGGAGGAGACGAGTTTAATAAGGATGGTGTGGTCTCTGCTGTTTTTGATACTATTGAAGTCAAGGAGGATGGGGATGGAGTGGAAGATCTGAGATTTAGGAAGAGGCTTTAAGAGACCTCAGGTGAGAGGGTTTTTGGTGGAATGAAGGAGGCAGGATGAAGTTGGAGGGGAGAAACTTGAGATAGCAATTATAAATGTCACACTGAATAAATGTAAAGAAAAAGGGCAGAAGGAAGATGGAGCAGTAGTTATAGGGGCAGGGTGGGTGTTCTGCTCATGGGGGAGCAGACCAGAAGAAAGTGAGAGGTTGTGGAGGAGGGATAGGGAGTGGGTGAGAGTAGGGATTTGGGGTGGGGGGATAGTTGCCAGGAGTAGATGGGGGTCCAGTGAGCAAGTGAATGGGTTGGAGGAAAGGGTGTTGAAGAAGATGGGGGGGGGGAGGGAAGTGGAGGAGAAAGGGAAAAGAGGAAGGTCTTTTTTATATTTGTGTGTCAGACATTGGTCTTTTTTATATATATTTTTAAAGTCAATAAGATTGTGTGCAGAAGAGGGGGATGTAGTGTGGGGGAGCTAAGTTTCAGGAGAGATTCAGATAAATGGCTGGGATTGTGGGTGCGGAAGTCAATAAAGGTGGAGAAACAATGCTATAATAATAAATATAAATATGGAGATAGACCTATCTCATAGAGCTGGAAGGGACCCTGAAAGGTCATCGAGTCCAGCCCCCTGCCTTCACTAGCAGGACCAATTTTGCCCCAGATCCCTAAGTGGCCCCCTCAAGGATTGAACCCTGGGTTTAGCAGGCCAATGCTCAAACCACTGAGCTATCCCTCCCCCCAATGCTAGATCCTCATGTGGTATAAATCAACATAGCTCAGTTGAAGTCAATAGATCTATGATTTATTCATGTCAGGATCTGGCCCATAATGCTGAATGCTGCCCTCTTTCACCTTGCAGGGGAGAAGGGGGGGAGAAAAAGTTGAGGAAATCCAAAATATCTAGTAAACTAATATGTTTGCTCCTCTTGTGCAAAATGTACCCAAAAAAAGACACCATTAGGCATGTGTCATATATGCCCTTATCAAGGAATCTTTTCAACTGTAGGGCTTCTATCACCATCTACTGGATGAAGCAGATAGTGCACACTTCTTTAACATGCTCTTCTAGAACCTTTGGAAAATATTTTGACGATCTCAAAATGTTCCATAGGCAGACTTGTTTTGGCATTTTATCAGCCTGTTTGTAGTTGGAAACTGCATGCCAGGCTTAATGAAAGGGGGCTCGTTTAAACATTTAGAACTAGATACACCCGTCAGCATACCCAGACACACCTTTCGGTTTGTGGGAAACCTATTTTGGGAACAAACAGAGTGGTAGCTGTGTTTGTTATGCAGCCATCATATGTGTGCGTTTGCTATGCAAACCAGAATTGTCAAAGGTTTTTCCTACTTTCAGCTTCCAGACTTTTTAATTAAATGTGACCTAAAGAAAAGCAATTTTTAAAAAAATGTGTAAAAAATTAGAATGGCACAGTTTCTGATTATTTCAAGGTCTGGAAAATTAGCAGGTGAACTTCTCATTCTCATAATTTGATTAAGTTGAAAGAGCCAATAACAAGTATTATTAAAATAAGAAGTTAGCTATTTTATAAATGTTGTTTAGACTATTAAGGCCCAATTTTGAACTCCTTACTCAGATAAAACTCCCATTAAATCCAGTAGGAGTGTTACCTAAATAATTATGTGAGGGCCATAACTTCTTCACATTAGCAGAACTTGACAGACTATTTTCCCCGCACCCAAATTGAAGCCTAGTACAGGTAGTTAAAGAGTTTTTAATCTTGTGGTTTCCCGAAGCCCTGTAACTCCTTTCCTGCTTTCCCATCGGGATTGCTATTGCTTAAAGCACAGAACCATCACATCAGTAACAGTGATCTGATTGCACCTGCACTTTGGCTTTGTGGTCCAGGTGAGGATTGGTCCTTCGGAGCATCGCTTCCCAGCCAAAACAGTCAGTCTTCTATTGTAATTTAGCAATACCGTGCAGATGGGATAAGGAAGGATAGTCTTGGACCTGATCTGGTATGGCAGTTTCTACAGTCTTCTGTATCTCTATGCCTCAGTCTCATCTGTAAAATGGGAACAATAATCCTTCTATATCTCATCGGTACTGAGACATATTTGTAAAGTTTGTGCAGTGCTTTGAGATCCTCAGATGGAAACCCCAATAAAAACGACATATTATTGTAATTATTAAATCTAAGGAATTAGTTGTCTGTGTGGTAGCAACATAATGCCTTCTCTCCCCTGGAGCTGTTGCCTTTGTATCTTAAAATATATATAATCTGAAACATGTTTGCAGAGAGTTTTTCTTTTTCTTTTTACAACACTTTCCCACTCACCCTTGGAACCTGTTATCTGGTCACCATCCTAAAGATCATTGGTCACAACTCTGAACAACAGCCTGACATTAAGCTTTGACACTTACTGTCTTTTAATGTTTTTTGTTTTGTCTTTATTCTTTCATAACAGCTACAAGCCCCCAGTGTGAAGGGGTTTGATTTTGCTAAGCAGCACCTGGGCCAGCACAACAAAGATGATCTCCTGATCATTCACGAGCCAGCTCCTCTTCCCGGACCTATTAAGGACACTACCCCTTCTGAAAATGGAGATGTGCCAAGCCCCAAATCAAAGATCACTTCAAAGAATGTTCGACACAGAGGGAGGTTAGTTCAGCTGAAGAGAAGTAGCATTGGATAGATTACGGTTAATTAAATGCAAAGTATTATTGTACACTGCAAAGCATTTTCAGTGAAGGATCCTCGACTTTGGAACTTGCTTTTTCTACTAATTCATCAGAGCTTATGTCTAGCTACCTTATAGGCGCCATTGCAAGACTACTTTTTTTTTTTTTTTTTGGCTTTTAATTGCAGCGTTTTCAGTTAAATGGGATATCTTGGGCAGGGTGTAGGTTCGGCAGAATCAGAGCATTACCTATTATGGGGTAATGTTAAGTGTATGCTTTTAATGCATTGAATTTTGTAATTGCTTCTGGTTAGTAGGGGAATGGGTGATTAAGAAATCCTATTGGTGATACTAGTTGCAATTATTATACGTAAGTCAGACTAATATTCCCACAAATCACCAAAAGCTGCAAAACTCAAAGATGACACTCTTTTCTGTGCCCATCACTGTGTTACCTATCTGCTAAATGTCCAACATTCTCCTCAAACCAATGTCAGGCAAAAAAGGTCCACAGCTAAGCAAGTTGAGAACAACATATCACCCTTCACTTAGAATTTCCTGACCGTCAGCAAGGGCTGAATGACATCATCATTCATCCGCTACTCACTGCACTGCCAGAGCCAGAGAGAATCAGGCCTGTGGGAAGAAAGGGTGTGTAGCTGAGACACTGAGTTAGAGATATTAGTGCTGTGGCATTTGTGATGACTGAAGCCATCCATCTTCTTCTCTCATATTGCTATTAATTATCTTGAGTATTGTGATGAGGAAGGTCTCCTACCAGCCCAGTTCTCTGTCTTGTGCAGCACACTGAGGAAGGAATGTGGTACTCTGATATTCTCCTGAATATGTGTGTGTCACATAACTAAACTTCACTAGAGCGGCTGTCGGAATTGTTCTCACCAAAGCAGGACACTGGGATATGCTGCAGCTTTGCAGAAGAGACTGGTTATTGGTTTGTGGAAGACGGGTGACTTCCTCACTCACAAATGTGCTGATTGAATGAAAGTCACTGGTGCTTTATGAAACCACCTATATCAAGTGTTTGCAATTTTGGCACCCATAACTTCTACAGCCTCACTCCTCACCGTGCTTCCACACCCAACTGCCTGGGCGGGTGCTACCCTACTCCCTCACCACATTCGGAACTGAA
>QXTE01000173.1:1060378-1282703 GCA_003942145.1 Platysternon megacephalum
TTCCCCAGGCTTCTTGCATTTGTGTATAGGCACTTGAGATAACTCGCTGATTGTCCCGCTTTCTCGGTCTGAGACAGGAGTCCTCCCCTCTTGCGGTCT
This sequence comes from Platysternon megacephalum, assembly GCA_003942145.1. Lineage (NCBI taxonomy): Eukaryota > Metazoa > Chordata > Testudines > Platysternidae > Platysternon > Platysternon megacephalum. The sequence goes on from QXTE01000173.1 coordinate 1,060,478, forward strand.
CCTGCTTGTGCTTCCTCCCAGTATCCCACTTTCCCACTTACCTCAGGGCTTTGGTCTCCTTCCCCCGGTGAACCTAGTTTAAAGCCCTCCTCACTAGGTTAGCCAGCCTGCTTGCAAAGATGCTCTTCCCTCTCTTCGTGAGGTGGAGCCCGTCTCTACCAAGCAATCCTTCTTCTTGGAAGACCATCCCATTGTCGAAGAATCCAAACCCTTCTCTCCGACACCATCTGCGTAGCCATTCGTTGACTTCCACGATTCGACGGTCTCTACGCTGGCCTTTTCCTGCCACAGGGAGAATAGACGAGAACACCACTTGCGCCTCAAACTCCTTTATCCTTCTTCCCAGAGCCACGTAGTCTGCAGTGATACGCTCAAGGTCGTTCTTGGCAGTATCATTGGTGCCCACGTGGAGAAGCAGGAAGGGGTAGCGATCCGAGGGCTTGATGAGTCTCGGCAGTCTCTCCGTCACATCTTGAATCCTAGCCCCTGGCAAGCAGCACACCTCTCGGTTTTCCCGGTCAGGGCGGCAGATAGATGACTCAGTCCCCCTGAGAAGAATCAGTGTTGATGCATATCAGTATTTAAAAGCTGAATGTGGTTGAGAATTAGCAGGGCGTGGGATGGATGAAGATGATGGGTAGGAGGTGCATATGGAGGAGCGGGGCTGTGTGAGGACGTGGGGCAGAGGATGGTGTCAGAACTATTAAGTGGGTGCCTAGGAAGAGTAGGGTTGGGTGGGGAGGGGCATTGAGGAAGTCTGTGAGGAAAAGGAGTGTGGCACTGCAGGGAGAGGACTGAGTGGTGTGCAGGGGTGTAGCTGGGCATGACAGTTGATTGGGCTGAGGGGGCATACAGAAATTTGGACTGTGAGAGGGAAATGTGGGACAAATGGGCAAGAGCTAAGTGGGGCCGGATGGGAAGAAATGAAGCAGAGAGGAGGAGCCATGGTATGATGAACCACAAGTGGTTCAGCAGAACAGAGCTCCTCTCTGCTGCACTTTCCGCCAGTTCTTCCTCCTCTCCCCTTCACATCTCTGCTCACTCCCACCCCTTCTTCACCATCCCTGTTTGCCACCCAGATGCTCCCCCCCCTCCTCCCCCCCCACACACACAGCCATTTATCCCTTGCTGTGTCCCCCTGCATGGTTGCTCATTCCACCTTGGCTCCCCGCAGTGCTACTGCATTGTGACCAGGGGAAACCAAGAGTGATGGTGCGGGAGGCTGTGGAGAGGGAGTGAGGGGTGCGTGTGAAGAATGTTTTGGGTGGAGAGGCTTGCTGGGAAGAATGAGAGGCATACAAATGGTGCCTTGGGGGTCTAGGCAGCACACAGCCTCTGCACTGACTTGTCGGCACTTGAAGAGCTCTTCATCTGCTGCTGCCTTGACTCCCTAGTGCATTGCGCTGGCAGCACTGGGGGGGAACCCCTGGTAAATCATTGCCTCTCCACAGAAGTACTTGACTCCTCTGGCTCTGTGCAGCGTGGTGTGCCAGAAAGCAGAGGATGGGCTTCCCCTTTTTCTTCCCACCTAAGTCTCCCTGCTCAGTGTTAGATCCCTGCACCCCAACTCACCCCTAAAAATCTCCACACCTCTCCACTCAACCCCTCATGCACCCCAAAGCTTCATTCACTCTTCCTGCCTCCTGACACCCTTGCTGCCACACATGGGCATCTCCAGAGCCCATCCCCCCTATTCCCTGCCTCCCCATGGGCTTTGTAAGGAGTAGAGCTAGTGAGTCAGGGACCAAGGCTAGCAGCATCTCAGAAAACAGAAGCAGTTGAAGGAACTTGACACTTCTGTCAGCTAATCTTGGCTCAGATCAATTAGATTATTCTAAATGAGAGAGATGAGTTCCTGTGTTTCATTTTAAAATTTCAAAAGTGGTAAGTGTGTGAAAAGAGAGAGAGTAGCTTGGAGTTTGAGAGTTCTCTGGTGTCTGAGGGTTTTAGCAGAACCCAAAGTAAAAAAGGAAAACATGGTAAAATTTCAAAAAGAAGTTTTTTTTAAATGTTTCCTCTGGAAAAGTTAGTAAATATTTTACTTAAAAAATTATTATGCCACATTTGAAATGTGGGCATTTCCCCCCCTGCTTTAAGTGCAATTTCCATGTAGGCTTAACTATGGAGTCGCTTCATAATATGTTGATGTGCAGCTGCCAGTGAGATGTTTAAAACATTTTCTCCCTGAGGGAGGGAAAGACGGACACATTAAGGAATTATATTTTATGGATTATTCTTTCAGTTCTTTGGTTATGTGGGTATGTACAGAATAAAACAGAATCTGGTTCAATATAATGCTGTACAAAACAGTATGGTGAATATTCATATTTGTTATTTGTATTACTGGAGCACTGAGTCATGGACTAGGATCCTGTTGTACTAGGTACAGTACAGACACAATAAAAAAATGGTTTGGGCCCCAAAGAGTTTACAATCGATGCATAAAACAAGAGATAGCAAATGGATACAGACAGATGGAAAGGTAGAAGAGAACAATAAAACAGTATTGGTCAACATGATAGGCCCGTGGTCTCAGCACGCCAATAGCCTGACTGTTGTCAAGCGTTTTTTTGTAGGCATCATGGCAGAAGAGGGTTTTCAAGGAGGATAATAAGGTAGTTTTGTTGATGTTTATGGGGAGTTCCTATATGTGTTTGAGGCAACATGGGAGAAAGCACAAAGGTGCTTGTTTGAAAATTTAACTAGTCGGCAGAGGAGGCTGACATCGTGGGCTGATCAGAGGTGAGAGTTAACTCGATAGGTAGAGTGGGGATAGACTGTTATGGGTCAGTGATTGTCTTAGTACATACCTTACACCTAGAGATGGGTAGTAGATTAAACAAGTAGCAAATGGAAGAGACTTATGAGATATAAACTATTCTTATAAAGATGATTATTTATTTAAGTAGAACCTAGAGGCCCCAACTGAAATCGGGATCCTTGTGTGCTATGCATAAGGGACAGTCCCCGCCCTGAACATCTTACAACAGCACCCAGCAAAATGGAGCCCCAATCCCTAATAAGGCATTTGTATGCTACCATAAAATACATATTTACTAAAAATCTAAATAGAAAAGACGAGGGGTGGGAGGTAGAACAGAGGCACAGAGTGAGGAAACTGAGGAAATTAGTTAAACAGAAATTAAATGGCGCTGTCATAAGAGTGAAATGCCTGCAAACTGCATGGAAACTTTTTAAAACACACCATAATAGAGGCTCAAACTAAATGTACACCCCCAAATAAAAAATACCGCAAGAGGACCCCAAAAATGCCCCTCTGGCTAAACAAGAGAGTAGAACAGGTGGTTAGAGACAAAAAGACATTGTTTAAAAATTGGAAATCAAATCCTACTGAGGAAAATAGTAAGGAGCATAAACTCTGGCAAGTCTAGTATAAAAGTATAAGTAGGCAAGCCAAGAAAGAATTTGAAGAGCAATAACAGAAGACATGAAAACTACCAGCAAAAAACATTTTTAAGTACATCAGAAGCAGGAAGCCTGCCAAAAAATTCAGTGGAGCTACTGGACCATCAGAGTGCTAACGGAGTACTCAAGGAAGACCAGGCCATTGTGGGGAAGCTAAATGAATTATTTTTATCAGCCTTCGCTGCAGAGGATATGGGGAAGATTCCCACACCTGAGCCATTCTGTTTAGGTGTCCGATCTAAGGAACTGCCCCAGATTGAGGTGTCAGTAGAGGAGGTTTTGGAACAAATTGATAGATTAAATAGTAGTAAGTCACCCGTACCAGATGGTGTTCACTCAAGAGTTCTGAAGGTACTCAAATATGAAATTGTAGAATTACTAACTCTGGTATGTAACTGATGGTTTAAATCAGCCTCTGTACCAGATGCTTGGAGGATAGTTAATGTAATGCTGATTTTTTAAAAAGGCTCCAGAAGCGATTCTGGCAATTACAGGCCAGTAAACCTAATTTCAATATCAGACAAATTGGTTGAAACTATAGGAAAGAACAGAATTATTAGACATATAGATGAATACAATTTGTTAGGGAAGAGTCAACATGGCTTTTGCAAAGGGAAATCATGCCTCACCAATCTATTAGAATTATTTTAAAGTATCAACAAATGTGGACAAGGGTGATCCAGTGAATATGGTGTACTTGGACATTCAGAATGTATTTAACAAAGTCCCTTATCAAAGGCTCTTAAGGAAACTAAGTAGTCATGGAATAAGAGGGAAGGTCCTCTCATGGATAAGTAACTAGTTAAAAGATGGGAAACAAAGGGTGGAATAAATAGTCAGTATTCATAGTGGAGAGCAGCAAATATCAGGGTCCCCCAAGGATCTGTACTGGGATCAGTGCTGTTCAATGTATACATAAAGGATCTTGGAAAAAAGGGGAAACAGTGAGGTGGCAAAGTTTGCATACAATATGAAATTACTCAAGATAGGTAAGTCCAAAGCAGACTGCAAAGTGTTACAAAGGGATCTCTCAAAACTGTGTGACTGGGCAACAAAATGGCTGATGAAATTCAGTGTTGATAAATGCAAAGTAATGCACATTGGAAAACATAATCCCAACTATAGAGACAAAGTGATGGGGTCTAAATTAGCTGTTACCACTCAAGAAAGAGATCTTGGAGTCACCAGCAATAGTTCTCTGGTGCAACGACAGTCAAAAAAGCTAACAGAATGTAAGGAACCATTAGGAAAAGGATAGATCAGGGATCGGCAACCTTTGGCACATGGCCCATCAGGGAAATCCGCTGGCGGGCCGGAACGGTTTGTTTACCTGCGGTGTCCGCAGCTCCGGCCGATCGCAGCTCCCACTGGCCGCGGTTCGCCGTTCCAGGCCAATGGGGGCTGCGGGAAGCAGCGGCCAGCACATCCCTCGGCCCATGCCACTTCCCGCAGCCCCCATTGGCCTGGAACGGCAAACTGCAGCGTGCCAAAGGTTGCCAATTCCTGGGATAGATAATAAGACAGAAAAATATCATAATGCCACCCTATACATTCATTCTTGAATACTGCATGCAGTTCTAGTCACCCCATCTCAAAAAAGATTTATTAGAATTGGAAAAAGTACAGAGAAGGGCAACAAAAATGATTAAGGGTATGGAACAGCTTCCATACGAGGAGAGATTAAAGAGTGAGACTGTTCATCTTAGAAAAGAGACGAGGGATATGATAGATGTCTATAAAATCATAAATGGTGTGTAGAAAGCAAATAAGGAAGTGTTATTTACCCTTTCACATAATACAAGAACCATGAGTCTCCCAATTAATTAATAGGCAGCAGATTTAAAACAAATATAAGGAAGTACTTCTTTACACAACACACGGTCAACCTGTGGAGTTTGTTGCCAGGGGATGTTGTGAAGGCCAAAAGTATAACTGGGTTCAAAAAAGAATTAGATAAATTCTTAGCCAAGATGGTCAGGGATGCAACCCTATGCTCTGGGCATACCTAAGCCTCTGCCTGCCCAAAGCTGGGAATGGACAACAGGAGATGGATCACTCGATAAATACCCTGTTGTGTTCATTCCCTCCCTAGCATCTGGCCCCAGCCACTGTCGGAAGACAGGATACTGGGCTAGATGGACCATTGGTGTTGACTCGGCAAGGGCATTCTTATGTTCTGACAAAGAGGTGCTCAACCAGAGAGAGCTCAGCTCTCATTTTCCTGTTTGTGGGGCTCTTCTGTCTATAAAAAAGATTATGTAGTGAGGAAGATTTGTACCTACTATAGTGATTCTCTTTTTTTCCAGGAGTATTTTGTATTGGGATTTGAATAACCAATATACTACTTTTGCAGGAAGATAATTTGTATGGAGTTCTGTAGATAGACTGGCAGTATGCATAGGGTGAGAGGGAAGTTGAGTTAGGAGCACTAACAAGTGCACGTGGTGGGTTGAACTTTTGATGAACTCACCTGCCTGAGCAGCACTTATTTTAATGTGCACTCTCTAGGGAACGCTGACATTTAGTTGAAGGCTTTAGTAACTGGGTCAAATATCAGTAACAAATCTGGCACTTAGCAAGGTTGGTGGACCAACTAGTCCACTTCATGAAACCATTGCATCAGTGCACAGACAGACTATGAATGTTTGCAAGATTATATGTCCAATATGCATACTATCGCATCAGCTAATCATCTGCTGAAGTACTGAGTTTAGAATCAGTTGCATGTAGTGTATTCTGTCCTGTTATTATTTTGTATTTTGTTTTTTTAATAGCTTTCAGCTGAAATATGCATGCAATTCAGAGGCTGGTGGGGAAAAACACAAGATTGCCTTTAATTGTTCTGTATATACCTACAATGAGCTAATTCAATTGAGTGAGATAAGAAATTATAGGTTATTAGTATTCCTGCAGCTCCTGAATGCCCATATAGATGGAGGCCCCATTGTACTAGATGCTTAATAAATATGTAGATGACACAATCCCTGCCCCAGTTAGTTTACAATCTAAATCTAAGACAGACAAGTAAACAGAGGTGCTGAGGAGGAAAGATGGGATAACAATAATGCTAATATGTTTTTGCATAGACAAGCTGTGTCCACAATTTGTAGGAACCAAGGGATTTTATCTTTCTTTTGTTTGGTACTGTATGGAGTAAATAAAATATTCATAGTCCTGGCTGATTGTAGGCCTAAATGGTCAGCAAAACTATCAGTGTGGACTTACTTTCAGAGTTACTTTAATAGCTGGACTTGGTAACTTCATACTCTGATACTAACTAGACATTAAGTCATATTACTTTTGAAGTAACAGATGACTTTTCTGCCTGAAAAGTAATCCTGCTAGTTGCTAAGGTGAAGGGCTTTCTGTTACAATTAAGATGACCATTTTAAAAGTAAAAACAGCTTACTTAACACTCCTGTCATGTGTATCAGTGAAGTCACAGGGCACAGCATTGCCACAGCCTAATTTTACAATTCCCACACTCATGACAAAGGTAATCAGTTATTTATTATAAGTCAAAGTTCTTTCTCAAAATAACTTTGACAGTCCTACCAACATACGTTCTTATGAGATCTCCTCGTATCTGCTGGCCACAGCCCTTTATAAACCTGTCTAACATTTCATTCATCTTTTTTTATATCTTCTTTTTTTATGGCTGCAGAGTTTCCCCTTCAGATGCTGACTCCACAGCGAGTGAACAGTCCAGTGGGAGAGAGACAGGGGAAGAAACTGCAAGACCACCAACCACTGCCAATGAGGGCAAACCACGCAGAGCTCCAAAGAGTGGTTTGTTACATTTTTTTCTTCAGTCTCTTGCTGCAGTGTTTTGGTAGGGCACGCCTGAGATACATTTCAGTGCTGCTACTTTCTAAAAAGTAATTTTTGTCTATTGGATCTTCTTGTTTTGGTTCTCCGCCATTTTTTCCCTCTGTTTATTTTCTATTTTCATATGTTGCAGTTGGAGATCTGCATGTTTCTTTCGTTCAGGCATGCATCTGATCCAAGTGATATACAGGTCTGTCACATCTTAGGCGCATTTAACATGTGCAATTTCAGCTTTACGCGGTCGGCAAAAACAAGAAAAAAAACAAAACAAAAAAGAGAAAAATAACAATTTAATTACTGTTTTTGTAGTGCGGAGGATGCCGCCCGCCATTACACTCAATGTAATTTTGACTATACGCGATTTTCGCTTTACGCGCTGACTGTGGAACGTAACCCCAGCGTAAAATGAGACAGACCTGTAACACCAATCACCCTCCCTTCTCTCATCCAGCAAATATGTTTCTAATCATGTCACTATTACTCTGTTGGTAGCAATCTTGCAGGAAATTAGAGGTGATCACAACAGGACTTGACACCGTGGGGGCATATGTCTTTAACTATGATTTTGAAAAACTGAGATTTAAAAATAGTTTGGAGAGCTAAGAGTTTAAAAATCAGTGTGGTGCTTGTGCATGGTATAATTTAGAAGCCAAGATGCCTTATTGTTAGCACGAATTTTGGTAAAGACTTGTTGGCATCTCATGGAAAATACTGCATGCTATTCAGCTCACCCCTGTCATGTTTTTATTCCCTTTTACCCCATTTTAAATTATTTAAAATGTTTGCATGAAAACAGGATTTTGATTAAGAGCTCACACTTCTATTCATATTGCTTACTTCTCACTGGAGATTTTAGGACCAGATCCTCAGCTCGTCAATCACAGTAGCTCCAGTGTGGGGGTCCAGATACATTACAATCCTGTTTTGTACAAATGTCCTTAGTAGTAGTAAAACGAGAGAGAAGGGAATACTGGAAATACCACAGGCAAATCCCTCTATAAAGTTGAATGGTGTTCAAAGTTTTTCATGAGGTGGCTATTGAGGAATGCAATGCCAATATACTTGAGCTAATAGCCTACATTTCCCAGTTTACCATTGTGTAAGAAGAGATGATAATGAGTAAGATGCAAGAGGTCTTTATTATAATATCAATCACTAGTTCCCTTCCAACGCACCTGTTTTTCCCCAGTGTATGCTTCTACTTATGCAATGCTCAGAACACTGAATGATCCTGAAAGGGCTGGTTTGGTGAGGCTGGTTTACCTCCTGGATGAACATTCTGTTGTAGCATGTAAGCAAACGAAACACAAAGTAGGCAAACGCTGCCAGAAAATAAAAAAGTGAGCTTCCAAATAAACTAGTATGCAATACGGGCCCCTTGCGTATACCTTTCACGAGGTGACCTTTTTATTTTGTAAGATGTCATCCTAGTGGCCTAGGGTGGATGTTTTAATTTCTTATGTTTGCTATAAGGACCAGAATTAATGCCTGAATAAATGGGTATAATATTAGTGTTTTATGAGGAGTTAATGTTATGAAAGACTGTTGAACTACTACTTGTTCCAGTCTATGTGAATCCAGCCCTATTCAATACTATCCCATTGCCTCCTGCTGCGAAACTCCCTATTTGTCCCCTTGTTTCACATCATCTTCAGAGTTTCCATGTTAGGCTTTAGGGAGTGTTAGAAGTTGTTACATCGAGAGCTAATTGTAACTGTGTCTTAATTATCTGGAAAGATTTGCTGGAGAGCTGTGCAAAATGTGTCCTCTTTTTTCCTTCTGCCATTCTGGGGCTGAAGAAGCCATTTCTCAGTAATTGGTCCTCCTGGTCAAGGGATGAAGGGAGCTATTTTTAATGTTCAAGACCAGACCCCACTGTAATGGTGTATTTTACTGCTGCTAAACTCCAGTGTCAGCCTCCTTTTCCTACAGCTAAGGCTTGGCAATCATGTATCTCACTCAGCACCAGAGCGCCCTTTTTTCTTACTGTATGTTCCATTCTATGCATCCGAAGAAGTGGACTGTAGTCCACGAAAGCTTATGCTCAAATAAATTTGTTAGTCTCTAAGGTGCCACAAGTACTCCTGTTCTTTTTATCATACGTTTTTCTAAATGCCATTTCTGCTGAATTATTCATAGCTACGGTGTCATCTTTCTTTGCTTTCTCCTTTATGCTGTCAGGAGCAAACAGAGTGGGTAAGTATCCAGACTAGTGTTTGACAGCCTTTCTTTTACTGGCAGTTTTGTGGTACAAATGTGAATAAAGGTCTTGAGAAAGTTTAACTAATTGTATCTGAAGTTTGAGTCGATTTGTCCTCAGAGTCTAAAAACCTAGATTGGTTTTGAGCAATTTACTCTCAGAAAGAATACTCAACAACACAAATTATAGTAAAGGGTCATTTGTTTATCCAATAGCAAGTGCATTTTTTCTAATTGAGGCTATTTTTTTAATGATGTGATTTGTGATGTTTTGGCTGAAGTATTGCATGCTAAAGTGATCTCTGGTATTCTTTGCCTCTTAGTTTCCTTCCTTGAACAGAATGTGAATAGTTAATAATATCTTTTAAATGGCCAATATTTATGCTGCTGTGAACTGTCAGCTGTTCGGTTTAATGTAGTATATATTATTAGATAGCTCCTAGCCCTAAGTGGTATCATTGTGACTCGTAAATTTAAGTCTTTACTTCCGAGGGACTGGATGGCTCAAGGGGTTGATAATTGAATAATGAGCCTTCACTTGTTCACAGTTATTACTCTGCCCAGGTCTGTTGGGACTAAAAAATATCAGTTGGCTATTCAATGTCATATGTGAAAATAGGTTGGTGGCTTCATTACTGTACCTACTACTGCCCATTGACTACAGTGGACTTTGGACGATGCCCATTGAAGGGAAATAGCTGCACTTGAACTTGTTTTGTGTTAAATTAGAGGGACAAAATTAGAGAGGTTAGATCACATTTGTACAAGAAACTTATGTTTTGTAAAAACAAGCTTTTGCAAAATTCTTAAAACCAATACAAATGTTCCATGTCTTTTGTTTACGTTCTAGTGGAAATAATTGTTTTAACAAAGTAGCATTCCCCTTTGCACTTGGAACCCAAGCCATTGCATTGTGTTAATTACCTGAGAAGCTGAAAGTGAAAGTAACTAGAATTGACAGTGAACAAGAAAAACTGACTAGTGTGTTTAAATTGTTCAAGAGGAAAGGAAACAAACACCATAGATAGCAAAAAGTAAATTAGGTGATTAAAATTATTTATTTTTAATGATCTAAGTTGTTGTCAATAGCATAGATAAATTCAATGAGATATCCATAGGAAATTTGCTATCCATTTTAATATTTAATATTATTTAAATAAAATGTTTAACTCTCTTAATTGTAGGTTAGCAAATTACAGATGTGATTGATTAATTGAAATAATATTACAATCATTTCACAGACTTTTTTCCACTTTTAGGATTTACAGAAGGAATTAGTTTTTGTCTTTTATTTTTCTGTTTAAAAGGACACAATCGTCTTAAAATATGTTACTTTCTGCATTTGTATTAAAATAATATTTGATTATTGATGCTGAAAAAAATTAGGCAAAATAAAATTCTCTTGTTTTTTCCATGTGTTCCTTTAATGCATTTGACAGCACTTTTTTGTATAGTCTGTTTCTCTAGTTCTTTTGTATAATCAGTCATTTAGGTCTCAGTCCTGCAAATAGTTCCACATGAGCAGTCCCCAGGACCTATACGGAGTGTTTCTGACTCACTTCTTAGGGCTTCCACAAGCATAGAAGTGCCTTCATGTGGAGTTTGTTGTAGGAATAGTGAGTTTTAGTGAGTTTCTTCCTTTGTTTGCGAGTCTTTCATGCAGCAGCAGTGGGGAGAGGAACATATTTTTTTCAAAAAGAAAAATGTTGTTGTAGAACCACAAAAACTGGCAGAAGGACATATAGGGGCAGGTGTAGTACTTGAAACTACTTTTAATTAATTTTGTTAAATTGACCATATTTCAGATTGACATTGTCTCTGTAGCTTTCATTTATAGAATAGGCACTGTGAACAGAAAGTTATGGATAAGATTATAAAGGTTCTGACTAAGTAGTATAGTTGCATATTTTGGAACTCATTAACCAACTAGTACAAAAATGTAATAAGATATTTGATGAGCTCATTATCAAGCAAATGCCCATTGGTTCCCTAGAATGACTCTCTTAGGTATATTTGGATTGTAGGTGTAGAAATTAATTTTCCCAACCAATCCCAGCAAAGCACTGTTTGTACAGCTAAACACCTAATGCTAGACTGTTTACCATCTGTTGGTAAGAAAAAACAAACCATTAAAAAGCTTAAATTTGTAAAAATTGGCTATAAAACTACATTTTGGACAGTTTTTTAAATCTTTGTTTAGTTGAGAAATTGCCCTCGCTATCACTTATCTTTAAAGTACGGCATTTTGCAGTTCGAAGTCTTTTATTGGCTTTTAAAACTCCATTTGTGGAATCTGAGCCTTCTTAAGTAATGTTATCAATAGCAATTTGTAGTATGTACTAGAGCATTCTAAATAGCTTTTGATGGGATAAAACTGGTTTGAACTTTTTATCTTTGTAAAATATCAAATACTCGATTTAAAAAAATAAAGAATGATCATTCACCCTCAGGAAGAAAAATGAAAAAGTTTTGTAATCTGCAAACTACTTAGAGTAAACTGCCTGCAATAAATCTGCAGCGGATGGAAGACCTCCAGTGCAAATTAAGTGCAGCGGCAAAGATGGCATAATGTCGTAGTACCCCATTTCATGTTATCTTGTATGGCCAGACATTTGACTGAGTTGATCCTAGCTATGACACTGTCTTTTATTTTATTTGTTCTGGTAATTCAGGACCTCCGCAGCCCAGTAGTGGAAACGAGCAGCACTCCTCAGCCTCTATCTTTGAGCATGTGGACAGGATGTCTCGTTCCTCAGATGCAAGTAGACGGGTCCCCAGCAAGATCCAGTTGATTGCCATGCAGCCCATTGCAGCCCCTCCAGCTCAGAACCCAGCACTGTCTGACCGAGTAGCAGAGTCCAACAAAATTAACAAAGAGGTATTTTTCAGATAGTGTTTGTGTGCATGACTATAACAGGGTTCAAAAAAGAACTAGATAAGTTCATGGAGGATAGGTCCATCAGTGGCTATTATCCAGGATGGGCAGGGATGGTGTCCCTAGCCTCTGTTTGCCAGAAGCTGGGAATGTGCGACGGGATGGATCACTTGATGATTACCTGTTCCGTTCATTCCCTCTGGGGCACCTGGCATTGGCCACTGTCGGAAGACAGGATACTGGGCTAGATGGACCTTTGGTCTGACCCAGTATGGCCGTTCTTATGTTCATGCAATGGTATATATACAGTGGAATACACTTTGCTAAGTGAGAAGGAGAGCAAAAAGGTTCACATTTCCCTTATATGTTGAGAGTCACACTTCAGATCCTGTGAATGGTTTTTTCTTTTATAAGTGTGTAGTCTTGAGTTGCCTGTTGTTTTGGGTCATAGAGAAAAGCTCTGGTTTAAGTGTATCTTGCAACTAAAGTGGTGACACACTGTTTACCATGCAACCTTGAATTACTATGCAGGTACTAATAAACACTCTGTGGTGCGTGGTGGCTCTGTAAATTTGTGTGATGCCTAAATGATTGGGTTATCTGGGTCTAGTTCTGCATGCTTCTCCCAGCTGCTGCTCAGTAACTCATTTTGTACTTGATTGAAGATAGTCTCCTCCCCCTGCTTCTAGGTTAAAAGCTCAATTCGTCCTTTGTGTTCAGTACCTTACATAATACGTTGAAAAGTAAATTAATACATCTAATACCTGTAGACAAGGAAGTCCAGGAAATGTAAATTTAACTACTAGGAAAAATCCTGCTATGTACATTTGTCTAATGACCTTTTTATACTTTTGTAAAATATTGTAGTGGGTTTTATTTTTCGTGCTTTTTGTGCACCTCAACACAGTTCCACAAGCACAAAGGTCATTAAGGGCATGATCCAATACCTACTGTAATCAATGGAAAGAGTCTCATTGACTTCAGTAGGTGTTGGACCAGCTCTAAAGGCACTGGTCTATGTTTAAACTGGTGACCTGAGGAACCTATTGCCATGCCCTGGACCATTCCACTCCTCCTTCCCTCTTCCAACTCCGCTCCTCAATCAGCTCCTTAAATTCTTGCCCCTTGTATTCTGAGTTGTTGTTTTTTTAAAGAGAATCATAGACAGACTCTGGCTATAGTTATCAAATTTCTCCTATGATGGGCGCAGGCAGACATATGCCACATACACCCTTGGTTGCAATCTAATTTCAATGGAGCAATGTTTCTCACGGCAACTGGCAGGACTTTTTGTTATTCATCATGCCTTTTATTAACACTCTGCCACTTCTCTCTAATTTCACTTGCTGTGTTAGTGATTATACCATGTCTGATAGCACATCTACCTGGGCAGATTATGGGTCTATTACCTGCAAAAGGACGAGATAACTGAGGGAGGAGGACGTGTGTGCCAATTTCAAATTGCTTGCTTTAGCTCTGGCTATCCTTTTTATTGCACAGCAGTAATAGGCTCTATTTGCAAAAGTGTATCTCACGGTTTTCTCTTTTTCTTCCTTTAAGATACAAACAGCTCTGAGGCATAAGTCTGAGATCGAGCATCACCGCAATAAGATCCGTCTTCGAGCCAAGCGCAAAGGCCACTATGAATTTCCAGTTGTGGATGATGTGATTGTTGTTGATGCCAAAGAGCAGCATAGAATATACCGCAAAGCGCAGATGCAGATTGACAAGATCTTGGACCCTGGGGGCAACGTGCCTACTGTTTTTATAGAACCCAGGAAGAGGTACAAATTGAGAGCCAGAGGAAGATTCATTCTCTTTTAGAATCAGAGTCAAGACTTGCAAACTACGTCAGACCTGTATTTCTGCACTTGGAGAGCTTAGAATCATTTTGTTCCCAAAGGAATGTTTGGATTGGAGAGGTGAAAGGGTTGGGGTTATTTGGGGTGTTTTGGTCTAGTCAATACATGCCAGAGGCTTTTTGGGTAGTTGTTGGGTTTTTTTAACAGCATTCAGAAGGCCATGCGTTATTTTTAACAGGTTCTCATGGACAGTTTCTCAATAGTGGAACCAAACATCCCAAAGCCATTTTTAAGGAGATGTTTATTGTTTGTGCTGCTACTTTTGCACTCTCTTTCGTTTAGTAGCTGCATAGGATCCCATGGAAACTGTCTAATTCCTCTAGTGTAATTGTTAAATGCAATGTAATTTTGGGAGCAGGCTGAAGCAGAACTACTTAGCCCCACACCACCACCACAATTTTTACTAAGTATCACCGGTAACAAACCCAGGGTGAAACAAAATTTGAATTTACTTAAGAGCACTAACAGAGACTAAGGAATAAGAAAAAAAGTTAATGGCAAAGAATACTTTTTTCATATCAAAACAAAGAAAAACGTAGTCAAGAGACCATGAAAACTAATTATAAAATATATAAAAGTTCAAATTTATCTTTAAAACTCTGCAAATACCAGATAATAAAATCCCTTCTTCCATATTCCTTCATGGTAACCAGATGCACACAACACTTACCCATCTCACAGATCTTCCCTCCTGGTCTTATATTTCAAGACAGTGTATGCTCTGTGTCTTCTGTGGGGTATATGGACACAGAGGCTCTTTCTCTTGAGTTCCAGGTTCCCTAAAAACAGTCCTGCCTGGACCACTTTCACACTGAGAACAAACAAAACTTTTCCTACACTGTGTCTTTCCTTCAACTGACCTACATACATCAGTTTAAAGCTCAGCATAATCTCCAACCTGCAGTCTGATGGTTACTTTGTCAGCTCCATGATGCCATCATTTAGAATGCTGTAGGTCTGGAATGAGAAATATCAGGAGTTAGGGAAACTGAGCTGGGATGGGAGGAACTGGGACTGGCTTGGCAAGAAGAATGGGAATGGACTGGGTGAGACTGGGACAGGGCGACTGAGTATTTGTGAGGCAAGGAGACTGGGACTGGGATAAGAAGCCTGAGTGGAGCCTACCTGGAGCCTGCTAGTTGAGGAAAACAGGACAGGAACAAGGAGCCAGTGTGGGAAGATACAAGACTGGGATGGTGACAGGACAAAAGATGTCAAGACTGGGGGGAAATGGCAGTAGAGTCTGTGTCCAATAGAGCACAGAGTTCCTATGTGATGATGGACGAGTCGGTTAAACAACACTTTTCACGGGTGGTCGGTTCCTCATTTTCTGGGCGACCACCTTAAGACCCTGGGGTCTGATTTGCAGAATTGCAGAGCAATTGCAGCTTCAACTGAAGTCAATGGTGAGACTGCTCTGAACATACAGAATGCTATATAATGCTAGGAACTCTGAAAAATCAGATCCTAGGTGTCTCAAATTGGGCACCCAAAATTCCATTCCATCATACAGGCACTATAATAAGATTGGCTGCTTATCAGATTCTGTCATTCAATTGTATTAGGGAGTATTGATTTACATTTTATGTAGTTTTATTTCTGAAACATCCTAAAAATATGAAATGTAAATCAATACTCTCTAATGTGATTGAAGGAGACTGGAAGAATATATGAACTAATTAAATATTCTAGGTGCCAGCCAAGGTAGAAAAATTGTCTTCCAAAGCAAAATTGCGCACTCTCATTCACTCATGCACAGGCTGTATGTAGTGATAGCATCCTCGTCACCAAGGTCATTCTCAGAAGTATGTTGATGCTTTGCCAAAGGATGACCAAATGTACGTTTCTCTCTTTTTGTTTTAAATCCCTCCTTCATGACATAATTAAGTTTTTATGTGACCCTCTCACACATAAAGTGTCTGGCAGTTTTCATGTAGAATTACATATGACTGAGATATTGCACTATACTTCACAGGAGATGGCCCCTGCCTGAGGACTCTCCGAAATGTTCATGGCAGCAGGGGGTCATACCTGAAAGGGTGCACAGAAGAACTGAGGGCAATCCATAGCCAGCTATAAGAACCATTTGTATTTCCATAGAGGCAAACTGCTTAGAACCTGTCTCTGATTCAAATGTACAAGTTAATCTTTGAATAATGGTTCTTTTTAAAGTAATAATAAAGGTAGTTCCATAGCGCTGCCTCAAATGGAAAGTGAGGAGAGAAGTATTTTGAAGATTATAGAGAAGTGATGGCATGGCTGAGAATTTTGCTATTAAACTATGCCATAGGTGAGATTGATGTTAGTGGTTTAAACTAGAATTTCTTTCACTTCATTAGCCTTTTGTCAAGAGTATCACACCATGTTGACTCAATTGGTTGCATACTTGCCTGTGGGTCAGAAAATTCTAGGTTGAAATCCTGCATCAGGACCCAATCCTGATACTGCAGCCCAGTATTAAGGGCCTGATCCTTCTCCCATTAAAATGTTTGGCAAAATTCCCAATGACTTTATGAAAGCAGGATTGGGTTCTTGCATAGATGGTAACTATTGCTAAGCATAACATAACGGATGCTGGATTTGCCTGTACAGTCACTGCATCTTACTCACTACTTTGTGAGGCACTTTGGGGCTTGGTTTTGTATAGTATGGTATTTCTTGCTCAGTGTTTCCCATTATGCTTTCCCATGAGCCATCAAAGTGTGGAATCAGAAAACAGGACTTGTGGCTGGGAGAGAACTCTCACTTAGTGGGGTCCTGAAGCACAACATATCAAAGCAGAAATATTTTAAGGAGTGTTGGAATACCAATCTAGCACATAGAGCTTGAGATAACAAACAGTAGAATCTCCAACTTTTAAAAAGTTCTAGTAAGACAAAAGTCGTTGAACTTTCTCTTGGTTTTTATTTCTCTTCTTTTCTTTTTTTTTAGTTCACGTGCAAAACGTTCTCCCAAGCAGCGTCGGAGACATCAGATAAATGGCAGCCCTATTGATGCTGAGAAGGACAGGCTAATCACCACTGATAGTGATGGGACATACAAAAGACCACCAGGAGTCAATAATTCTGCATATATTGTATGTTTGTCTTTTAGTTGACAGGAATACACTGATAGTTCTTACGATAACTGTGGCTTAGGCGAATCTCCTATTTTCCTGGTATGCTCTGAGTGGCTACTTTATATGCTAATTCCATTTGGATGAAACTGAGTGAGTCAAGAACCTCCTATGCAGAATGCTTGGGTAAAATAGTGAAAGCCTGTAATTTTCCACTCATGCTGGCGTTGCTTAGCCTTCAGAACAGAAGCACTGAAAAGCATTTTTATCAGTCCCAATAAACTATATAATGAGAATTGGAGATGGGGCCAGTAGGGACAGTAATCATAGGAAATGCTATGAAATGGAAAAAGGAGTCTCCAATGAGCAACATTAGAAACAAAAATATAAATTCTGGAAAAGACCCATCACATGAAAACGTGTGTATGCTACAGGATCCTTTGAGCATGGTCAGTTCAGTACATTCTAGTCCACATTGCCGGTGATTAAATAATCCCAAATGTTATAGGAAATTTTATGGTAGTTTTTCAGGGAGTGAAAAACTGAAGTCCCTCAATGATAGATTTTCTTTTCTTTAAACTTAGATATCAGTGCAGAAATCACTGAAATCATTCTCAGATAGTATCTAGCAAATTAGCTTTTATTTCCATGTTAAAAATAATAACTAAGAACTTTTAAGTTTAATAATATCATGTAATAAACTGCACTTACTGTGCTTCCTGGACCGGTGCACCCGCACTCTGGCCACTAATCAGTCTTCACTCAGACTGCTGCTAACATTCAAAACCTCTGGACAGTTTCAAACAGTTTCCATTTTAAAAAAATGTAGCGAAGGACCATAATGTTTCTTTCTGTGGTCTTCATCGGCGTTCAAACATGCGCAATGATCATTTTAATGTCACCTGTATCGGAATGAATTCTAGTCCGCAGCTATTTAATTGAGACTTGTCACATAGCAAGCTCAACCCGTTTGGCACTTGTGGAGAGTTGGCCCTCAGCATTCTAAACTCCCAGTGAAGTAGAGGGGTGTGGCTTGGTAGTTGACACTGCAGCCGGCATGCAGTGGCAAGAAGGAGCTGGCACAATAAGTCTGCTACTGCAAAGCTGCGTAACTTCCTGTTACCGAGGAGCAATATGCTCCTGAAATAAGACCGTATGTAGTAATTGTGCTGGCTACATCAGGCTGCTGTCAGGTAATTGCTGCCCCCGGGCACTGTTGTGAATCCCTTTAACACGATGCACTTCAGTTCAGCTTCCTCACAGCTAACCACTTAGCTGTTGAATAGCTCCTGTCCTGTGTTGCTCAGGATAGCCGTAATTGTTTCATATCTCAGCTAACGTGGTCAGTTGTTACACAAAGACTCAACTCACTCCATAGAGCTGCAAAGATTCAGAAAGACTTCATTTAGAGCCGGGGTGGGCATACTACAGCCCGGGGGCCGCATCTGGCCCTTCAGATGTTTTAATCCAGCCCTTGAGCTCCTGACTGGGAGCAGGGTCCGGGGCTTGCCCTGCTCCGCACGTGCTGGGGCTCCGCGTGTCTCCCGGAAGCAGCGGTATGTCCCCCTCCGGCTCCTATGCATGGGGCAGCCAGAGGGCTCCACACGCTGCCCCTGCCCTAATACCGCCCCTGCAGTTCCCATTGGCCGGGAACCATGAGCATTCATGGCCCGCCATACAATTTTCATACCCAGATGTGGCCCTCGGGCCAAAAAGTTTGCCCACCCCTGATTTAGAGAGAGAGAGAGCTCAGACTGTCATCTTCTAGCTAAGTCAGCATTCACTATGTGATTTCAGATACACATACATTTACAAGCCACATCATTCTAGTGCAGCTAGGTCTCTATCGGGTGGTACACTGCTCCCCACCTAGTATCATAGTGAGGGAGCTTAAATTGGCTGAAACATTTGTACTCTCTGGTAGAAGAATTGGGCAGGTTTTGTCTGGCACTCACACAGATGTGTTAAATCTCAACTTGGTTTTGGTGGTCATAGGATTTAAGGCTAGAAGGCACCACCAGATCATCTAGGGTGACCTCCTGTATGTCACAGGCCACCAACATCACCCCGCACACTAAACCCAACAACCGAATTGAGACCAAAGTGCACCAGTGCCTGAGGCCCCTGCAATGGCAGGGAAATGATTAAGTGAGATGTACCCAGATAATCCTGGCAAGTGACCCACCCCCACATGCTGCAAAGGAAGGCAAAAAAACCCCAAGGTCACTGCCAATCTGACCTGGGGGGAAATTCCTTCCTGACCACATATATGGCGATCAGTTAGACCCTGAACAGGTGAGCAAGAACTAGCCAGCAAGTGCCTGAGAGACAGAATGCTCGATGCCACCTCAGAGCACTGGCCCACCCCGTCCAGGGTCTCATCTACAGCTGTGGCCACCCCTGATGATGCTTCGGAGGAAGGAGACCAACCCCCCGCCAAATTCTTGGGGGGCGGAGGGAGGAAATCCCTTCCTGATTCCTGCAGGTGGCCAGCTGAAGCTCTGAAGCATGAGCTTTTAGGAACATAAGACATAAACCGGAAATGAGTCCTGCCACCTACCATCACCAGCAACGCTATCATAGAGTCGCATCAGTCAATTTGTGCTGTTCTCTCGTGTTGTTTGCCTGCACAACTCCTATTGGGAGGCAGTTCTAGAACCTCACCCCTCTGATGGTTAGAAGCCGCCTTCTGATTTCCAGCCTGAATTTGTTCGGAGTCAGTTCAACCCATTTGTTGTTCTGCCAACACTGTCCTGTAGCTTAAATAACTCCTCACCCTCCCTGATATTTACCCCTCCCCCAGTATATTTATAGAAAGCAATCATATCCCCTATCAGCCTTCTTTTTGCTAGGATAAACAAGCCAAGCTCTTCCGGTCTCCTCTCATAAGACAGGCTGTCCATTCTCTCCTGATCATACTAGTAGCCCTTCTCTGCATCTGCTCCAGTTTGAGTTCATCTTTCTTGAGCCTGGGTGACCAAAATTGTACACAGTATTCCAGATGAGGTCTCACCAGTGCCTCGTACAGTGGCATTAATACTTCTCTATCTCTGTTGGACATGCCTTGCCTTTTTCACAGCTGCGTCCCACTGGTGGCTAATAGTCATCCTGTGATCAATCCACACACCCAGGTCTCTCTCCTCTGTTGCTTCCAGCTTATTCTAATCCTTGTTCAGAAGTTAAATGTCACTGTGACTTGAAACTGTGTATGTAAAACTCTGTCTGACTCCTACTTCCATTCTCTGTCTTCTCTGTAGTCCGATCCTGACCTGCCTGCAGAACCACAGACACCTTCTTCTCTTGATCTCGGGAAGTACCCAGGCTTGCCTGCCCACCCAGCCTCTCAGTACATCCCTCCACAGCCATCCATTGAAGAGGCCCGGCAGACCATGCACTCTCTCTTGGATGATGCCTTTGCCCTGGTGGCTCCCAGTAGCCAAGCAGCCAGTTCCACTGCCATCACGTCACCTGGGGTCTCTGCGGGACAGCCGGTAAACAACACTCCTGCTCGAGCAGGGAGGGGAACCACATGCCCCCAGTGGGGATCACCATATGGTCCAGCCCAGGCAGTAAACAACCCATTTAGTGTGAGTGATACATCTTGAAAGGCTTTTCTGGTGAGGGTGTTAGGACCAGTTGAGCCGTGGTCACTATTGTTATACCTTTTAGATCAGGGTTCATCAATTACTGGAATCAGGGGTGTCCGTGATGTGAAGTTACAAAATGGGGGACTCACTATTTATACTACCCTGTGAATGTTTTTTTCTCCTTCGGAGGCAGATAGGAGTACTCTTTTAAGAAAACGCTTTCCTGGTCCACTCAGTTGTGATCTTTCACAGATCAGTCTTGGTATTTAAATGAATAATATTTCTTTTCTGAAGTCTGTTTTAGCTTAGCACCTATTTAGAGCATATAAAGATAAAGTTCTAAGTATTTAGCCAGAGTATTCCACCAGGACATCCTGATTCCATCTCCCCTGCTCTAACCATTAGACTATGCTCCTGTATGAAATTGTAAATAGAGCTGGAAGTCTGTTGTACAAAATACATCATTTTAGGCAGGGATAAATTAAGATCTAGCACTACCTGTGTGCCATTGGCTCCCCCCACTCACACAAGGTAAAATAAAAGCGTAGTTTTTCATAAAATGTATATTAAATACACATTGAAGGGGGCTTTGAGCTGCAAGTCAGAGAACATATTTTCAAAAGGTGGGTAAGCCACATAAGGACCATGGGCAAACATAGAAGAGCTAGTTATCCTGTTGGAGCTGCACTTCCCAGGTGCCACTTAACAAAAAATGTTTGTAAATCTTTGTCCGTAAACTTGCAGTCAGATCACACACAGGCCTGGCAATTGGGTCTCATTCAAGCTGTAAAAGACTGACGGAAATTTCCAATTTATTGATTTTATTTTTATTCATTTATTTCCAACAGAGATACGTGGAATTTGGAATGACTCCTCCAACAGCGCCGGGTCTGCTGCAGAGGTACCTTTCTGTTCATGGAATTATAATTATTATTTATATTACATTAGCGCCAAGAGGCCCTACTGAGATTGAGACCCTACACTATTAGGTACTGTGCAAACTCAGGGTGTCAAACAGATGGCCCACAGGCCAGATGCAGCCTGCATAAAGTATTTTTGTGGCCAACATGACATACTCAGATTATGTAGATTCCAAGATTTAATTAAAAGACAATAAATTTCCAGCCTCCATGGCTGCAAAGATAACCTTCCAAATGTGAATGGAGCATACCATTGAGTGCCAGAGTCTGCAGAGTGCCTGAAACAATGACTCAAACATGTGTACCCTGTTAATCTCATTGGAGTAGCATTTCTAAAGCCCAATGATGAAGAAGTGTCATTGTCAACTGTTCCATTGCTGATCATTTTAATAGATGGAACAGGAAAGAGGGTGGGAGTTGGGAGTTCCAGGGAGGGAAGTGCAGAGGGAAGAACGGAAGAGACTTAAAAGAAGAGGGAGGGAGGGGAAGGAAGGAAAACACAGGGCAGGAGTAGCATCGGCCCAAAGGGAAGCTGAGTATCTCAATGAATGATGCTAAATATGTCAAAAAGTTGCTGAGTAAATAAATAATAAATAAAAGTTTAGTTACTACATAGAGGCTGTCTGTATCTTTCCCTTAATCTCTGTGGAAACCTCTCTCACTGATGTCAATGAGAGGTGCACTGTGGATTGAGGAGAACATGAAGTCCTGAATTTATATCCTGGCCATGGACCATAATTAAACATGTAATTAAACTCTCTCCTCTGAGTAGATTTGACACTTTTGGTATAAACACGTATTAAGAAACAATCTCTGTCCCAATGAGCTTACATTGTAAACAGATAAGACAGACAAAGGGTGTGAGGGCAAACGGAGCACAAAGAGGTGGAGCCCAGAATAGAGCTCAGGTGTCCTGCATACCAGTCCAGTGCACTCTCCTTTGCACCAAGCTGCTTCTCCTGTCTTTGTTTCATACATATAAAATGTGTAAGCTGTATGCCAATGAGAGAACGCTTTCTTTTTTGGTGGGTAGCCACTTTTGCAATGGTTAAACATATGCTTGTTTACTCTTCCATGCTTGTTAACTCTTTATTTTATTGGTCAAATGGAGATATAAGCCCCAGTCCTTTGAGAACTTTATGGATACATCCCTGCAGTTCTCATGCCAGAGTTGGGAAGTTAGCTATATTCTGAGGACACGTGCTTGAAGAGAAGTATGGAAGGAACTGTATGATCCCTTCCGTATCTCTCAGTGCTCTGCTCATGGTGCAGCAGCGGGCTACAGGAAGCTCATACTTTGCAGTCTCTGCTAGATAGAAAAGCACTGTGGTAGTTAAGGGAGATTAAGGTTTGTGCCAGATGCTGAATGAATAGCGGAACACCGCCCATGCTCAAATGTCAGATGTTAATAATAAAAGAAATTAAATTAACTAACCAGTAAATCAGAGCAACCAAATGTACTTCACTCCACCCAAAGGCTCCCTCTTGCTTATTCCCTCTGCCCTCTTGAAAAGCCCTATAAATAAATGATCTTCCCTTCATGCCCTATAGATTAAGAGATTCAACTTCTTTTGGGCCAAGTGGGAGTAAATTCCAGAGCAAATGGGGCCTCTCAGAGAAGGCCTGGTAGCCGGCCCACCTCTATAAAATCAGTGGGGATCTATCTCAGTAGGCTCTCCTGGCCCTGCTGTGGTAGTCTCATATGAAGAAGGAGGTGAGAACATCCCAATCTATGTAGATAAATAAGGGAAACATTATTCCTTGTAGTTTACAACTGATAAATGCCTCCCTTCCCTCCCAGTTCTAAATTTACTATTTGGATTTTCCTTTAATTCCCATATAACCACAAATGTTCAATATATAATATCAAATGGGAGCAAGTTACAGTCCCAAAAGCTTACTCCAGTAAAGGGAAGATCACCTGCTAACCTAGGAGACAGACGTGTCAGAGCACAAATTCTCATCAGGACAAAGCTCCAAGAGAAAGTCGGGGTCTGATGTATACATAATGTATTGCTTCATTATTTTATTTATTTGAAAATGAATGTAGTTCTTGGAGAAGGGCTGTGCTGACAGTCCTAGGCACTGAAGTCTATCTGCAGAATGGGGATGGACGGTTTTTCCCTGCCCATGGGACTGAGACTGAAAGAATCACCTCTAGAAGAGGAGAGGGGAATTAAGTCCCCATGAACATTTGCTCTTTGAGGTCTTGGCTGATACGGCCAATCATGACGTGAGAAGATGATTTTGTGATTGGGGAACTAGCACGTTAGAAACTGTACTGAGATCATCAACTCATTGTATGTAGATCACCACTAGGCATCAGTTATTAACAATTTTCATTCACTCTCAACCTGTCTCAGATTTACAGAGGCGGCTTAATAGTGGAAGGCTCTGTAGCTAGTTATCAAATCCTTGAACAAGGCAGTACCTTCACTGTGTATTACTTTTTCAAAAGGCTATGAGCCCCTTGACACAGGCAGTTTGAATTTCCTTAAGTTAAACATTAATACCACCGTTGTTGTTATTGGTGGAAACCCAGGACCTGCTAGTGCCAGAGGGTTAAAGTAAGAACCTGCAAGTTCATTGACCTGCACAGGAAGGTTTCTTTAAAGACAGTATAAAATACCATGGCTGCTTCATTTTAGATTGTGTTGGAGCAGGGAAGAAATGTATTGTATTCAAGTAAAGAAGGTTACACTCATTTACCGAAGACAAAGATAATGAAACTGCTAGAAACAATGCAGAAAGCTATAGAAATAGGAAGGGGAGTGTTTTAAAGTCACCGCAGTAGGCAGACATTAACGTCACAGTCCAATGGCTTAAATAGCCAATGCATGGAACATTGATCGGGAAACCAGATTGTTCCCTTTTCTCTATACTAATGCAATCAACATATTTAATGGGCTGGAACCAACCTGGGCAGAAAGGCAAAACATATAAAGTTAGGTCACTTACCTACTGTGCCGATACTGGGGCTTAGCAGCCATTATCATGGTATGAATGTTGCATCGTGCAATAGGCATACACTGAGCTTGAGCATACTGAGAATGTCTAAATCTAAAAATTGATTTGCAAAGGGATTTTTTCCAATTAAATTTGCTAGAAGTGAAACCTTTCCATTGAAACTAGAGAGGCCAGGTGGAAGGCTGGTCTGGAAGATAGAAGCCAAGACTGGAAAGTCTGTCTGATCCAAATTTGGACCAGCAATAGCTAGGTAATGACACAGGTATCCATTTTGCATCATCTGTCATGGATCTCTGACTTGTGGTAAAGAGTAGCTAAAACCATCATTTATTATAATGAGAGGCTTGAGGAGAGCTGTTAACCATGAACTCCTTTCATCTACAGAAAGAGCAACAGTAATGGAAATACTTGTGCCCCCCACTCAAAAAATAATTTTGCACAAAAATAACACCCTCAGCCGTAATATTGGGAGGATATTTCCTTTGAAAAGAAACATCTAAAATGATTCTAATAGATTATGGATTATAAGGTTCCAATTTGGTGCTGTAGGCATGAAATACCATATGAGTGCTTCTCTCACTATTGCACTCTTACTGGTCCCCAGATAACAACCCCAAATAGGCATCGTTAAACCCCTTTCAGACATCCATTTTAACGTCCCGTGATGCTTGGAAAGCTGGTTCCAAATCACTTCTATGGAGCTGCTCGGATAATTGGGAACGAGTCTGTGGGAGATAGGGAGAGTGTGGCTGTTCCAAACTAAAAATGTTACTCTTGAACCCTTCCGAACTCTTTCCTTCAGGCTGTATCCTAAATGACTAATATATTGTATTTTAAATTACTGGGTTTCTCTGTATTAGGTTCCACATCCCATTACCAACTTTCTGAGTCATGCAGTCCTCTGAGCCTTTCGTATGTAGGTCACTGGTACAAATGCCCCCCAGGTCAGCAGTGGCTTGAGTGAGATACAATCAGATGACTGTTTAGTGGTCCATGCTAATGAGTGGAATAAAAACTTAGGGAGAGTAAATAGCCCAATTCCTAGGAAAAAGCTGCTCACACACCAGGGTGATGAGCATAGTATAGGAACTTGGGCCCCAGTCCTGTAAGATGCTCAGTCTGGGCACTGTGGGCACATGAGTTCCTGCAGAGCTCATTGCAGGATCGAGGGTATAGTTAAATGGGAGTCCATGTCACAGAGAGCACTCTCACAATGAGCACCATTGGTTGGCACACTCAGCCAGAGAAACTGAGAGGTTGATAGACAGTGGAGATCAAGGTAATCCTTAAATGTGATCTCTCCAGCGCAGGGTGAGGCACATTGGTATAACAGTTCCGTGAATAGGCTTTCCTCTCCAGTGCTGTCAATGTGACACATTTTATTAATGCGCTAAGTCACCTTAGACTACCCTTGGTAAGCAAACAATCGTGGAATTATGATTATCACCATTGGTGGAGACTGCCTTTGAATAATTGCACTCTTCTTGACCTGTGTCATGACACAACATGACATGGTGCGATGTATCATATATAATCACCAGGGCCGGCTCCAAGCAGGTCCCTGGGGCGGCCAATGAAGAGGGGAGCGGCACGTTCAGCAGCAATTCAGCGGCGGGGCCATCACTTCCTCTCGGAGTGAAGGACCTGCCGCCGAATTGCTGCCGTAGAATGAAGCAGCTGTAGAACTGCCTCCGATTGCGATCGCGACTTTTTTTTTTTTCCCCTGCTTGGGGTGGCAAAAATGCTAGAGCCGGCCCTGATAATCACAGGATACTTGAAAATTTCTAGAGCTCAACACAACAAATATTCATGACACTTAGGGAAGTACCCATAAACCAAATGGTATCTCTGTTTGCCAAGTACACGTTACATTTTGCACTTTCTTCCTGTTGATTTAGATCCAAGCCCCTGACTCAGCAACATTTGTCAGTGCGGTTTTTGGGTCCCTAAATTAAGCAGGTGCATTTCTACTGAAGTCAGTGAAGTTAGATGAACCTGCTTACGTTAGTAGTGAATTTGACTATCTCCTGTTCCGTGGTCGCTTTGAGGTAGTAGCGATGATGGTTTTCCTCAGCGGAAAAGTAAATCTTTCTTTTTTTCAAACCCTTCTCAGTGCATTGAAGCCACCCCAATCTATGAAAATACTTGGGTTTAAACTCCTGTGTTAGTCTTTGTACAAGCCTATTCTTATGAAGTGCATGTTACGAAAGAGGATTGTGGTAATGAAGTTGAATTCTTTTTGTAGCAGCTATGGTAAAAATATGCATGAGTGATCATAATAGGGTTAAGTATAAGGGATAAGTGTAAATGTTTTCACAGTGGAAAGGTCAGTCAGTGTGATCTTATGTTGCTCTGCCAACAGGCAAAGTTTTGGCCCGGGTTTCCTTCAGCCTGCAGAGTTAATGCACCCAGACCAGCAACAATCTGATGTTCAGTATTCCTCCAGAGGACTATACCCAGAAGAAATGCCATCGGTGGCACGGCCACGACCAGTTGGAAGCACTGCAGGTAATTTTGGTTTACACTGAACATGCACTGGAATATTACACCTTTTTCAAATATGTTCCATATATAGTTGTCCCTATTAAAAGTCATCATNAGGCAAAATTTTTCCGAATGGAATGTTTTCTCCAGAAGGCATCAGTTACCGTTTAATTTACCACAAAGGAAATATCGCGGTGAAAAGTCAACATTCACTGAACTCTTTTTGAAATGCTGAAGTTATTTCCTATGCTAAGGCTATCTTTTCACTACCAAAAAAAAGGGGGGTTTTAACCACAGGATAACTAATACACATTAGTATCAGAGGGCTAGCCGTGTTAGTCTAGATCTGTAAAAAGCAACAAAGAGTCTTGTGGCACCTTTAAGACTAACAGATGTATTGGAGCATAAGCTTTCGTGGGTGAATACCCACTTCGTCAGACACATGTGTCTGACGAAGTGGGTATTCACCCACGAAAGCTTATGCTCCAATACATCTGTTAGTCTTAAAGGTGCCACAAGACTCTTTGTTGCTTTTTACAGATCTAGACTAACACGGCTACCCCTCTGATACTAATGTGTATTAGTTATCCTGTGGTTAAAACCCCCCTTTTTTTTGGTAGTGAAAAGATAGCCTTAGCATAGGAAATAACTTCAGCATTTCAAAAAGAGTTCAGTGAATGTTGACTTTTCACCGCGATATTTCCTTTGTGGTAAATTAAACGGTAACTGATGCCTTCTGGAGAAAACATTCCATTCGGAAAAATTTTGCCTGTTTACCCTGCATTTTTTTTCTTTTTTCTTACTAGGGACATTTGCATAAAAACAGTATCTGAAGAGTCTATCTATTTTCTGCTGTAGCACATGAAATCATCTTCCCTGACTGTGAGACAATTTCCATAGCAAACAAGGTTCTAACTTCACATTGGGTTTAAGTGGCAGGAGCTGATGAACTCTTAAGAAACAAAGATTCTGTTCTCGTGTAAATGTCTCTATTAACTTTCTTCCAAAAGAGAGGGAATTAAAATACTGAAAATATAGGTGTGCTCAAGAATTTCTAAAATAGACATGTCCATGTTGTAGTCCAGAGAATTAACTTTGACCTGCAGCTGTCCTCTCCCTATTATTGTGCAAAGTGACGGTGGTGAGGGGGTTCACTATTTCATAGATGATTTAATATATTATGTATACTGTTCCTTAAGTGTCTATGGTTGATCAGCTGTGGGTTTTTGTTTCCAGTGAACTCAAATAACCAGTTTGTATCCTTCAATTAAGGAAGGTACAATAACAACTTAATATCAGTTTTATGATTTTTTAAAAATTTATTTTAAGGAAAGAAGAGTAAAGTAAATATTACATGTAAGTTAGGCAACTTGTCTATGTGCCCCCCCCCCCCCCCCCCCCCCCCCCCCCCCCCCCCCCCCCCCCCCCCCCCACCCCCCCCCCCCCCACCCCCCCCCCCCCCCCCCCCCACCCCCCCCCCCCCCCCCCCCCACCCCCCCCCCCCCCACCCCCCCCCCCCCCCCCCCCCCCCCCCCCACCCCCCCCCCCCCCACCCCCCCCCCCCCCCCCCCCCCCCCCCCCCCCCCCCGCCCCACACACACACACAACACAGTCACTGAGTATCGACAACTCCTGTTTTTCAAAGTTTTCAATGAGGCATCTGCTGATCTTTAAGGTTATTTCGCTCCTACTGTATTTACAACAAAAATTTGTCCCATCATAAGAGAAAATTTGGGGAAAAGTAAAGTTGGTATGTTGCTAAATGTGTCTCTTGTAATTAATGATAGTGGCTCTCCTGGCATTCAGTAGAAAGCAGTGGGAAAGGAGTGGATTTAGGTTCCAGGCTGAGTTAATAAAGGAAGTAAGCTGTGTACTGGCCTTCCCGTTGGTTAATGTCAGTACTGTTTAATCTTTAAGCACAAACTAAAGCAGGAAAAACCATATACAGGGATAGCCATTCATGTTGTGGCTCTGAGGGATGGAACAGAGAACAGTGTGCAGACTTAGGGTCTCGCTGGTTTGTTGGTGCAATAGCAAATGTCTCCTCTTTGCTGCCAGATCACTAGCATTTAAAATTGTAAGGGCTTTCTATAGTCTTTGTTTTAATGACTGGCATACACCTGAGGTGTACATTCAGCGTCAGATGTGCATGTACGTGCAATGTTTGTTATCAATGAAAGGTAATGAAAAATACCGAATTTCAAGTGAGCTGCACCAGAGTAAAATGGTTTTCCCTATCTCCAATCTGCATTGGTATTCTTCTCTCTGCTGATCCTGATTAGTGTGTTAAACAAAAACTAAGCTGCTTTTTCTTCCTGCCTCCCAACCCCCTCAAAAATGTATGTGTTAGCCTTTTGTCATTTGTCTGCCCTGCAAGCTTACTGTATATAAAGATGGAAAACAAATATTTGCTTTTAAGGTTCTCAGATACAGCACCTCACTCAGGTGGGAATTGCTAGCAGAACCGGAGCCCAGCAAGTGGAGATTGCCTCAGTCAGAGCAGGGCATGGCCAGCCGGGGGGACCAGGGTGGCCCCAGTATCGTGGAGAGGATGAATATGCTAGGAGAGATGCAGTGAGTACTGTGTTCACATTTAAATAGTTTCTGAAGCGGTGATATGTTCAGTTTTTGCCTTCGTTGCTGTTTGGAATTTCTTCCGATGATTCTTTCGCTTGCTTTTTCTGACGACCTCCACTTACTCTTCCAACCTTCACTAGCTCTTCTAACCTGTCTTGCTTGCTATTCTTTCACCTCCACTTCTCTAACCTCTTTCACTCATTCTTCCCTAACCGCTTCCTCACTCAAGGGCTTTAACCACTGTGTTCTGGTTATAGTTCACCACTTCTAACCCGGAGCTCCAGCAGAGGTCGAGTCTGCTTTCCATGCACTTCTTTAATTTGAGATAATTGCAGGTAGAAAGCACTGAAGTAAATGGCCCAGGTTCTCTGCTGGCATGCATTGGCACAGCTCAATTACTTCTATGGAGCTGTGCCAGTTCATATGGGCAGAGAATGTAGGTACTGAATGTAGAATTAGACGTGTTGTGTACAGCAGTAGAGATATTTCTGGACAAGGTGTTTTCCTTTCATCTGTCAACAACATATCTGTTCGTTTACCTATACTACCGGACAGGCACCATGATTTGACAGAATACTGCTTTCAGAAGATGGAATTTCTGATTAAACCAACCTGTCACCAGCGTTTCATGCACTTGGTCTTTAAACCATTCCTCTACCCATACTGGCCTATGCCAGCTTCCTCGTAATTTTGGAGATAACTCCTTTATGCTCTGGCTTTCCGCCGCACGCTCAAGTTGTCACATCTGTTCAAATTCGTCCCCTCCCTGAGGAAGAGAATTTCCTCTCTTTGTGTACTTCCAGCAGCATTTGTCCCCACTAGCAATCACCACTATCCATATTCCATGTTGTCTTAAAATAGGTGTATTTAACAAAAATATCGAGAGGCTCAACAAAAACAACATTAAGCAGGATTGGGGCCTGATTTCTCAGAGGTGCGAAGCACTTCATATTAACTTCAGTTGGAATTGTGGGCACTCAGCACCTCTGAAAATCAGACAGGATGTAAATATGACTCTCCTCATACTATGCAAACAATAGCTAACGAGGCCTAATATAGCCAGATATCTGTACCCCGTTCCATGCTTAGGAATGTGGGATCCAAATAACTCATTCTATTCTGGTCAGGATAAGCATCCTAATGCTCGTTTACACCTAGACCAGCACTCAGCGGAGAGATCTTACAGGCTCTGTTGCATGTCTCTTCGAGTGGCATCTCAGGGTCAGTGTTGGTTGTCAGCTCTCATAATTTGTCCTTCAGCCCTTTCCTCAGGCAGCTCAAGTGACTTTAGTTTTATAGGTCTTTAGGGATTTCTTCTCAAGTGCATATGGAATATTATATCATTATTATTATTTTATTACTTGTACACCTCTACCCCGATATAACGCTGTCCTCGGGAGCCAAAAAATCTTACTGCGTTATAGGTGAAACCGCGTTATATCGAACTTGCTTTGATCCGCCAGAGTGCACAGCCCCGTCCCCCCAGAGCACTGCTTTACCGCGTTATATCCGAATTCATGTTATATCGGGGTAGAGGTGCATTACAGTATTGCTCAGACTCCAGTCAGGATCAGAGCCCCATTTTGGAAGATGCTAAGTAAACAGTTGTTTTTTCAGACATCAGTACCTATCATATACACTCTTCCAATGTTATCTCTATATTGTCATACATTTCATTAAATTATTTTTTCCTTGATAGACAGTCTCTTCATTTTCGCCCATCAGTTGTCTGGGTGGTTAGCGAGCTTTTCAAGGCTTCTGGACCCATTTCAAAGGATTTTATTGCCCTTATTTTAAATTTGCAGCTCTTGTTACCATTTCAAATAGGCACGCATCGCTCTAATGTGGTTTCAGCAAACATCCTTTCCTTTAGTCAACTGTAGTAGCAATTTACTTATGTTCTCTGCTCTTTTTCCTTTCTGATTGCTACAGTTTGTATGCAGATGCTTGTGAGTTTTTCTCAGTTTGCTAAAAAAAAAAAAAAAGTGCAGATTATAACATTGACTAAAACCCTACAGAACATAGGTTCTGTTGCTTGTCACAGAGCCCACCTGAATGCCCCATTGGAGAGGCAGAATAGGCAGTCATTCTTTCCCTCCTTCTTACAAAGGGTAATTAAATGAAAAAAATGCTAAATCCATGCCCTAATCTGACAGTTCTCTGTAACAGAAAGGAAGTTTTTTCTATTGTATCTTCACAGACTGATCTCTTTCACTAGTTCAGATCTTTGCAATTCTCCTCTTTGGAAAGATGACATCTGGACATCTTAAAAAGTTTTCT
Organism: Platysternon megacephalum; assembly: GCA_003942145.1. Taxonomy (NCBI): domain Eukaryota; kingdom Metazoa; phylum Chordata; order Testudines; family Platysternidae; genus Platysternon; species Platysternon megacephalum. The sequence goes on from QXTE01000173.1 coordinate 1,092,538, forward strand.
TTGTTACGATCACGTTCCTCAGGTGTCATGTTTCCTGGATGCTTGGGACCCTTTCACCAACTGTCTTCCGGCTCTCTCACTCTCTCTCATATGAACACACATTTCTGACATTATCCGCCACAGTTAGGGCGGTTAGAACTAGAATATTTTCTTCCCTAGTTGAGACAGGTGGGTTCTGATTTTTTCATGTTCCTGTGATGGACTCTATTACCTTACAGGATTCTTACCTCTGCTTCCCACAGTGTGCACTCTCAGATTTTCTCTGGAATATGCTAAGATATGAGTCTTCAGTCTTGCTTCCTGACCCAAAATCAACAAGCAGGTCACTACACTTCACCTTACCCTTCCACTAAGCTAATCCAAGAAGGCTTGATCCAGACTCCTTTGAAGTCAGTGGGAGGCTTTCCATTGACTTCAGAGGGATTTGGATAGCTAGAACAAGTTATAATATTTCTTTTAGGAAACAGTAAAATACTACACTCAAAAATACAGCCATCACTGTCACTCTTTCTGTGTCAAAATAGAGCGTATTATGAAGGAGGAAAGAATTCTCACTGAGAAAGCATCAGTGAAGTCGGGTAAACACTTAATAGCAGTACATGTTACTTCGATACGTATCTGCAAGGTAGAAAACATCTTTGTTTTGATAAGAAAAGGAAAGAATAATAGACTAAAACTACTTGCACAAATCCTTGTGCCTTTTTACTGGTAGACCATCTTCAACTGGTTGTCATAATCCATCTTCTTGGTGGCATTGTGAGCTAGTGTGTGTCAGTTTTTATAGCCTCAGATTTGTTTACCAATCTGATATCAGCTATGAGAGCCCAACAGTAGCCACTTGTGCTTTTAATAAGATATTAAAAACCATCGAGGCAACTTTTAAACCAAAACAATCAACAACCACAGTCAGCAAACATTCTCTTTTACTTCCACCAAGAAACCATTCCTGCCGTATCGATTGACTGTGTTTTACTAGATAAGAAGCTGAATCGTATAGTGACTTCTAATGTTAATGTACTCTGAAAATAGCTTAATTTACTAGTAAAACCTCAGTGTCAAATGGAGTTTGTTTGCTTTTTTCAATTGGGACCATAGAACCCTGTTCCTCTTCAATATAGAATTAGACTACCTGTCAGTTCTGCTAACCAAAGACTGCAGGTAAGAATTATTTGAGTGCATTTGGCCAGGATGTCTCTATTTTGAAAAATCAGAGCAGCAATTCATTTCTTTCCAATAACTGAAATTGTTTCTTTCTCACAAGCAAGATGGGATACCACTTATAACAAAAAAAAAAAAAAAAGCCCGACGTTATCCAGCATAAATCCTTTCATTTTCCTATCAAAGCTCCTTTTCCAAAAAAACTCCGCTGCACTGTACATGAGCTGTGCAAGATAGCATCCTACATACCGTATTATGGGGATGACTGTGATTTCAAGATTGTCATTTTAACAAAAATCCCAAGCCTGTTCTTTAGTTGTCATCCATTACTAGTTTCAACCGCTTTGCCAGATTTCCCCATTCACAGTATGAGAGCCATTAAAAGAGACTACAGAGAATTTATTGTTTTGCTTAATGAATACAATTTTCTTCACTAGGGTCCCCTCTTTTCCTCCCCCACATAAACTGAGACCCTCTTTTGCTTCTTAAGCAAATAGAACTAGGGAACAAAAACAGAGTGTATTCCTTGTTAATGTGGGACAATTGGGCCCTACACCAAGGCAATGTTTCTGAAACTGTGTAGCTCAAACAACTCTAGAGAGAGGAAAAATGAAATTTTTCTTGCTGAGTCTTTCTTCTAGTTCTGCTTTTACTAATTTGGGACCCTATTGGTCTCAGCACTGTCCAAACACATGGTGACAGTTCCTGCCCTGGAGAGTGCACAATCTAAATAGACAAGACAGAAATGAGTGGGGAAAGGGAAGTAGTAGTATTCCCATTATACAGATAATATGGGGAACTGAAGCGCAGCGAGATTAAGTGGCTTGCCCAAGGGCCAACAGGAAGTTGATGGCAGAGTGAGGAATTAAACCAAGTCCAGTCCAGTGCCTTATCCACAAGACAGTCATTCGTGACTTTCTCCCATCTTTCCTGTATTTAAACATCAGACATTAGAGAATGGCCAGATTTTTGTAAACCTTAGCAGAGAATATGAGAATTCCTGAACTTGGGACAGGCCAGCAACTTATTTGTTTTGTGCCTCACAAGCACAATCATCCGTTCACGCAGTAGGGAATTAGCAGGGGTTAGACATATCTCCATGCTGCTTTTTCTCTCTTCTCTGCCTTTTGTCTTTCTCCTTTCTCAAGCTCATCTTATTTTGAATAGGAAGAACAATCACTTTTTTTTTTTTTTTTGCATTTTGCAGACACATATGCATGGACATCAAGAATATTCCTCCTCACCAGTATTCCAAATGCAGAGGACTTCAGCCAGACAGCCCTCAGCACCACCTGCTCATCTTCCACACAGCAGCCTTCAGGGACAGGGGCTCTGCTACACCACCAGTTCCAATGAGGACCTCCAAACTGGTCATTCCTCGGCATCTCTCATAAAAGCAATTAGAGAGGAGCTTCTGCGACTCTCACAGAAACAGACAACAGTGCAGAACTTTCACAGCTGATTTGTCATGCTCTTGCAAATCTGCCAGGTATCTGCTTCCTATGGAAGCAAGAATCAAAGGAAATCAGCAAAGTTTTTCTTCTGTCATCAGAGTGAACTTCCACAGCACCAGAGATCAGAAAAGAGCAGCAACAAAAGGAGAGAGAGAGAGATTTGTGTGGCGGCAGGGATAGGGAGGCCAAAGTGGTAATGTCAGAGCTGGCTATTCGGCTTAATCTCTTAGCATTTACTGTGCCCCTCTTTGGTTTGATCTAATGAACAAAATAAAACTTTAGGTCAAAAGCTAACCCTAAAAAAACACACACGCGCACACAAACCCCCCACCAAGCATAGTAGACGGTGAGACGCCTGGCTTAAAGAAAAAGGCAAAGCTTTCCTGTTACCAGCAAGATGGACTGAATTAACATTTGATGAGAGATTACAAGAATTCTAACCTCTCCAGTGTTTTTAGTGAAGTGGGTCGTGTTACTGCTTTGCAGGATTACAAACGATATAAGATCGGAGACATTGAAGGTGTGATCCAGCATTGGAAATCACCTTAATGACAATAACAGTAAGACTACGTAGAGAGAAAAAAAAAAGGATTTCTGAGCTACTTGTCTCAAACCAGAACAATAATTGTTATAGCTCTGTGTTTTCAAATGGAGCTACTCTCTGCACTCCTCCCCATTTTTCTTCTGGTGCTGAAGCTTCAAGTGTCCCTTCATCTTCATGTTTGCAAAGTAAAACCATGGCCTTTTTAAACCCAAGAATGTCTCCGGAAATTCATTCAGAGTGGGAAAGCAAAATGTCCAAAAAGAAAAGGCTGGATATTTATTTTGTTAAAAATACATTGAAATCTAGATGAGAATACTTAGTCATAGTTGAATTTTTGGGCATAAGTATGTATGTTTGTCTTCTAAACATAAATACTCTCATACTATATACTTTCACAAGACCAGGGATAAAATATACTAACCTGTAGTTTGCGGTGTGGCCAGAAAGCAAGCCAGCCTGGGTAATGCAGGATCACCAGCGCTAGTTATAAATTTACCATAAACCACAGTGTACGTTGGGATCTCAGTCATATCTAGTGAAACTGAATCTTACAGAAGATAAAACTTGGGGCAAAGACATTTAGAATATTAACATAAGCTTAGATTTGTTGTTTGAGACAGTTATTTTATTTCTATCTGTTCCTACTGTCCCCATGGATGGAGGGGCACGGTAATGGTGGTACATGTCTTGGTATCTGTCATTATTTTTCCAGAGTTTAATTTACAATTAGCTATGAGTTTACTAATATTTGGCCATTGCACAATTGTAACCTGCATAATACAAGTGAAAATTCTAACTAAGTTTTGGTTTGTTGGAGTATTTTTATTTTTAACTTACATCGAATTAAAGCTAAAATGGTGGCATAGAGAAAGTGTAAGTTAATATTGGTCGGGAGGCTTAGGAGTCTCACACTGAGACAGTGATGTTCTTGACTACTTGATACTAGGAGTTGGGATTTTCAAACACAGAACCCAAGGGTAGTAATGAATTGTCTGAACTATGGACCACGAAAGGGGTCATCAAGCAGGTGGCTTTGGGGTATGTCTGAGTCTGCCTTATATAGATACCTTACTTGGCTGATACTTGAATCAGCGTTGGTATAGTATGCATAGATAGCATTGTTATGGTAGGGTAACTATGAGGCTACGCACTCGTATTACAAGACAGAGTTCAACTACTGTACTGGGAATTGATTCACAATATGGTGGAAGTGAAAGCAAAAGAAGAGAAACTCTGCATCCTACTTCCTGACACATGTATGTTAATTTCACTCATTGTCACAATCACCAAAATTTGGCAGCTGCAGACTGAGCAACTGGTTGCTCATTAGCATTGAAAAAGAATTCATATTGCCCCAGATATCAGGAAGAAGGTTACACCTTTATTGACCCAAGTTAATCAATAGGGCATATGAGACGCAGTGAGACACTTAACGTACCAGGGCAGTCTAAGGGTACGTCTACACAACCCGCCGGATCGGCGGGTAGTGATCAATCTATCAGGGATCGATTTATCGCGTCTAGTGTAGACGCGATAAAATCGATCCCCGATCACTCTGCCGTCGACTCCGGAACTCCACCACGGCGAAAGGCGGAAGTGGAGTCAACAGCGGAGCGGCAGCGGTCGAGTCGACGCCGTCCTCACGGCCAGGTAAATCGACCTAAGATACGCCGACTTCAGCTACGCTATTCGTGTAGCTGAAGTTGCATATCTTAGGTCAACCCCCCCGCTAGTGTAGACCTAGCCTAAGTGAAATTCTGAGGTTTATAATCAATCCCCCAGCCAGTGCTCCAAGCCTTTATGAGCCCAGACTGAGATACTGAATTTAATCCTGATGCCTGTATGGTCGTGACCAGCGGAGCCATCAGGTCACTGAATTTTTATATTTTTTAAAATATTTTAATATGACATTCTTCAAGATTTACCTTTTGACTTAGTGTGTAACATGTCATCCTTGGTACAAACATAATGGATGAAACATTGGTTTTATACAAAGGTTTGTAAAAGCAAACCCTGTGGATGCTTTAAAGAGAGACTTTCACACTGAAGCAAATTTGAAAAACAAGAGCATTAGCAGGGTGAGAAATGTACTTGGGTCAGTATTTGTATGTTTTGATATTACCGAAGACGGTTTATTGGGTGTTTCATTAAAAATTTCCTCCCTCACAGCCCAGATTCTCCTTCTAGAACCTGAAGTGAAGTCTAATTACTGTGCTTCTGATATCACTCCGCTTATGGTATCATTAATACATTGTGCTATTAATACATTATCATTGATACATTGTGCGATCATGAATATAGTGTTATGAGTTCACTCCAGGAGAACATGGGCTGTTGGGTGTAAAATCTTTATTAAATGCAAATACTGTAACCAGCAACATAGGTAAGAATTGTGGAAGAATAGCTCTGAAATGGATGGGAGGGTAGGTGATTTATGCCATACCCTCACTGCAGCATGTGGAGAGAACGTTGGAGTATATCATCACTTTTAGGGGTGGGGGAACAAGCACTTTTTCTTCCCAGTTTAAACACTGTGAACAACTTGAGAAAGGTGAAGGATTTAAGTTAGTCTGATAAGTTTTCTCTAGTATGAAAGTCCCTCTTTAAGACCTGAAGCGTTCATAGAGAAGTACAATCGATGTAAACACATTTAACAGTTTTGTGCCCGAGTACCGCTCTCAGACCTGCTTGAGACCTTATTTGCTATTCACCATCTATATATGGTCCTCTGTCTCCCAATGCCTTTTAAAACCCTCCATGTAAGATGCCCAATGCTTCACTCAAAAGAATGGCCATAACACAAAGGGGTTGTGTGCAGACTTTCTGCAACTCCTGAATTGTTGAAGATTTAGGTGGTTCATGTGCTGCAAGAAAAGAGCACTGTCTGAAACATATGGGCCAAGATGTGTATTGCCTCTTTAGAATCCAGGCAAATGATCCAGTACTAATCACGTATATGTTTACCAGCCAATTTTAATGTTTTTAGTCACCTATAAAAAGGAAACCAGACCACGTTAATTTTTTTCTGAAAAGGAAAACAGAGTGAGTTTCAAGATGAGGGAGATTGGTTACCTAGGCCAGCTAAGTGTCTGGTTTGGTCAATTGTCCTTTTTATTGTACTGTTGTGTTACAGCTTTGTGGAAGAACAAAGGGTTCATTATAAAGTATATGTTAATGAATCTCATCAATCCCATTGATCACTTGGCTAGTATGTACATGCACAAGAAGCAGTGTTACCAATGCTTATATTTTAATTCCATGGTTATACCATTCCACTTTGTAGAAACCTACAAGCTCTCATGACCCTTCACAATTTTCTTTGAATTATTATTTGTATAGTCAGTGGTCAGTTTGGAATATACAGGTGAAAGAAAGAAGCTTGCAGAATGAAAGCTAGGTATTTTTTATCATCGTCAAAGTGCTGACCTCTAGCCTATTTGATACGTAGTTGTTGGAACTAATCGAAATATTTTAGACCTACGCTTTATGTAATTAATCACATGGAAGATGTCATGTGTTTCCTATGCTTCCCTATGATAAAACATAATTCACAAGGAGATTATACTAATAGTCCAGTTATAGTTTCGCTTAGGAAACACTGCATAGCTTCTGTGACCCTGTGATTCAGAAAAGGGAACGTTGGTGGAGAGAGAGGCTTAATAGCGGGAAGTGTTTAAAATCTGAACTTCAGGTGAGAGGAGATATTTTAAAGGCCGATCCTCTTGCTCCAGAGTCAGGGCAGTTCGCAGCAAGGCTTCATATCCAGCGTTTGGAGGGTGGCAGCTTCACCCAGGGTGCTCATTTTTTACTTCTACATTCAGACCAAGACTTTTGAAAATAAGCCCCAGAAGTTGTGCTCCTATGTTCACATTTATTTAGGTGTCTAAGTATGGACAGAGGAGCATAACCTTAGGCTCCCATTTTTGAAAGTCTTGTCACCCCTGTGTCTTGGGCATCTTTTGCCTATTTCTAGTACTTTTTATACTAAAAGTAAAGTGAGAAAAAGGAGATTCTGTACGTCACTATCACCAGCCTCTTGATATTCACATGTTCCAATGTGGCTAGAGATTAAAGCTTGAGGGAGGAAGGAGAAACCTAAATTAAAAAAGGAGAATTTTCAAAGCAGTTCTATGGTTCGGAAGCACGGAGAGGATTTGGCTGCTTGGTGCCTGGTCTCCCCTGTGCATGCAGAACATTTTTTGAAGTGCAGTTTGTCAGAAAAATGACTGTAAAAATTCATGCTCAGCAAATCTGCTCCTCGTGTATATTCAGTCAGATCTTGCTCCAGTGTCAGAAGTAAGGGTGTGTTATTTTTGTGTTACTTTTTTCTCCTTGTAACACTGTAGAACCAATACAGCTCTGGTAGAGTGAAGTGGATTCTGCTGTTGCTCACATGTCAATAGAATAATTGAGTATAGCTATGCTACAAACAGAAAAACTTTTTCTATCGATGTATTTAATCCGCTTCTCCGAGAGGCAGTATCTAGGTCAACGGACAAACTCCATCTACACCGGGAGTTAGGATGACCTAACTACATTGCATAGGGCACAAAATTTTCTACAACCTGGAGTGACATAGCTAGTTGATCTCATTTTTGAGTGTAGATCAGGCTTGAGTTCCAGTAGTTGAGCCATTTTCTACCCCCCTTACACTGGTGCAACACCTCTGAAAACCATTGTGTTGCAGAGATGTGAATGAGGGTTGAATTTGGCCCACAGATCTTTTGTTGTTGCTGTTGATGATGCGCTAGCCAGAGAACATCCAGTCTGACTTTCAGATCCCAGGGTGAGTTTACAGGTATATGGAATTGACTGAGGAACAGAAAACATGGAACCCGACAATGCCTGTTTAAAGAGTCACTCCCCAGAATAGAAGCTCAATTCAGAGTTCTGTTGAAGGCCAACGGACAGAAAAGCGACTTTAGGGCACTTACTCTAGAACAGCATGCTAAAGGTCTCTGCCTATGTAGCTTGCAGGGCTGCAGTATTTAGTTTTGGTTTTGTGTGTTTGTTACTGATGCCTTATTTCACATTTAAAGCAAATATTTCTCTTGGAATGGCTAAGCCTATTTAGTTTTCAGTAGTTCTTGCTCCATAACTGGAGGTTAATGTTCAAACTACTCCTCCCTTTTGCCTTGATCATTATGTTTGAATGGATGAAGTGAAGGTTTTCTTCAGCTTATGTATGCTAAACCTCTATGAAAATTTAATGTGGGTTTTTTGGTTTTGTGTTATTTTAGTCTTGTGGCTGCTGTTGGTAGTTACATAGCAAAGTTTCAGTGAAATGAGACTCAAGAAAGGATGGAAAAGAGACTGAGGACTGAGAGTTGTCAGGTTTCCTGTGGAGCTATATTTGTGGCACTCCTGTGTCATGTTCCACTGGCCATTTCCTTAAGGTTTTTCTCTGTCAGGCTGTTTATTTTTGAGTGTCCTGTGATGTGTATAATTTGAGAGCAATAGCTAGTTTGACCATAGAATGCGACCTTGCTTTTCCTTCTACTGGTATACAAAACAAGGTATCATTATGTACAGCAATACATTAACCTTGTTCTGGATTTAAAAGACAGACCTGGATGAAGTGTGGTTCTGTAGTTAAAAGAAAACATTGAAATAGTAATAAAGCGGGAAATTATTGAGCATTGGAAACAGGAAAACAGCAGATGGAGTTGTGAATTAAGCCACCATCTGTGGCAGTTTAAAAGCAGTTTAAAAGCTTTGTTGTCAAACATTAAAACAATTAATGGGTTATCAGCTATGGATGATTCCGGCAATTACAATAGTGGAATAGCAAACAAACTTATGGATTGATTGGTACAGGAGGTATTAAACTGTGTGACCCTGATTAAAGTGATACCAGATAAGTTGGTAACGGATATTTATAGAGGACATTTTATCAAAAGTTCCCAAAGTGTGTGACATTCATAAAACCATTTACAAACAGGGATAAGTTCTGTACTCGTTGCAACGTTTCCACTTCTGCAGTCGAAGCAACACATTGCAACCATTCAGGATACAAAGTGAAGAATCTCCTATTCAGTGCAAACTACAGGGGAGTTTCACCTAATTGGAATTTAGCCAGGATGCTGGTGCCAACCATCTTGCTCTGGTGAAAAGTGTAGTAGGATTTTTAGTGACCACAAGTGTTGAAGGATATTTGTCCCTTCAGAAAGAGAGCATCTCCAGCAACACAGTGCCCCCTAATGCTACTCAAAGGTGTTGGTTCAGAATAGACGGGGAGAGAAGAACATCACTTCCTGAAATCACCATTACCACTTCCTGCTGCATTCTGAGGTGGGATTTCAGAAGCATTCAGCACTGAAGCCAGTGGGAGTTTTAATATTGACTTCAATGGGAACAGAGTTTAGGCTAGTGTGCAGAGGACATTAAAAAATCCCACTTTTATTTGCCCATGAACATCTCTCATCCCTAGCATTGCTCAGGCCTGCTTAGCTTTTGAGATATGACAGAATGGCAGCCTGAGTGGTAAGGCTAACTTGAAATATTGCAGTTACTAGAGCATTGGAGAATCAACTGAATATTAAAACTTACCCGTAAGTCTTTATTCCTATACACTTAATATAATGGGTTTTTTAATTACGCTACCCTGTCAGAGAAGATGAATCTCTGCTGATTGGCTCTGTTAGTTGATACCATATGCATGAACTTCGGAAAGAAGTTAAGTGAGAAATGGGGGAAAGTGAGGTGATACAGTGAAGAATGTAGTAGGTGTATTAGGGCTGATGTGTAGTAACTGCCATTAGTCAGCATTTTCAGCTGATTGCAGAACAATTAGAACTTAATGAATATGACAAATGGTTCCAAACTAATCAGCATGGGATTTTTAATTTAACTCCTTTGGCTCAAACTGGGGGCCGTCCCAATGCCATAAGTACTCTTGTACCTTCGCTATGGCCCTCATCCAACAGAAGACTTCAGTGGGCTTTGGGTCAGGCCTTGTGGGTGCTGAAGTTTCTCATAGCAGCAAATGAGAGTTATGTAGTGAACAGCATTTGAGTCTCTGCCATTGGGTTCTTGATTTTGAATTAGAGCCTTGGTGATGGTGGGAATAGGGCACCACAGCAGGTTCCGACACCGTACAATGAAACTGCAGCCCTCTGCAACAAAATTGTCAAATGCAAGTCTCTTCAGTCAGGCACCTAAATAAGTGGTTTGGTTTTCACAGTTGAAGATCCCTGAAAAGTCACTTCTGTTTAGCTGCCTAAATGTGGATTTAGGTGTAAATTTTATAAACCACCGTAGGAAAATTTTGTCCCTATTGCTTAGAACTAAGGCATGGGAGTAGGAGGACCCTGTCTGTGCTGGTGATTCTTCACTACATGACCTAGTGATGCCTCAATCAGCTTACTGTGAACACTGACTAATAACTAAGTGCCTGATTTGCCATTGCTCTGGGCCTTGTGTAGTCATTTATACCAGTGCAAGTGGGTTTAAGATGCTACCAGATCAGAGTGGTTGAGTTTTACACCTGCTTTTCACTGGTGTAAATAACTACACAAGGCATAAAGCAATAGAGAATCAGGCCCTAAACTCTGAGTGATGGCTCACTTCGCAGGGCAAATAAGTACATTATAATCCCTGATTATCGGGAAGATACTGGGGCAAAAATGTAGCTGAGTGCCTGTTCTCTCAGTTCTAGAAAGGATTCAGAAGAGGGAGGCGCTACTGATGTGAGAGACACGTAAGTCTTATTTCATACTAAAAGTTTAGTTCTTACCGTTCAATCTACTACGAATTCCCAGCTGTAGAGAAAAGCCCCAGAAGGCTCAAATGCCAGTGTTTTGTGTGTCTGCCAGCAATAAAATAACAACACTTAGAATTTATAAAGTGCTTTATATCTTCAGAGAGTTTACAAACATTAACAAAGGAAAATGAAATTTACTAGCTTTGGTATTGATTTGAGCTAAGGCACTCTGTGCATGCTGATGAAGAGAATATTTTCCTAACAGATCCTGGGAACTGTTAGGTACAATATATTACGTTAGTGACACCCCATGAGTCAGGGATCCTCAATCGATGTCTTTGTGTGAACCACAACTTGACAGAGAGAGAGTGCCTCATGCGCAACTCCTTTCCCATTCACCGGCATGTGGACCCCTCCACTTCCCATTCACTGCCTGACATCCCTGTGTAACATGGAAGTGTAATATTAAGAAAGTATTTGGCTAAATGTTTAGCTGTTACTAATTTGATCTAATAGCTAGAGACTAGGAAAGGCCAGCACCATGTGACCAACCAACTCTCCATACAATACCAATGTCCATGGACCAAAGGTTGAGAATCAAATAATGTGGTGTGCAACGTGGTTTATTTTAGACAAGGAAATTGGACGTGCCGCTGACACAGAAGTATTTTATAGTAAAAAGCCAGTGGAGGGAAAAGAACTGTCATGTAAAGTGCTCTCATCAGAGAAGAAAGATTAGTTTATGGCAAGATAAACTAGGGAGTGATTAAAATGGCATGTTTTCCTCTAGGAAGCCAGGAGGGGAGGTTCACAGGACTTTTGGATTGTCACAACAAATACTGAATGCACCTATGGGGCGGAGAACTGGATAAAAGAGTATAGAGCCTTGAAGTTTCAAAAGACACTACAGGATGTGGAGACGACTAAAGGGTTTGGAGGGTGAGGTGGTCATGGAGCATAGAAGCAGAAGGAAAGAGTTATGATGGGGACACAAGATTGAAGGTAGGATGAGGTATGTCTGTCTCTAAAAAACATATCACCAATACTTAGGAATTATAGAGTTTTTATGTGGTTAAAGTGCTGTGCAAATCTTATGTAGTGAATATGAAAGTGTAAAAGGGAAACCAAGATGAGAAGGGAGAGAGAGAAAAATGAGTGGTGACCAGAATCAGAGGAAAAAGAGAAAGTCATTGAGGAGTGTTTATATAATCTATCCATTGTTTCCAAAGGGTTAACTTCAAAATGCCCAGGCTGACTGCTTAAATAGTTCTATTCTGTTTTTGAAAAGAACCATATTGCAGTAGCATGGGAAAAGCCCATGTACTCTGTAGCAACCAGATTTAAATTATGTTGCAAGTGTCCCTGGTTTCTGTGGTTCTCTGATGTGGCAAACTCAAGCTTCTACGGCACCTTTTGGTAAGTATAAAAATGGAGGCTTCTGACTAACTAATACAATGCGTAGTTGATTTAGTTTACACTGGCCTTAAATTTTTAACGTACTGCAGATATTTGTATGGCAAAAACCTAATTGTACAGCTGATGTTGGCAGAGGGGGAAATTAGAGGTTTCCACAGTTGAGGAGGGGCCAGTTGGAGCTTTCAGAACGTGGGGCAGCATAGGGGACGCTGAGTTTTGGCACTCTGTCAGCATTTTAGCTTTGGTGACGTGTGGATGCATCTCTTCTTTCCTTCCCTCTTTGAGTCACCATATGTCTACGCTATAAATGCTGCAGCGCTGTCAACGCTGGGGCTTAGGTTGGCTTAACTGCATCTCTCAGGGGAATTGAATTTTTCACACCACTGTGACGTAGCTAGGGTGACCTAAGTTTTAGGTGTCAACCAAACCTTAGAGGTGACTTTATGTTCTGAGGCAGACGTTGAATTCTTTTTTTTTTCGTACCAGCAACATTTTGCAGCCCCTGCCCCAATATTTGCCATTGCATCCAATGCAAATGAGTTAGCTGGATGTTTCTTTTACAATGATCAGCAGTGAAATGCTGATACTTAATTGCGAACAATTAAACCGACCTCCTTAGGGTTCAGAGTTGACATCCCACTTAGATGAAGGGGCAGTTCTACGGCTAGTGTTTCAAGCTGTTTGCAGACTCAGGAAGACAGTACTGCATTGTTTACACTCAGTCACATTTGGAAGGTTATCGTCGTGACATAAGGGCTGGAAACTTATTCTTTTTAAAGTGAACACTTAGATACCGGTTCACATCTGCAGCAAGGGATGAATTCTATGGCAGGTGCTGAAACCTCTGAATCACGGAATACATGAGGTCTTGAGCACATAGTTCTGAGCATAATTGTTGTGGCTTCCCATGAATGCCTGCTACTGTCCTTGGTTATAATGGGAGTAATTAAGTATACTTCTTTAATGAAATCTATTAACTTCTATGGCTTAAAAAAGACAGCTCTTAAAGTCCCAGTACAGACCATCTTTTCTTATGAAGTTAACCTCTGTCTTCACTCAACGTTAGGTACCTGTAGGAAGCTCTGGTGTTTTGCCAGCTTTCATCCCTCTGGTGATCTTGTAAAGTGCAATTGATTAATGTGTAGCCTATTCAGTAAAACCCCAAAGAACAGCCACTTGATAGAAACAGTGAGTAGTGTGAGTAATTACCAGAACAGTGGTATCGAGAAATGAAGAGTCACGCATGAAATGCTAATCAGGTTAGCCTTGAGTTAAGGAATAAGGAAAAACCCTAGTCAAATATAGTTGGATTTATTGTATTTCAGAGCAAGTTAATGTATTTACACCAGAATCATGTGTTGCGACTAATGCTCATTTATTTCAATGGCACTTGTTGGTATTCGAAAAGCTGATCAGCTGCAAGCCTCCTGCTGCTCTATTCATCTTATTAGGCTGCATAGAACTCTCGTTCTATTTAAGCTAATGGCAACTTTACTGGATATTCCCTCCCTCTTTATAGGTGCTACATCTCACGCCTGGAATTGGGAATCTTTGTTACTCTCGTCAAAAGCAAATATAAGTCTGCTGGTTTGACCAATAATGATAAGATTCACACTGGGGTTATTCAATGATACTTATTTGTCTTACCATCCAAATTCAACCCTTTTTGCCTTTTCTCTGTTCTGATGGCCAGGACTGAATTACATGGGTTAGAGATGGGGAAGGCATTTAGTCCATCTTCCTGCCTGTGCAAGGTGGTTCTGTGCAGTGCACACTCCTGTGCTTTGACTAGTCAAGTTCTAAATGATTTGAGCATTGAGGCTTCCATCGGCACCTGTGGGAGGTTATTTCACAGTTTAATAGATCACATTGTCAGTCCAGCTTCATGTCAGCATGCTTTGTCTTAGACATGTGTGTACCTAAAACATCTTAAACAATCCGATAACACCCGTACAGTATGTACTAGCTTAAGAGTTGTGAGGTTTATCGCAGATGAAAATGAAGCTTGCACACAAGTTAGTCGGGCTTGACGTGCCGTACTGTGAAAGACAGATTGGTTGGCTTTGCTAATTTGTAATGCCAAAACTAAAAGTTGGGACAAGTGGGGTATATTGGTATAGCTCCACTGAGGTCAATAAAACTATGCAGATTTACACCAGCTGAGGTTCTGGTCGGATGTATTTATTATTAGCAGTGTGACTGTAGCAGACTAAATGCTTCATGGTTTTGCATAACGCAGTTGTAAAAGGTGCTGCACTACTGAATCATCTTTGGCTTACAAATGAAAACCGGACATCTTATTTGTTGTGTATCTTCACATTGAAAAACCTTCTGTTGTGATTTCATCAGTCAGAAAGAAGCTATTTAGCAGCTCCACAACATAAATCCTACAGTGATGTGTTTTTCACCTCCCAAATACGCTAACAAATGTAGCTGCATATCACAGATAAACTTTTGGTTGTATGTGGGTACTGTGCACTGTTGTGCACCAGCTATGAGGTACCCTGCTGTGCATATGATAGCCCATTCGTTATTTTTCTATTTATCGTTATAAAGCCCATTTCCAGAGTCTTTTGGATACAACTTTTTATTTTGCACTTTCTGCAATTGCTGTCTGATTCTTGAAATCCTGTTACTGGAAGACCAGTTGGCTATTTGCCGTGTGTGTGTGTGTAGATTTTACATTGTGCTTGTCTCTCACAACACGTGTCATCCTTGCAAAAATATAATACATGCCTCGTTGACCGTCTCCATTTTTAGAAGAGTTTTAATTACATCATAACTTACTGTGTACAAATGGGACTGTTAAATTGTTTGCACTGGTAGTCTGGGAGCTTTTTGGATACTGCCACTTCTTCTAAGGACCCCAGAGCATATTGGTGATGGTAGTATTATACTCATGACATTCATAAACAGGACTACATTTTCCTTAAGGGCCTGATGCAAAGCCCGCTGTAGTCAATGGAGCGATTCCAACTGAAAAGCTATGGATCCAGCCCCAAATAGGTATTTAAAATCATATGCTGTGCTGTGTAGTTGTCTCTTGGTAATGTCAAATGCAAGGGGTTTATGCAGCTTGCAAACAAGGCCCTTGTACTACATAAGAAATTTACACAGGAGTGGGGATCTGGGATATATCCATTTTACAACAGAAATTCTAACTAATTAATTAAGTAAATATAATTCAGACCAGCCTCTTGCTGAGAATGGGAGGCTGTTGCCCCAAGACACTGGTGTATAAAGTATGTTTTGTGGTGGAATTGCACCGTATCAAGAGCCATGATTTTTTTCCAAACTTAGCCAAGGTAATGAAAAAACTATAGAAATTGTAGCTAATCCCACTTCCAGCAGCCACTGATCTATTTCTAATCTGGAGAACAATCTCCCTAAAACTGACGAAGAATAGAAAGGGTTCTGCAGCAGGTGGACACTAGGCAATATGTGGTGTTTTTGACAACATACATCATGTTGCAGTCAGACCGATACACAACTTTCCACCATTAAAATAATAGATCAGGACACAACCATTGTGTGTATATATAGCTATAAGATTTGTGATTCATCCGTAATTTACAGTGTTTAACTGTCACTCACTGTTCTTTCAATCAATGACGACAAAATACAAATCCTTTGTTTCTGTAAGTTTGTAAATATACAAGTTTATATATATTTTTTGTGAAAAGGAGTAGTTGGCGGGTCCAACACCAATATTTGTCAGGTGAATGTTGCTTTTGTTTAATTTTTGCATGTTAAATGGTGAGGTTTTCTTGATGAGCGATGTTTTGTGATTGTTTCCTACTGGTATTTCTGCGCATGTTTAAAAAAAATTCACAATAAAAAAGCCACAAAAGAATAAAGTCCTTCCTTTTTAATGCTTCATTTCCTGATGTTAAAATTTCAGCTTAGCGTTTCTCTCCACAGAGGAGTTCCCTTGTATTAAATGGTGTCTTGTTAGGGTATATACTCTACCCAGCTCTCTACACATCTGAGCAGTGCCTCACAGGTCCCACTGCCTCCTCACTTTTCACTGCGCTGTGGAGCTACATGTACCTACATGCCACCACCACAGGTGTAGACAAGATCTTAAAGGTGGGTTTTTAAATTGACTTGAGCCTTGTCTAGACAGGAAAGTTGCACAGTTGGAACCTAAGGTGTGAATTTAAGCTGATTTAGTTAAAAGGGTGCAAACCCGTGTGTGGACACTCTTACTTTGGTTTAACGGTTGCTTTTTTGGGTTTAGTTTAAGTTGATCGTGAACAGGTTTATTAAAACAAAATGAGGCTCTCTTAAACCAAAGTGAGTCCAGATGGGTTCACAGTGGTTTAAATATATAATTAAAAAACTGCTTTAAATTAAACTGGTGCAATTTTGAACTGATTCAAGAGAATCCATACACAGAAGTTGCACTAGCTGAACTAAATCAGTTCTAAATTAAGACAGCACAATTTTAGTGTGTAGACAAGCCTTGAGTGTCCACACAGAAGTCTGCACTAGTTTAAATAAATCAGTTTTAATGCACTTTTAGTTTAACCAGTGCAACCTTCGTGTGAAGACAACTCCATAAAAGCAGTGGAGTTACATCAATTCATACCAGCTGAGGATTTGGTCCAGGTTACACACTATGGAGCTGCTAATGGGGCGTCTTTTATAAATAAAATTAGCTTCACTAACCTGTTGTCTTCTCAACAGTCAAAAGCTATGTACTGAACTGTCCTCTGTAAGCGTTATGTGGGCTAATGATAGGTGAATTGCAGGTGGCAAGCTCACAGCAGAGTACAGGTATCCAGGAAAGAGGGGGCATTCTGCATGATAGGACTAATTGTAAATTACTACAAGGGACTGGAATCCACTCCAGGACTTGGCTGGCTAGAGCGGATCAGCTATAAAACCTCCTGGGGAAGGCACTGCCATGCCTTACTTGGATCTGGACCCATTTTTAGTATAAAATGCCTGACTATCCTTTTCTTTCTTCAGCAAAGCAGTTACATTGCTTCTTAACACATCTGCTCCTCCCTGGATGACCGTGGTGGACGCTGGTGCTTGCTGGCTTGCCAACTCTCATGCTTGCAAATACTTGGGTTCGTCGGGACTGAGTTTCATGATCTTATCCACGCAGAGCAGGATGAGAGTCAGAAACCAGAGGCTCCAGCCAACAGCAGCTGCAATCCAGCCGTACTCGTCTACCCCGATCTGGCAGCAATTGGCGACATCCGGGCAGAATTGCACATCTGATGGCAGAGAAAGCAAAACGAGCCATCCAGGTCATTTTACACATAACAGGCTTCTCTTTGCCAGAGGGAAGGTGGGGGAATGACTTTTGCATGTACCTGATCCTGGCCTCTACATTCTGCTCTCTCTAACTCCTCATGCCCCAGTTTTACACTCTCTGGCCAACTGCCTTCATTTAGCTGAATGCATAGAGTGGTGGGGCACAGTATTAACTCTCCCATTCAAGAGCTGCTTCTCCCCCAAGGGGGCATCCTTTGAAAACACCTAGTTCAGCATCTGTCTGCTGATTGATTCCAGGGATGGATTACGGTAAAAGTAGCTGGTTCCAAGAAAAAAAGCAAGGGGGAAAGGGAAGGCAAATTTCATTTAAATGTGAGTGAGTGGGGGGCGGTCATTCTGAAGCAGGGAAAAGTCCGGTGGAGGTGCATGGCTCACAGGAATGTTTTGCACCTGGGAAAGAGGACGAGATTGGACGCACTGGAGCAGCTAGCAGCTGGAAGGAGGCTCTTGGATTAGTTAAACTCAGCGCATTAGGCAGTTTGGGGAGGGATTGGCAACTGGGGATTGTGGGGAGGGGACAATGGGCTCTTTAAGAAGGGGTTTCGCACCCTACAGACGTGGCTGGTCTGGCTGGGAGGGAAGGGGCTCAAAACACTGGTGCCTGAGAAAACGAAGGTCTGGTTTGTGTGGAAAGGGATGTGGAACCAAAGGCTGTGCAAACTGAGTTAGTCCAGGCCCGTGAAAGTTGTGAACCTGGGCTGAATGGTCCCAGGAAGCACTAGGCCTCAAAAGCCACCCATATCAAGTGAATTTAGGATTCTAGTAAAATGTTTCACAGAACTTTACCCGTAACCTGAGCTTTCGGTTAAGTGCATCATAGCACATAAATCCTACCCCATAGCTGCCTTTCTATACCTTTTTTGTGTAATCTCACCACTAGGCTTAGGAGCTGTAGTAATGAATCAAAGAAGTCTTACCAGGGCATGGCCATTGGCTCCCATTGTCCCCACGGTCTGTCAAGGAGACCCTGGAGCTCATTTCGGCCTCTGGAAGGAAAAAGCATAGGAGAAAAGGTACCGTAGACAGGAAAAGCAAAGACAGGAAATGGAGAAATGTCTTGGCCCGGCTGGAGTCTGCTGACCACAGGCAATCTGATGATGATCCTCTTCTGCAAGAAGAACTGGGGTAGAGAGATTTTTCCTGTGGCACAGGTAAAATGTCAGAGCATGGCGTTTTCTGCCAGGGCAGGTGTTGTCTCTCACAGTGCACGTTGTTCAGCTGATCTACAGCTATCGCTAGTGCGGGAGGAGATTGCCCCTTGTCTGGCTTTTGTACGTTGCCAGTGCTGCAAGAGGCTTCTACTGTTAAAGCCTGTAGTTCCCAAACGTGTGTTGTAGGATACTGCCTCCTCTGGGTTCCCTTCCCCGCCGACCACCATTGTCAGCACTAGCTTAGAAAGAAGTGTCTCTTGTAACGAAAGGCATAAAGAATGCTTAATTTTTTTATCATGTCTCCGTTGTGCCTAGGCACTCTACAAACATAGGAAAAGTCAGTCCTTGCCCCCAAAAGTTTACAGTCTAAATAGACAAGACAGCCAAATAATGGGAGGGAAGGAGATACTATCTCGTTTGTACAACTGGGGGAACTGATGTACAAGGAGATTAAAGCTGGGATTTCTAAAGGGGCCTAGGAGTTGTCTTCCTTCCTTAGGCCCCTTTGAAAATCCTCACCTGAATGAATTGTCCAATGTCACACAGGAAAGCTGACAGAGCTAAGAATTGAACCAGGTCTCCTACGTCCCAGTCTAGTGTCTTAACCACAAGACCATCCTTCCTCTTGGTTTTGTTTTTCAGAAATTTTGTTCCTTGTTTTTAGAAATATAGAGCCACAAAACTTGAGGTTACAGGAAATACTAAATAAATCTTCCCGCTCAGAATAACGTTCTTGTGTGCCACCTTTGACTTTAGGTCAGTTGGCCTCAGGGAATTGCGAATCCTGTCCTTTCCCGTCGCACAGCTATATTGAGAGCAGCTTAGAAAAGGGCAGGAGCAGTACGGACTTCCACTTCCTTTTCCCGCTGCTGCTACAACTTGCTGCCTGACCTTGGACAACTCACTTCATCAGTCTGTGTTTAGCTTTTCCATCCGTAAAACAGGGTTAATAACTACCTCAGAGGGGTGTTGTGAAGGTTGTAAAATAATGTGCGATCTTTGGAAAAAGGCACCACAGAAGTACAAAGCAGCCTTGTGGTTATAATCTCTACTTTTACAGTCTAGCTGAAAAAGAGATACTGTGAAAGCAAACTCAGAGTACATCTACACTGCAATAAAAAGCCCACAGCACTGAGTCTCAGCTAACTTGGGCTCGTGAGGCTCGGGCTGCGGGGCTAAAAATAGCAGTCTGAATGTTCAGGCTCAGGCTGGGGTCCGGCCTCTGAGACCCTCCCTCCTTGTGGGCTCCAGCCCAAGCCTGAATGTGTATCCTGCAGCCGGACTCAGCTGACCCAGGCCAACCACAGCAGTGCTGTGGGGCTTTCAGGGCAGTGTAGACGTACCCTCAAGTAGCCCATCTTTAAAAATCTGCTGAAAGAGTTACAGAAATCCTGACACCTAAATGGACGCAATATCCTGAGAGGAAAATACCTGCCCTGTTTTAAGCAGCCACTCCTCTCAAGGGAGCAGCGAGAATTGGTTGTCTGGAATAATTAGCGGTTAAAGACTGAACCAAATTATAATGAAAAATGCTGGATACTTTAAAGTGGTCGTTTAACCCAGCAGGTTGAGTATGGAAGCCACATGTCTCTTCTGTAGCTGCCTCCAGTACTTAACATCCTACAGAGCAAAGTACAGCTGAATCAGCAGACTCAGTCTGTGGCATTGTTAAAGTAGGTACCTGGCAACATCAAATCTCTTCCAAAAGATACTGTGAGTGCTCCCCTCAAGTAATCCTTTTGCAGCAACTATCACTAATTTTAACCAGCACCAGTTCTTTACACTTCTTAGATAAGGGACAGAGGCTTGTTTCTTGCATAAATCAAGAACAAAATCTTTGTTTAGTCCGTTAATCATCTGCCTGCTGAGGTGCAAGGCACTTGAATACCTAGGTGACGGCTGCAGTATAAGAACCTAAATAGAACAGAATTACCTGCTAGGTAAGAACTCCGAAGAATGATGGAGAGGAAGACGAGGGTGATGGTAGTACAGTGCTTCATGCTGGAACCCTGGCCGAGCAGCTGTGCTAATCGATATGAAGTCAATGGCAGCTTTGAAGGTGATTTTGCAGGTCCTCGATAAAATTCAAGCCTAATGTTCGGGGAAAGGGTGGAGCAAAGGAAATTCCTGTTGCCAGTACACCTTGAACTTCCCTGTACAGTGAAAGAGAAGGGCTTTAACCAAAACAAAAATCTGTGTGTTGGCAGCCTTCAGGGTAAGTTGATTACAAACAGTGCAGCTGGTAAAGGTTCCCTGAAGGTCAGGCCCCAGTTCCTTACTGTAGTAAGAGATAGGAAAGACCTATTGGAGTCAATCTTTCTTGCAAAGGCCCCTGATCTGCTTATATGTATCTTTTGATATAAAAGTTGTATTAAAGCTAATATTAAAATGATCTAATACACAAGTTAAGGAAAGAAAATACACATAGTATATAATCTACAATATCCCAAATTAAGGTTAATAAATGTAACAATACAGTTAAAATATTATCATCCAAATATATCACTCATAAAAAGTTATATTAAGAGTAGCTTGTGGAAAAAAAAAATAGCAATGAGTGTAGATTGTTCTTCAGCAATTGAGAATTTAGGCTAGGTTGTCCCTCAGTAAATACAATCCATCAGAGAAGTATTTCAGTTACTTTCCCAACTTCACTTCTCAATGGCACTCCAGCTCCTGGTATTGCCGATGTCCGGTGATGTGTTCTAAATAAATGTCCCTTGACCACTTAATGGCATCCGACACCATGAGTTGCTGCATCAGCCGAGCGTAGCGCTGACCATTTCCTCATTCGCGCAACGCTCACTCGTTACTGGGATCCCATGCGCCCAGTGCTCTGACAATCAGCGTGTGTGTTTGAACCTCAGAACCCCTAGCTCTCAAGGCATCGACTAGAGAGGTGTCTTTCTCCACCTTTCTTGCTCAGGCGTTGCAGAAGGCCGGGGTCCTGTTTTCAAAGGGAACTGTGATGTCCACCATGACGATCTTCTTCTGTTCCTCGTTAACGATGACGATATCCTTTTGCAGTTGACTGTCCGTTCCAGGGATAGCGGAGTTCACGGGTGGCAGGATGGCTTTGACTAGGTGATCTTGGATAGCATTGTGGCACAGCTGCAGACTCTGGAATCGGGCTTGCAGCTACATAAGACATGATCTTTGATCTTAGCCAGATGGCTTAAGAGCTGAAAAAGATGATGATCATTGGGGAAACCTGTGTTACATTTTGGATCTAATACCCAAAGATTTCTGTATGCTTGTCACCAAAAGCCGGCTCTAGGTTTTTTGCCGCTCCAAGCAAAAAAAATTTTGGCTGCCCCCCATCCCAGCCTTGGGCTCTCCGCCCCCCCGCCGCCCCAACCCTGGGCTCTCCCCAGCACCCCCTGCCACCCCAACTCTGGGCTCTCCCCCCACCCCACCCACACCGCCTGCCGCCCCAGGGCTGGGCTTCCCCCCACCAGTGCTGACTCTGCCCGCTCCCCCCTCGCCTCCAGCCGGTCTGGCGCTGGCACGGTCGGGGTAAGCAGCGGGGCTCCCTGGCCACGCCTCAGCCCAGGGTCCCTCCAGCCGGGGCTCCTGCCTCCAGGACCGGCCGGGACCGGGGAGGACAGAGCCAGGGGACCGCCCTGGCAGGGGGCTGAGGAGCCAGGGCAGGGCAGCTCCAGAGGGAGTGGAGCCCCAGAGAGCGGGATGCGGGCTCCGCCCGGCAGCGCCCCGCCCTCTATGGCCCAGCTGCTGCTGCTGCTGCTCCTGGCCGCCCTGCCGCAGTCCCTGGGCGGCTTGGGCTGCTTCGCCCAGCCCCGGCTGCGGCGCTGGGGGGCAGCCGCCCTGCGGCCCCTGCAGGCGGCTCCGTGCGCCCCAAGGGGCGGCCCCAAGCCCGAGTGTCCTGCGCTCAGAGCCCGCCCGGCCATAAGGTGCGGGCACTGCTCCTTGACGTGAACCGCAGCGGCCCTAGGGTGCCCCCGGTGCAGGACGCGCTGCTGTTGCTGCCCTAGGCTTTTGCTGCCCAAGCACCAAAAAAAAAAAAGAGGCTGGCTGGAATGCTGCCCCTGAAAATGTGCCGCCCCAAGCACCTGCTTGGTTTGCTGGTGCCTGGAGCCGGCCCTGTACCTTCGCCACACTGTGTAGCAGTTGTGCCTTAACTCTCTTCTGGAGGTGGTACTTCTAGGCATAAGAGAGTAATTCAGACTTTAGGTTCACACAATCTTTGGCAGTTTCAGTGCAGAGGGCAGTCAGTGTGTCAGTTGAGATTAGTACTTGTCCACTAAGAAAAGAGCTGAGACCAGTCCTTTTATGTAGGCCATTCACAGCTGTTAGATGATAATGACTGGCTGGCACTAGTGATCTGGATTCTACCGTGAATTAGAACTGGTTACCTAAGGTACAGCTATGAGAGACTCTGTACGCTATTACAGCTCCCATGAGCCATTATCTCTGCCTATTCCTGTCTTCTACCCACCATCATGTCCTTGTGAAAAAAAACTTCAGAAGTTAAATCAGACAGGAAACCACCTGGATTCCAGCAGCGCACAAATCATTGGCATTTTTTTGGCCATAATTACAAATAATTTCGGGTGCACACTATGCTGGGCCTGTGCAGTCAGCACAGAGATCTGTTGTGACTTGTTCACTAAGCTTGTGCTGCCTGGAAACAGCTGTTGGGACAGCAAATTTAATAGGATAGGCAATTTCATGCTGGTGAAATCAAAAAGTGCCAAGCTAAATAAGTCTTTGATTTATTCTTATCGACAGGTGCAGCACAGACAATGGCAGGGAAAGTGTCCTTGGCCTTGTCCCCAGCTATCTGGCCTCCACTCTGACTCCAGCTGGTTGAAGAATTGTCAGCGTCAACTAAACTTATTTCTGTCAAAAAATACCCATTTCATCAAAACTGAAATGTTTCACTGACATCTGCCAGAGCGGGGAGTTGAAGCTGGGTTTCCTACATCCCAGGTGAGTGCTCCATGCACCAAGCTGTTCACTATTTTGGGGGAGCGTGTTCTCATGTCTTTTGTGAAAATTTTCACAAGACTTCAGTTTCATTCTGAGGCCAAACAAAAACAAATGTCAAACCCTGTCTTTTGTGAAATGGAATTGTTTTCCAACCAGGCCTAACTTTGACCTGGAGAGCTGAATGGGTCGTTCACTGGTCATACCGTAGTTCTTTGCCACTCAGCTGAGACTAACAAGAAGACATCCAATTCACGCCAACTGCGATGCAGCCACCAGTTCACTAAGAATGGACCGAGAGCACTGCCACCAGTTCGATACTGGCAGTGAAAAGTTCCGTATTGCTTTACTGATCCCCTTCAGAACATCCAGCCCTTGAAATAAAATATTTCCATGATGAAATACAACGTATCCCACTTGAGATTTCCCACGAGAAAAGACTTGTCAAGCTGTAAATGAATAAAAAGCCAAGACAGCTGAAATGGGAAAATTAACAGTTAGCCACCGAGCCCTGCCATTCTACATCTGCTTTGTTTTATGGGGTTTTTTTTTACTTGTCCACCACAGCAGATAGAGTTACAACTGCCTCTAGCCAGTCTGCAATGGCTCGTTCTTGTCAGAGCCTTCTGTACACACTGTACCTTCTGTTGACAGTGGAGCAATTATGGGTGGAGTTTTTTGCTTGTGTGACAACAGAACTGTGTGTATGATCAAACCATCAGACAGTGATCCTGAAAGAAATAAGCCTTTTCATAACAGACAATGCTTTAAAAAGTATCTGAGTGCCCAGATACAGAATGCCTTTGGAACTCATTGTATAAGATCTTCTTAGCTTCTGGCTAATTACAGTGCCCAGAGCTTTCATTAATACATGTTTTTTATTTTCATTTTCACTTGAGAATGAGCTTACCTGAGAAACAGAAATTGTTTACTGGGAAGAAAGCCCAGTGCGCTCCCTTCCACTCCACCCTTCCCTCCTTGTATTTCTCATCTCTGGGTTTTGCTGGGAGGTGATACGGAAATTCATTTCACAGACATGATCAAAATCAAAACCCACCTCACACTACAAAATGTTTGAGAAAGAAAGAAACTTCGTTGTTTAGTGAATAATCTGTGATGAAACATCTTTTCAATTGTAGCCATTATTCACACTGCCTTTGTCAGGTTGTATGTAAATACTTCCACCTCCAAGAGAGACTGACACTGCTTTCAGTGCATTTGCACAGCTCTAGAGCATTTTACATGCATGATGATCTGTTCCTTTACCTTTAAAAACAACAACAACAACTGGTAGCTGGATACTTTGTGAAGGGGCGGAGCCAAAATCCACTGAAGTGAATGGAAAGACTCCCATTGACGGCAATGGATTTTGGATTGGGCTTGAAATGAGCGGCTTATTGATGAGCTCAAGTAAACTCTGTTAAAGGTTCTCCACGCACAACTCTGGCTTTATTTCAGTTCTGATCTGTAACACTTTAAGGTTTCAGTGCTGCACCTCCCTTCAGCAGAAGCTGCTAATCCTGCTAAATTGTGTGAGGAGACCCATCACACCTTTTCTTAGCTGTTGATCTATTGCAGGGGTAGGCAACCTATGGCACGTGTGCCGAAGGCGGCACACGAGCTGATTTTCAGTGGCACTCACACTGCCCGGGTCCTGGCCACCGGTCCAGGGAGCTCTTCATTTTAATTTAATTTTAAATGAAGCTTCTTAAACGTTTTAAAAACCTTATTTACTTTACATACAACAATAGTTTAGTTATATATTATAGACTTATAGAGAGAGACCTTCTAAAAATGTTAAATTGTATTACTGGCACCTGAAACCTGAAATTAGAGTGAATAAATGAAGACTTGGCTCCCCACTTCTGAAAGGTTGCCGACCCCTGATCTATTGCAATATTTGAACTCCAGTCGAGAGAGGGTAGTGCATGAATCACAGACATTCAAAATGGAAAAGATATAGGTCATTTTGGTCTTTCCCCTGCCAGGGATTGTTCTTTTTATGGATTTTGCTGAATGCCTTGCCCAGTTAATTTTCAAATGACTCACGTATGGGGGCTTTCCCCACTCCCCCTGGGAGGCTATTCCATAGTCTAATAGATCTGTTAGGCAGTTTTTCATAATAATCTCAAATGTGGGATTAGCTACCATATGAGTGTATTTTTTGGTTTATAGTGACTGCTTCTAAGGTTTCTGTGCTTAACTAAATGTTCTTTGCACTCTGCCTGCAACTGTGTGACCCTCAGATTACTACCTATGATTACTGTTTGTATTCTAAGCAAAAGCTGATCTTTGCATCAGTGCAACTGTGCTGAAGTACATCAGAGAGTAGCAAAGAGTACCGTGTGTTGCATTCTAGAGCACAAAATACCTAAATCAATACAACACACACTGCACTAGAGCAAAGAAAATTAAGTACATGGCACACCACTGTCAAGTAAAAAGAGAGCAAATCTCCTTTTTCAAATGAAGTATTTTGTAGTCAGTTACATCTTTGTTCCCTGCTCTATCTTCAGCATACCTGCCTACGGTTGTTTTCACTATTTCTGTGGAAGACGGCAGCTTTGGTGTAAAGAAAAGGTACCTGTTCACATTTGATGTAGCCATACAGAATATCTTTGTATGATAGAGCTGAGTCCAAATGGAATCAGAGGCCCTGATCCTGCAAACACTTAGGTCTGTGTGTAACTTGACTCAGGTCAGTGGGATGACTCACAAGAGTAATATTATACACACGCTTGAGTGTTGATGTGATTGGGTCCTAGCTTAGTTTTGTTTGTTGTGGTTCCCGGATTCTAACATTCAGAGTGTTACGTACAAAGATCCTGCTCATATGGCAAAAGAGGACTGCAGAGCTAAATGCTCAATAAAATGTCTTAAAGTCCCTGATAGCCCATATCCAGTCTTGATATCGATCATATAAGCCTCTAGCTCTTTGCACCTTCCCTGTGAGTAACTAAACCTCCAGGTCCATGTTTAGAAAAGAGATTTGTTGGGGTGGGGGTGTTCAGTGGCTCCAAACCCCCTTACCCTCCCCTTTAGTTTGTCATATTTATGTTTGGGGACTCGGTGCTTTCTGCGGTGGCCCCCTCACAGCTCCAACTCAAGAAGGTGTTTACACATGTGCCTAACTTTCAGCATGTGAATAGCTGATTGTCTTTCATGGGTTTTTTGGATATTTTTGTTGTTGAAATTATAAAGCAAAAATGTGGTCATCAAAATGAACATTGGCTAACTTTTCTCAGTAACATTTTTGATGCTGTGTTTGAGAACAAAAAAAATTGGGGGGAATTTGCAAAAGATATTGTGAGAATCTCTTAGCAAATGCAATGTTGTTCTGTGTTAAACGCTTCGGAACAAAATCAAGTTCGAGGTTTTGAAATGGTTTGCAAAACTTTTGGGTTTGCCAGCCAGTGCTAGGTTTGCTACTTCGACTGGTCCACAATAGTGTGACCTTAATGTGCCTTTCTTTCCCTTCCCTTTGTCCCTCCAGCACCCTAGCAATTGCATAAGTCATTGCTGCACGGTTCCTTCTGGCTGTGTTAGAAAGAGGGTTCCTTTAATTCCACCTGGCACAGCTGCTGCATACAATGGGGCTCCTGATTCAAAGCCCAGATACAGTACTAATTAGAAAACACACACGCACACACACATACACACACTGCTAACCTAGGCACTGCATATGGGGGAGGGACAGGATTGTGATGATAAATAGTTGGCTCAGGCAGTGGTGCTATAAGGAGGGCTTTGGGATGTATGGCCACTGGGAGGCTTTCGAGGACAGAGAACTGTTCTCACGCGATGGACTTCACCTGAGTAGGGAAGGAAATAGACTTCTAGGAGGGAGGCTGGCTCATCTGATCAAAAGAGCTTTAAACTAGGAATTTGGGGGAGACGGTTGGGAGGTGTCCAGGTAATCTCCACGCCAGATTTTAACATTGAGAGGGGGGACGACGAGATAAGAACGGATATAGCCGGAGGGAGGAGATTGGACATAAGGAGGAGGGGGGGGAATGGATACTAGACTAATAGGTCATACTGGCGGTAGGATGTCCGTACAAAATTGGGTAACGAATGTGAGAGAGGCCAAACAGTATAAATTAAGATGTTTGTACACCAATGCGAGAAGCCTAGGTAACAAAATGGAGGAATTGGAGCTCCTGGTCCGAGAAATGAAACCGGATATCGTAGGAATAACCGAAATATGGTGGAACAGTAGTCATGACTGGAGTACAGGTATGGAAGGGTATGTGCTGTTTAGGAAAGACCGAAACAAAGGTAAAGGTGGGGGAGTAACATTGTATGTCAATAATGAGGTAAACTGTAAAGAAATAATAAGTGATGGAATGGATAAGACGGAGTCTGTCTGGGCAATAGTCACATTGGGGACGAAAACTACTAGAGCCTCCCCTGGGATAGTGCTTGGGGTGTGCTATAGACCGCCGGGATCTAGGCTGGATATGGATAGAGAACTCTCTAATGTTTTTAAGGAAGTAAATACTAATATGAACTGTGTGATCATGGGAGACGTTAATTTCCCAGATATAGATTGGGGAACGAATGCTAGTAACAATAATAGGGCTCAGATTTTCCTAGACACGATAGCTGATGAATTCCTACATCAAGTAGTTGCTGAACCGACAAGGGGGGATGCCATTTTAGATTTGGTTTTGGTGAGTAGTGAGGACCTCGTTGAGGAAATGGTTGTAGGGGACAACCTTGGCTCGAGTGATCATGAGCTAATTCGGTTCAAACTAAATGGAAGGATAAACAAAATTAAATCTGAGACTAAGGTTTACGATTTCAAAAGGGCTAACTTTAATAAATTAAGGCGACTAGTTAGGGAAGTGGATTGGACTAACATATTTAGGGATCTAAAGGCGGAAGACGCCTGGGATTATTTCAAGTTGAAGTTGCAGGAGCTGTCGGAGGCCTGTATCCCGAGAAAGGGAAAACGGTTCGTAGGCAGGAGTTTTAGACCGAGCTGGATGAGCAAGCGTCTCAGAGGGGTGATTAAGAAAAAACAGAAAGCGTACAAGGAGTGGAAGATGGGAGGGATCAGCAAAGAAACCTACCTTATTGAGGTCAGAGCGTGTAGGGATGGAGTGAGAAAGGCCAAAAGCCGTGTAGAGTTGGACCTTGCGAAGGGAATTAAAACCAATAGTAAAAGGTTTTATAGCCATATAAATAGGAAGAAAACCAAGAAAGAAGAAGTGGGACCGCTTAAGACTGTAGATGGAGTGGAGATTAAGGATAATCTAGGCATGGCACAATATCTAAACGAATATTTTGCCTCGGTCTTTAATGAGGCTAATGAAGGGCTTAGGAATAGTGGCAGCGTGACTGATGGGAATAAAGGGGGAGGGGGGTAGACATTACCGTATCCGAGGTAGAAGCCAAACTCGAACAGCTTAATGGGAGTAAATCGGGCGGCCCGGATAATCTTCATCCGAGAATATTAAAGGAACTGACGCATGAAATTGCAAGCCCGCTAGCGATAATTTTTAATGAATCTGTAAACTCAGGGGTTGTACCGTTTGACTGGAGATTAGCTAATATAGTTCCTATTTTCAAGAAGGGGAAAAAAAGTGACCCGGGTAACTGCAGGCCTGTTAGTTTAACATCTGTAGTATGCAAAGTCATGGAAAAAATATTGAAGGAGAAAGTAGTTAAGGACCTTGAGGTCAATGGCAATTGGGACAAATTACAACATGGTTTTACGAAAGGTAGATCGTGCCAAACCAACCTGATCTCCTTCTTTGAGAAAGTAACAGATTTTTTAGACAAAGGAAATGCGGTGGATCTAATATACCTCGATTTCAGTAAGGCGTTTGATACGGTACCACATGAGGAATTATTGGTTAAATTGGAAAAGATGGGGATCGATATGAAAATCCAGAGGTGGATAAAGAACTGGTTAAAGGGGAGACTGCAGCGGGTCGTACTGAAAGGTGAACTGTCAGGTTGGAGGGAGGTTACCAGTGGAGTTCCTCAAGGTTCGGTTTTGGGTCCAATTTTATTTAATCTATTTATTACTGACCTCGGAACCAAAAGTAGGAGTGGGCTGATAAAGTTTGCGGATGACACAAAGTTGGGAGGTATTGCCAATTCGGAAAAGGATCGGGATATCCTGCAGGGAGATTTGGATGACCTTGTAAACTGGAGTAATAGTAATAGGATGAAATTTAATAGTGAGAAGTGTAAGGTTATGCATTTAGGGATGACTAACAAGAATTTTAGTTATAAGCTGGGGACGCATCAGTTGGAAGTAACGGAAGAGGAGAAGGACCTCGGAGTCCTGGTTGATCGCAGGATGACTATGAGTCGGCAATGTGACGTGGCCGTAAAAAAAGCTAATGCGGTCTTGGGATGCATTAGGCGAGGTATTTCTAGTAGAGATAAGGAGGTGCTAGTCCCGTTATACAAGGCATTGGTGAGACCTCATTTGGAGTACTGTGTGCAGTTCTGGTCTCCCATGTTTAAGAAGGATGAATTCAAACTGGAACGGGTACAAAGAAGGGCCACTAGGATGATCCGAGGAATGGAAAGCCTGTCGTATGAAAGGAGACTTGAGGAGCTCGGTTTGTTTACCTTAACCAAAAGAAGGCTGAGGGGAGATATGATTGCTCTCTTTAAATATATCAGAGGGATAAATACCAGGGAGGGAGAGGAATTATTTCAGCTCAGTACTAATGTGGACACGAGAACAAATGGATATAAATTGGCCGTCGGGAAGTTTAGGCTTGAAATTAGACGAAGGTTTCTAACCATCAGAGGAGTGAAGTTCTGGAACAGCCTTCCGAGGGAAACAGTGGGGGCGAAAGACCTCTCTGGCTTTAAGATTAAGCTTGATAAGTTTATGGAGGGGATGGTTTGATGGGATAACGTGATCTTAGTCAATAGGTCAATAACGTGCCATCACTGGTAATTAGTACCAATGGTCAATGATGGGATATTAAAAGTTACTACAGAGAACTTTTTCCTGAGTGTCTGGCTGGAGAGTCTTGCCCGCATGCTCGGGGTTCAGCTGATCGCCATATTTGGGGTTGGGAAGGAATTTTCCTCCAGGGTAAATTGGCAGAGGCCCTGGAGGTTTTTCGCCTTCCTCCGCAGCATGGGGCAGGGGTCGCTTGCTGGAGGATTCTCTGCAACTTGAAGTCTTTAAATTATGATTTGGGGACTTCAACAGCTGAGTCAAGGGAGAGAATTATTCCAGGAGTGGGTGGGTCAGCTTTTGTGGCCTGCATCATGCGGGAGGTCAGACTAGATGATCATAATGGTCCCTTCTGACCTTAAAGTCTATGAGTCTATGAGACTCTTGTGAATAGAATTTGCTCTTGTGTCTGGTCGCCACCAGTGACAATCTGATCTTTAATAATGTCCTTTTTAATAATGTTCTGCATTCAAAATGCCAAAGGAATGAACTGGATTATCCTTTCAGCTTCTATCATGAGTCTGTGAAGGTAATAAAAATGGGGATCAAGCTTTATTACCCCTCTCTATATTCAGTCAGTGTCAACTAATTAGATTTAGTCTCCAACGTAGGAGGGATCTTAGCAGTGCTCAGCTTGTGATGTTTGCATGTCTGGAAATACCAGGCCCCTCTCCCAGCTACCTTCTAGGACAGTATTTGAATCTAATTCTGGGCCTGCCACTGAAATGTTGTGAATAAAAATGGGAAGAGTTTGATTGTTTGTACTAAATGGTTAGGAACAAAACTAGGTTAGCATTAAAATAATATGATCTTGTTGGGAGGGAAGGTGAACTTATGGTTAAGATACTAGACTTAACACGGGAGATCCTGAGTAGCCAGTTTATTTTATTGCATCAGTACACCTCAGCCAATGAATGAATGATGATTTCTGTTCTCTTAACGTTATAACCAAGCTTAGCATCCCCTTTGTTTGGCAATGCCCACTCTGACCTGTGCCGGCTCCTTCACAGCACTATTTGGGTGGGGAAATGCAACTCTCCCTATCCATGGCCCCACAAAGTCACGGGACCTCCTGGTCAACCTCCTCCTGGCCCTGGCTAAAATGGCCATCTATAAAACCAGGGAGAGGAGGTTGGCCGATGGTGTCTCCTATGACTGCGGGGCCTATTTCCGATCCTCCGTCTGCTCACGCATCCGGGCAGAGTTCCTCTGGGCGGTGTCTGCTGGCTCCCTTGACGCCTTCGAGGACCAGTGGGCGCTGTCTGGGGTTCTCTGCTCGGTGTCCCCCTCTGGTTCCCTTCGTTTGGCCCTTTGACCTCACTCCTGTCCCTGTTATCTCATTAGTTGTCCCCTGGAATCACTTGGCTTCCAGGTCCTGTGGATCCTCCCCTTAGGCTGGGGGGAGGTGGGCTTCTGCCCATCCACTTTCTGGATCCCAATAGGACCAAGTACTGAAGCCAGTTACTTCACTCTTGCCTCCGTCCCCTTGAAGGTCAGAGATGAGGTTTCTTCTCCTGACAGTAAGTACCTCAGTTCAACAGCTGCTGCCTCCAGTTCTGGCTAGTTTAAATGAAAAGCAGAGTTCACTGACACAGGTACAACACGAGGAGCAAATCACATGCAAAACAGGCACAAAGCAGGCAATCGCTGGACCAAGCAGAGTTTCTAGGCTCTAAAGTCACTTGGAGGATGCCGATTGACCAAGATGAAAACCTTAGGCCTAAATTTCCAAGGTAACCCCTGGTTTTAGATGCCTCAGCTTTCTGGGTACCCCAGTTGGAGAAGGGGGTGTTTCAGAAAGTGCAGAGCACGCTCCCTCTCAAGCTGAGCAACCAAAAACCGAGGCACCCAGAATCACTGGTCTCTGTTTGAAAATGTAGGCCTTACGTATTCGCAAGCTGTTTGTTTCTGCCAGTGTGGCTGTCTGCCCCACCTGGTCAAACTGTAGCTTTGCGCATGTGAGCTCAGTATTGTGTGTCCAGGAAAGTCTGGGTCTCAGAAAGTGTGTCGTTGTCTCTTTTAACAGTCCAAAGCCTGCAGGTATTAGACAATACCCTATTTTACATAGTCACGTGCATTATCATTAGCCTTCATGATTTTGCTTTGAGACAGGCCTTTGTCCCTCCAGTGGATCCCAGTCCCTAGCTGTAGAGGGGTATATATCTGTAGCTAGGCCAACCTTGGGAGCTGTTCGTCCAATCACACAAGTACAATTTATTCATATAGTGCTCGATTGTGCCTTTGAGGGTATGTTTACATTACAGCTGGGAGTGCGCTTTCCAGCATGGGTACACGGACGCACTAATTCTGCTTGAGCTAGCATGCTAAAAATAGCAGTGTCACCAGGAGTAGCACGGACTGCAGCTTGGGCTAATCCCCTGAGTACAAACACATCCAGACCCCTGGGTGCATAGTTAGGTGGCTAGGTAAGTCGATGCCCATGCTACCCCCAGCCAGGGCCGTACCTAGGGAGGTGCGGGGCCTGGGACATAGGCGCCGGGTTTCTAATCTGCCGGGGGGGTGTTTCCCCTTCCCCCCCAGCTCAGCCCAGGCCCTGCCCCCACTCTACCCCTTCTCCCAAGGCCCCACCCCGCTTCTTCCCCACCCAGTTCCGCCCCTTCCCCCGAGCGCGCCGCGCCCTCACTCCTCTCCCCTCCCCCCAGTGCCTCCTGTTGCCGTGAAACGTCTTATCTGTGGCGGGCGGTAGGCGCTGAGAGGGAGTGGGAGGTGCAGATTGGGGCCCGCCGGTGGGCAGGAGGTGCTGGGTGGAGGGGGAAGTTCTCATAGGAGGGCTGCCGGTGGCTGCCGCTCACCTCCTCACCCCCACAGCCCGACCGCCGCTCTCCTCCTCGCTGCCTGCCCGCCTGCCACTTGCCTCCCCGTTTGCTTCCTCACCCCATTTAGGGTGACCACACAGCAAGTGTGAAAAATCAGGACAGGGGGTGGAGGGTAATAGGAGCCTATATAAGACAAAAACCCAAAAATCGGGACTGTCCCTATAAATTGGGACATCTGGTCACCCTAACCTCATTCACCCACCTGCCTCACCTCCCTGCCCGCCTCCTCACGATTTTATCCAAGTGTGGGGCCCCCCAAAGTGCAGGGCCCAGGGCGGTCGCCCCGATTCGCCATACCCAAGGGATGGCTCTGCCCCCAGTTAACTTGAGCAGAGCTAGCACATCTGTCTACCTGCACTGGGAAGGATTCTCCCAGCGGCAGCGTAGAAGTACCCATAGTCCACAGCCCTGAGCAAGGGGTAATGCATAAGATTCCCCACCCCAGAAGAGACCCTAGAAGGGACCGTCCCTCTGAGACACCATTCCCTCCCTGCTTCCCCTTTGCTCGGCATGTTGAGGAGTAAAGGACTTCAAGTCTCTGGGGCTCAGTGTAGTAGCTTTCATGAGTACTAAAGTTCACTTTAATAGTACAGTTTTCAAAAGGAAAAAAATCATGTGGTTAAATCCTGACTCCCTTGAAATCAATGGGAGTTTTGCCATTGACTTCACTGGAGCCAGGATTTCACTTGTCTTTTTTCTTTAGCATTTGAGGGGAAGGAATATAAAGCATCCATTTCCCATCACACAAACCAATAAAAATAAAGATCCATAAAATCAGCATTCATGATCACTAACATAATACTCCTGATAGAACCTCTTTTTGGGGTGTGAACATTCCACATTAACCTCATACCAATGTTTGGCTGGAAGAAAGTCATAAATCTCTCCTTGTTCCTATTTGATCTCCAGTATTGTATCTTTGCCTTAAAGTTGATAAAAAGAGATGTGTGAGAAACAGCTTGAAAGTTTTCTCTGTTTCCTGGGGATTGCTATTTCTTTAACCAATATTTGAATGAGCTTTCATTGGTTTATACTTCTCAGAGTACAGCACTTTACAAAAATTCATTTTCGTTTGAGAGCACCTTGGAGGTGCAAGGAGGCATGGCCGATTTGTTATTAATCACAACACTCTGCATGCTGACAAAACAGCCAACTCTTGTCACAGATCTGACATGAAAAATTTTGAATGAGCCAGACAGCTCCTGATCCATTTCACTCTGTGATTGTTTTAGGACAAAAAGGGTCTCTCTTCTCTGGTCTAGACCAGTTCAGCCCTTAAAAGAACTAGTTTCTAAAGATACGTTAAAGAAAGAAAAGTTTACTTCAGTCCTTCATTTGCTGCTCAGTAGAGTTGGAAGTAGTTCCAGAATTCTTCAAGCTCCATAAAGAGCAGCTGATCAAGGTAAGAACAGGCATTCATATTACCTAACACAAGAATTCTAGCTAGCTAAGTCAAAATGCAACATTTTCATTGTTGTAGAACTACCATTAGAATTGTTAAGACTTGATGGGCTGTTCTCCTCCCAGCCCCGCTAAGGAAGCAGCCTACATAAAGTTTTTTGATCATTGACCTGATGACACACATTAATATTCTTTTTAAATCAACAACTAACTCTTACAGCTATATCTAAGCCTGTGTACATTCTAACTATAACTTAGGAGATCACAAATGGAGTAACTGTGGATGATTGTTTAGCTACCCCTTTGTGAAACTGAAGAATTTTGAGGAAGAGAAAACTGACAGCAACTCAGATTGGGACTATATTCCATATTAACTAAATAGTGACTAAAGTAAATGAGAAACTTCTTCTATGCTCATTAGAGCTGGGAAGGAAATAATTTTCCAGTCTGAAATCATGAAAATTTTCACAAATAAAAAATCTGATTTAAAAAAACAACCAATCAAAATGGGTCAATCAAAATGTTTCATTTTGAAAAAATGTTAATTTGAGAACTGATTTCAATCTTGACTTTTTTTTAACCTTTAAAGTATATAAATAACCTACAATTTCAAAATGAAAGATAAAAATTTTGGTTCATAAATGTTGAAATGGGCTGTTTCAACAAATTTGAAACTTTTATTTTCAAATGGGGAGATTTGTTGAAACTGAACAATTTAGGTTTTGATGATCTGTATTTTCTGATGGAAAAAATGTTTTATTGTGAAATTCCCAACTAGTTGTATTGCTCGCATCCTATCTCAGCCATGTGAAACTGACAGACGATATATTTTTTTTAGCAAGTTATTAGTTATCAAATGTTCTGTTCTTCTATACCTTAAACTACTTAGTGAACAGGTACAGTGAGTGATGCAATGAAAGCTCAGAGGAAAAAGGATATGCATTGACTCTCTATACGAATCATTGACTTCATTGGATCTCCATAAATCAAGCTGACTATGAGTCGGCAATGTGATGTGGCCGTCAAAAAGGCTAATGCGGTCTTGGGTTGCGTTAGGCGAGGTATTTCTAGTAGAGATAAGGAGGTGCTAGTCCCGTTATACAAGGCGCTGGTGAGACCTCATTTGGAGTACTGTGTGCAGTTCTGGTCTCCCATGTTTAAGAAGGATGAACTTAAACTGGAAAGGGTACAGAGAAGGGCCACTAGGATGATTCGAGGAATGGAAAGCCTGTCGTATGAAAGGCGACTTGAGGAGCTCGGATTGTTTTCCTTAACCAAAAGAAGGTTGAGGGGAGATATGATTGCTCTCTTTAAATATATCAGAGGGATCAATATCGGGGAGGGAGAGGAATTATTTCGGCTCAGTGCTAATGTGGATACGAGAACAAATGGATATAAATTGGCAGTTGGGAAGTTTAGGCTTGAAATTAGGCGAAGGTTTCTGACCGTCAGAGGAGTGAAATACTGGAATGGCCTGCCGGGGGACATAGTGGGGGCAAAAGACCTCTCCGGCTTTAAGACTAAGCTTGATAAGTTTATGGAAGGGATGATCTGATAGGATAACTTGATTTACCCAATAGGTCAATAATGTGCCGCCTGGGAGTTAGTACCGATTTTAAATGTTGGGATATTGGGAGTCTTTTCCTAAGTGTCAGGATAGAGAATATTGGCCACATGCTCGGGGTTCAGCTGATCGCCATATTTGGGGTCGGGAAGGAATTTTCCTCCGGGGTAGATTGGCAGAGGCCCTGGAGGTTTTTCGCCTTCCTCCGAGCATGGGGCAGGGGTTGTTTGCTAGAGGATTATCTGCTGCTTGAAGTCACCAAATCAGGATTTGGGGACTTCAACAGCTGAGTCAAGGGTGAGAATTATTTCGGGGTGGGTGGGTCAACTTTTGTGGCCTGCATCATGCAGGAGGTCAGACTAGATGATCATAATGGTCCCTTCTGATCTCAAGTTCTATGATTCTATGATTCTATGATTTAACACATTTTGTAAAACTCATCTATTATTTTTAGGGGTTTTTTTTAATGTCCTTGGTGCTTTAAATAAGAGGTGATTTGAACACCTGCAGACCTACTAGGAATAAGCATTGCAAGATCGTGTTGAAAAATAGAGCAGGTTAGGGACAGTTCCCTTCCTGCCTTTGTTATTAGGTGGAAGAAATTCATAAAGGGATGCAGTTAGTAGTTGAGGTAGAAAAATGTAGGTTTGGGTCTGATTTTTATTTTTAAATGCATGGAAATAATGTATTCAATTGCATGTTTCTTCTGGCCAAGTGATTGCTATGTTTGTGCATTGAAATTAGCTGATTACATGCATGAATGATCAGTGACATGATTATCTGCAGTTTGCATGTGCAGTTACCTAATGTAAATAGTGATAATAGCAT
This sequence comes from Platysternon megacephalum, assembly GCA_003942145.1. Classification (NCBI taxonomy): domain Eukaryota; kingdom Metazoa; phylum Chordata; order Testudines; family Platysternidae; genus Platysternon; species Platysternon megacephalum. The sequence goes on from QXTE01000173.1 coordinate 1,129,763, forward strand.
GCGCAAACGAAATGAAAAATTGCATGTACATTTTGCCTATGTCATCACATGTGCCTTATTTTGAAAATAGGGCCTTTGTGAAAGAAAGCATTTTATAAAACCAAATATTAGTATGAAACATTCCAAGAAATGTTGATTTAAATTTAAATGAAAATAGATTTCCCTTTTATGATGTAAACAGTCCCTTGCTGTGTTTGCAACCCAAACACCACATTGTGTTAGGAGTGAAACTGACACGAAACAGATCAGTCTCCCTTACCTATCTATATTCAAGATGAGCTTAATGGAACAAGATGTCAGGCCTGTTGGCTCATCACTTTTGTGGACAGTACTGTGAATTTCAGTTTCAGCATCCAAACAAGTTAATCACCCACGTTTGGGTGATCTGAAGTGTCCGGATCCTATGCTGGGCACAGGGAGAGGAGGAGAGGGCAGGATTCACTCACCTGTTTGATGTAGAAGACCTGCGAGACTCACCTCCTATGACAAGCATGCACGCCTCCCCACCCCACCGCTAACTTTCCACCCTGCCATGATGATGACTCTGGGGGGGACATGGCTACTGCCCTCAAGAGAGGAAGAAACACTGTTGTGTTTGTTGTGCTGCAGCACTTCTTCTTCCCCTGCAGGTTGTGCTGTGTAGAGAGCCCTCTCCGTGCTGCTCTCCTCCCCAGGCCCACTCCTCAAGCAGCTAGCAGGAGGAGGAGAACTGGAGGGACTGTGAGGAGACAGAGGATTAAAGGTGGGAGAGGTGGACCGGGCTCCCTTTCTGGATTCTCTCTCCCTCCCTGATTTTCTCTCTGGAGAGTTGTGAGGTGTAAATAGGGAGAAGCAAACTAGAGGCCTAAAATTCATCCAGTCTCCCTAATGCGTTAGTAACTCGGACAAAGACCATATCTTTTTATATACGGGGTACTGACCTTTGGCTGCATTCTGCCCCCTTTTATGCCACAGGAGGGCCATGAAAGTGATGGGGGAAGCAGTTGGATCCTCACCATAAAGGGGAGGGGGGTTTCTCCTGCTGTCATAACCGCCCTACACCCCTTGCCCCCAAGCTGAGGGCTGTGTCTGTGTGGGCAGGAGGGTGCATGGCTGAATGGCTCTTTGTTCTGGCCGCAGAATGGCCTGGAGGTAGCTGTGGAAAGCGGCTGGCTGGTTGGGATTCGGGCAGTGCCCTCTGCAGCTGGGCAGTGGCTGACGGGCTTTGTAACCCCTCATACCTAAACCCAGTTCCATCGTTGTCCTTACCCAGGTCATATCAAAACACCCCAGTGCTCTGTACCTGTCACACTTTTATGAGGGCTGTCAATTAATCACAGTTAACTCAAGCGATTAACTCCAAACAAATTAACTTGATTAAAAAGAATGAATCGCAATTAATCGCAGTTTCTTGCCATTAATCACGATTAATTTTTTTAATCATTTGACAGCCCGAATTTTTACCGAAGGTGCAGATGGTTTTCTGGGTGCCCAGCAATTAGCTTTCATTGTATTGGCTTAATAAGCCAGCATTTATACAGCCCTTTACATTTTAAGGTTTCTCACAAGGCAAACGAGGCAGCGCCGCCACCTTAATTCTCCCATCAACACTGGTGCAGAACAAGAGCGAGCGAGATGGCGTCGATGTTCCGGAGCGAGGAGATGTGTCTGACGCAGCTGTTTCTCCAGGTGGAGGCTGCCTATTGCTGTGTTGCAGAGCTTGGCGAGCTGGGCCTGGTCCAGTTCAGAGATGTAAGTAGTTACGAGAGGTTCTTGGGTAGGAATGTTGGGATATCAGCTATTAAAGGGCCACTGTAAATGTGGTTGGGTCCTAAAAGATGGACCTGCTGGGACAGTGGATTAATCTGGAAGGCAGGGGCACGGCAACAATTTTTATAGTGGGGGTGCTGAGAACCCTTGAACCAAACCGTAAACCCTGTCTATAATGGAAACCACTTCAAGCAGGGGGTGCGCCCCCCCTTCCCCTCCACCCGCATCTCTAGTTCCAGCACCTATGCTGGAAGGGCTTGGCATAAAGACTGTAAATACCTGCCTTGCTCTAGAAAGGAAGGATGGCCTTGGGGTTAAGGCAGTGGACTGGGAGATGTGGGTTCAATTCCCAGCTCTGCCATAGACTGCCTGCAGGACTTTGGGCCAGTTGCTTATTTTCACTGCCCCTCAGTTCCCCATCTGTAAAATGGGGAATAAAAATATTTCTATTTGTCTGTCTTGTCTATTTAGATTGTCAACTTGTGGAGGCAGAGACAGTCTGTGTATATACAGAGCACATTGGGACTCTGATCTTACTTGGGCCTCTAGGCACTACTCGAATACAAATACAGTAGAACCTCAGAGTTACAAACACCTCGGGAATAGAGGTTGTTCGTAACTCTGAACAAAACATTGTGGGGTTTTTTTCAAAAGTTTACAACTGAACATTGACTTAATGCAGCTTTGAAACTTTACTGTGCAAAAGAAAAATGCTGCTTTTCCCTTTTTTTTTAGTAGTTTACATTTAACACAGTACTGTACTGTATTTGCCTTTTTTTTTTTTTTTTGGTCTCTGCTGCTGCTGCCTGATTGCTTACTCCGGTTCCAAATTAGCTGTGTGGTTGCCTGGTCAGTTCGTAACTTTGGTGTTCGTAACTCAGAGGTTCTACTGTAACAATAATTACTCTGAGTTTACTGTTACACATAATACTCTTCCTTTCATTGACTTTCCAGTTGGAACCCATGTCATGGCAGGACAATCGTTTGATCAGATTACCTGAACAGTGTCACTGTCTGAAAATTGAAAGCAAAGGTTTATTTAAATGTCTGTTTAAGGCCAGATACAGTATGGTAAACAGAGCCACAGTCTCAATTATCTACAGTAAAGGGGGCTTCTTCTGAGAGAATTATATTATCTTGTAAGGGGAGGCATTTGGAATTGCTGGAGTCCAAGGGTGTCTACTACAGTACCTTACAATGCAGTCTGTGGCCACCCTCACCCATAACTTAAAATGGAGATATGATCCATAGAGATTACATCCAAAGAGCTCCATTGTAATCAGAGCAGAGACATCTTGGCTCCAGATAGAGCATTGCTTGCTGGGAATTGTAGTCTCTATAGTGAAGATGAGCAAGGATGCAATATCTCAATGTGATGCCACTTATGCATGATTGAAGTATATGCACAGTGTGGTCAGTAGTGGCGCCAGCTCTTCCGGTGCCCTAGGCGGCGGAAGGTCCCGCCCCCGAAATGCCGCCCCCAACAGCGGCGGCGGAAGGTCCCGCCCCCAAATTTCCATGGACGGCCGGGGCGCTGGCGCCCCCAAAATAGCAGTGCCTTAGGCGACCGCCTAGGTCGCCTAATGGGTTGCGCCGGCCCTGAGTGTGGTGCTTCTGCAAAAATCTAAGCTCATCAAGGAAGATGCTGCTCCTCCAGTTCATCAGCTACATCTGAGCCTGATGCCAGAAGTTAGATTCAGCTAAGAAAATATGAACCATTTCTCTGCATGCCAATTAGGCATCATTTGCATATCCTTAAAGTCAATCCCTCTCACCCACTTAAATCACCTGGTTACCTTTGGTGGTTTTCCAAAGTGGGTATCTACAAGAACGTTGTTATAGGGGAGCAAAAACTGCAGCATGAGATTTATCTGTACAAGGAAGAGACTATGAAGCATTTATACATGGCTTGAAACGGAGATTTTTTGGTAACTGCCAGTAGTGAATGGCATAGCAACTGAAATATCCTTGGTGAATTAGCAGACCAAAAGGGTCTGCTATGGGACATGGAAAATTCATGAGTATTTTTTCTGCAGTGGTGCTGTTGGTAGCAATGGTGGAAACTGTACTGCAGACAGGGGGCAGTGGTTAATGTCTTCCACCGGTGAAGCTGCATCAGTGCAGATAAATGTTTCGTAATTTGCTTAGTGTAAACAAGATATATGGAGTGTGCCTCACAAAATTACACCCCAGATAGTTTCACCTGTGACATTGGCATGTACATCCCCAAACAGAGGTTTGGTTATTTAAAGAAATGAGAGGAAAGAGGATTCAGAGTTTTGTTCAGGAGACTATCAAGTCTCCCATTGCTAGGACACCAGTTCATATCTAAGTGAGGTCGGCAGTGGTGGAGAATAATTCTCTGATGCCTGTTCAGTGGCACTGGTGACACGGGATCAGGGATCTTGGTTCAGTTCCTCAGCAGCAAGTGGTCCATTGCACTGTAGGGAAGAACTCTCCTTTGTCAGGATAATGGGCAGGCTGTCTTGAGTCCTTGGTCCCTGTTATCCAGGAGGTCAGACCAGATAGTCCCAATGGTTCCTTCTGGCCTTAAAATCTATAAAATCCAAGAAGCCTTTTCTACCCCAGCTCAGACCTTTGACAGCCAGAGAAGCCATGACTGAATGGGCCAAGGATACCAGTCAAGGTTGAGGCACAGTGATTGTCTGAAGAAGTTTTGTATTCCCATTGTTTGTGTGGTGCCTGTTGTGTGGCTAGGAGGCTACAAGGTTCAGTAATATGGAAAGGCAGCTTTCACCAATGCTAATATACAGTTAAACTAAAAGTTACCCAATTGGCAATCTATATTCAACCTCTGTTTTTTTTTTGGTTTTTTTTTTGGTTTTTAAATTTCTAGTTGAATGTGAATGTGAACAGCTTCCAGAGAAAGTTTGTGAATGAAGTCAGAAGATGTGAATCCTTGGAGAGGATCCTCCGTAAGTAGATGTTTGTACAACGCTACTGGCTCTAGAACAATCGTAATCTAGTATTTCAAAAAACAAAGTGTTCTAACTAGCAAAATTGAATGGAATTTGTTCTAAAGATGGCAAAGATTTCATTAGAAAGTCTTTGTACTTTTCATCTGAAGGCATTGATGTGTTTGCATGCACCAGTTAAGTGCCACTATACTACTGGGGGGGGGACGACGACAGGAGTGTATGTATCACACCTATTTTGCATATGGGTAAAGTCAGGAGAAGAGAGGTTAAGTGTCCTGCATAAAATCACATAACATGTGGGCTGGAAATGGAACCCGGGGTCCTGACTCCTAGTCCTGTGTCCTAACCATTAGAACATGCTTCCTGTAGCAAAGCATGTTGTCCCAGCCGGCAGGCAACAAAAATGGGGGGTTTTAAAGCTGTTTTTTCTTAAAGTCATCATCATTTTGGGGCTTGCTAGGAAATGGTATCGATTGAAGTGTCCATAGGATCCTTAAAATTTCTACTTTTCTACTGTGTGAGGGGGAAATAATTACACTCACGTAGCATTTATAGTGCTAATCACCCATTGATCCCCCACACACCTTGCAAAGGTGGGTAAGCACTATTCTCCGCATTTTACAGGTGGCTATATTGAGGGCCAGAGAGGTTAAATTTCATGTCCAGTGTCTCCCAGTGGGTCAATGGCACATCTGGGGATAGACCAAAGGTCTCCTACCTTCCAGCCTGCAGCCCTATCCCTTTTGGAAGAGGGCCCTGGATACTTAAGACAAGTGCTGCTTGTTGGGGAGAGGACGGTGAAAGCTGTTGTTGGCTGGGGACAGTTTTTCAGTTGGTGTTAGTTGTAAGTGGGGTACATAAACAGGGACAGGACAGTATAGGGAACGTGTGTTAGGGCTTGCTGTTCCTTTGAGCTATTTAAGTCAGCGGAACTGAAGGCATTCAGCACATTGCAGGGTCCGGATTTTGAAGGGCGTGCAAACAAAAAGTCAGTGGCCAAGGATATAGGGCTAGATTCACAAAAAGACATAGGTACCCTAACTGCTATTTTAGGCACCTAAATCCCAGAATCAGGCCCCACCGGGATTCACAAACCCCCGGTCAGCTGCCACTGAACGCTGCAGGCAACGAAACTCATTTGGTGCCTACATTTTTGCATTAGAAGTACCTCTGCCCCTGTGTTTCTGTCTCTGAGCACATGCACTGCTGCCTCGCTCTAGACATCCAGATGCCCAAGCCCCAGTGCGATGCGTGAACTGGGGGAAGATCAGCCTTCCTCCGCTCAACTCACCTGGGGGGCCCAATATGGTAAGCAGGCCCAGAGCTCGCCTACTAGATTGGGCCCCTGCAGGTGAGCTCACACAAAACAACTGGAGGGGTGGGGGAGGGGAGGAGGAGCTCCCTCATAACTTTTAGCCCAGTGGCTAGGTTGGTCACCTGGAATGCAGGAGACCCCTGGTTCAAGTCTCGCTCCACCTGAGAGGAGATGGGATTTGAACAGGGATCTGCCATCTTTCAGGTGAGTGCCCTAACCGCTGGGCTATGGGATAGTCTGATATGGGGGTCCCTCCATTTCTCCTGTTGAAGCTGTTCCACTTGGCCCCTAGCACCAAGAGAGAATTCCAAGAGAGGGTGGCACCTCCCTCCATCTTGGATTTAGGTGGTGAACTCCCTGAGAGGGGTGGGGCAAGGACACACCCCTTGCTTTGGCATCTCCCATGGACTAGCTCAGGCGAGGAGCTGCCTATTATGCCAGCTTTTGTGACTCCCATTCTCAGGTGCCTGTCTCATTCATTGTCCAGGAGTGTGGGCACCAAACCCAGGCTTTGTGATATCAAAGCAAGGAGGTGCAAGGTTCAAGGTGTCTAAATAAATCTATTGTATGAAATGAAACACAGGGAAAATGTAGGCTGGAGAGCAGGGAGCATTTGCTACCAGTGGGCTCTATTCTATTGCAGTGTATTCTTCTGAGGTACTCCTGGGGGAATTCTGCACTACTGCACGTGCGCATAATTAATGAGCCCTGCAGATTTCTAATTTTTTGCGCAGAAAAAAGCTTCTGCCAAAATGTTGCTGCAGTTCCACCTTTTGCGCACCAGAGGGCTCTGGCAATAGAGCAAAGCTGCAGTTCCCCGTCATGGGAAGAAGAGAGAAAGCTGCCTTCTTCACAGCGGGCCTGGTCAGGAGACAGGCTATGGGGAGACAGACAGTGTGGGGTGCTGGGGATTCATAAGGGCTAATGGGGGAGGACAGACTGGGAAAGGGGCTGAATGGGGGTGGAGGTGCAGGGCCACATGGGGACAGGGGGAGGGAGTGCAGAGCTACATAGGGACAGGGGAGTGGCTGGGTGGGGGCACAGAAACACATGGGGACAGGAGGAGGGGAGTACAGGGACAGGGGAGTGGCTGGGTGAGGGCACAGAGACACATGGTGATGGAAGGTGCAGAGCTACATAGGGACAGGGGAGTGGCTCGGTGGAGGCACAGAGACACATGGGGAGGGGGTACAAGGACAGAGGGTGGCTGGGTGGGGGCACAGAGACATATGGGGATGGGGGAGGGGATACAGGAAGACATAGGGACAGGAGAGTGGCTGAGTGAGGGCACAGAGACCCATGGGGACGGGCAGATGTGCCTGACTGAATGGGAGAGGCTAGGGGTCAGGCAGGGTCTGGCAAGGTCTGCATGGGGGAATGCTCCCTAACAATGCTCCCCCTCCCCCCAAAAAACCTGTTCCATACTTTTCCCACCCATACACAACAACCCTCCAAGTTCACACCCAGGCTCCATCCTAGCAATGTACTTCCCTCTCCCTCAGTGCCTCCGTTACCCCCAAACCTTTGCACTACTTCTGAGGGGTGCAGGAAATATGGTTCTGTATTGTAGTTTAAATGAATTATTACTCCGAGTTCTGTATTAATATGCCTAGTAAGGAATCTCTTTGTCAAAAAACATTTCCTGAATCTTTTTGTTGTCTGTATTGTTACAGACATACTTGCTGACAGGTATTTTGAAATAAATGACCAAAAATAATTGAAATTGGTGTGATTATATTGTGTTATTTTGACAAATAAAATACGCAGAATTTTGTGGAATTTTGTGGAATTTTGAAATAATGTATGCAGAATTTTTAATTTTTTGGCGCAGACTTCCACCAGGAGTACTGAGGGAGGTTGGAGTAGCCCCACCCCTTGAGGATTTGAAACTGTTCTGGAGAAACCACTGGATACTATATTGTAAGGAACAGCAGGCTGGAAAGCAGGCACAATGAACTAATGATCATTTTCCACTGCCGTGTCTATGATTAGGTTAGCTTCGTACTACAGTCACGATTCCCAGGTGTATACAATTATCTCCTCCAGGGAGCCAGATTCTTGGGTGTCAGAGTTCCACAAATATTTGGTGAATCTCCTAGAATAAGTGTCGAATGACATTTGAATACTGTGATCATGTGTCATGATGTCACATTCGGGTCACCACCACAGGCCGTGTCAGTGACCCGAGGGAAAGCCTAATAGTGCCTTTTCCTTGCAGGCTTTCTGGAAAATGAAATGGAAAATGAGATTGTGATCTTCAAACCTGAAAAGTATCCCGAGACCCCCCTGCCTCGAGAAATGATTGATTTGGAGGTACAAAATTCTACCCTGCCTCGGGGGCATATGGAGCAAGATTGGGCAGGGGAGGAGTGAAATTACATATCAACCCATATATTTAACATCTCAGGAAAACCATGTGGGTCCCAGAAGTGGAGGAAAGTGACTCACCAGTGGCAAATTCTCATGAAAAAACAATGAGGAGTACTTGTGGCACCTTAGAGACTAACAAATTTATTTGGGCATAAGCTTTGGTGGGCTAAAACCCACTTCATCGGATGCATGGAGTGGAAAAAAACAGTAGGCAGGTATATATACACAGTACATGAAAAGATGGGAGGGCAACTCCCATCTTCTCATGTACTGTGTACAGTAACGTCTCGCTTAACGTTGTAGTTATGTTCCTGAAAAATGCGAAATGATGTTAAGCAAATCCAATTTCCCCATAAGAATTAATGTAAATAGCGGGGGTTAGGTTCCAGGGAAATTTTCTTCGCCAGACAAAAGACAATATTTATATACACACGAACAGTATAAGTTTTAAACAAACAATTTAATACCGGTACACAGTGATGATGATTGTGAAGCTTGGTTGAGGTGGTGAAGTCAGAGGGTGGAAGAGGGTGGGTTATTTCCCAGGGAATGCCTTACTGCTAAATGATGAACTAGCAGTTGGCTGAGCCCTCAAGGGTTAACCTATTGTTGTTAATGTAGCTTCACACTCTACAAGGCAGCACGAATGGAGGGGAGACAGCATGGCAGACAGAGACACACACCGTGTGTGTGAGAGAGAGATGCACATTGCCCCTTTAAGTACGCTGACCCCACTCTAAGTACATTGCCTTTTTAAATAGACCAACAAGTTGAGAGGGCAGCTGCTGCCAGGAAGCTCCCTCCGTCCTGAGCCCTGTCGTGTGTCCCCCTCCCCCGCTCTATGGAGGATGGGGTAAGTGGGGAGCAGGGGGGAGGGGGACACCCTGGCATTAGCTTCCCTCTTTCCACCCCCCACCCCCCGCACAGCAAGCAGAAGGCTCCCGGGAGCAGCACATGGCAGTGGGGGGAGGGACAGCTGAACTGCCGGCAATTGGTAGCCTGCTGGGCAGCTGCCTCACAGAAGACTTAGGGGAGCGGGGAGCTGATAGGGGGGCTGCTGGTCCACCCTGGTTCCAAGCCCCCACCAGCTAGCTGCAACGGGCTGCTCTTCCTGCAAGCAGTGGACAAAGCAGGCGGCTGCCACATGATGTTATCAGGGAGCATTGCACAACTTTAAACGAGCATGTTCCCTACTTGCTCAGCAATGTAACAACGAAACAACGTTAACTGGGATGACTTTAAGTGAGGAGTTACTGTATATATACCTGCCTACTGTTTTTTTCCACTCCATGTATCTGATGAAGTGGGTTTTAGCCCATGAAAGCTTATGCCCAAATAAATCTGTTAGTCTCTAAAGTGCCACAAGTACTCCTCATTGTTTTTGCTGATACAGACTAACATGGCTACCACGCTGAAAATTCTCATGGGTTAGCCATGTTATTCTGTAGCTGTTGCACAACATGTAATAGATTAATAATACTGCATTTATATATCGCTTCCCAGACATAGATATTGGAGTGCTTTAGTACAAAGGGGAGTTTGCATAATGATCCCCATTGTTACAGGGGGGAAACTTAGGAACAGAGAGATTAAATAACTTGCCCTCTCACATACCCAGTTAGCGGCAGAAAATCAGACTCCTGACTTCCAGTCACGTATTTTCTCCACAGAGTTGATCAGAGACAGAATTTATTTATTCCAAGCCTCCTGGTGTACTGGGAGGGTCTTCTGAGGTTTAATCCACTTGCTCTTCTTTTTTTAAATGTTTTGTGTCTATAGACTTCCCCTTTTATGCCATTTGTTCCCTACCCTGTTTTGACTGCCAGCCATGTTGGTAGAAGCCTTTACCAGAACACCAGGGCTGTTTGCACTGAAGTGAAACCTGGTGCTGTAACCACTACATTCAGGGCTGGATTATCTCTTCTTGAAGAGGTAACAGCTAGGTTGAAACATCTGACTGTTTCAGCACATTGACTACAGCTGGGATTTTCAAAGATCCTAAGGGAGGCAGGCAGTTCTTTTAGACCCCTTTGAAAATCCCAGCAAAGGCCTATTCATGACCTATTCCCAGTCATGAAAACCCCCATGGTTTCATAGGAAAGAATAGCCTTTTGCCATGTTACTTTTGCCTGTGGCGATTAGCAGTGATGATTGGAGGAAACCTGATTTGTTGAACATTGGTAAATAGGTACCTCTAAGATTTAGATCCTATTCTGCAAGGGTGCCATGAGCCCTCTATCCCCATTGAAGTCCGTTGTGAAATCTGGGAGTTGAGGCTGCTCTGAACCTTGGAGGTTGCATTCAGCACCTTGCTGGTTTGGGCTATGATGTATCCTAAAAGAACCCGTTGACTCAGAAGCACAGTGTTTGTCTGCTTTTAATCCAACTGGAAATGAAGTTTACAAACTGATTGGTTTTAATCAAGATTGACTGTCACTGTTTGTCTGAGAAGAGACCATGATCTATCTTCATGTAGAATGATGGTCTGCTGGCTTGCCTAATTTAGTGCCTAAATATAACTTTGAGTCACTGCATGTAACAGAGAGGGTGGCAGGGGGAAGGTCAGGGGTTTGATAGCTGTGTGCATATACCTAAACAGCCGACGCATATTTTAAAATGTTCATTGCACAATCATACGTGTCTGCCCATATTATTTTACAATCCTTTTGACAGGGATGTGGCAGCCTGTAAAAGGATAACTGGGCCTGTCTTGCATCTTTCCTGTTTTGTTTTGGTTGTAAACAGACAGTTCTGGAGAAACTGGAGGGTGAGCTGCAGGAAGCCAATCAGAATCAGCAAACCTTGAAACAGAACTTTCTAGAACTGACTGAACTAAAACATCTCCTGAAGAAAACTCAGGACTTCTTTGAGGTGAGAGTTCTTCAGATGTGTTACTATCTGTCCGCTTTGTCCTTCTTTCTTTTTCGCAGAGGGGTTGATGAATTTTTAAGTTGTTTATGCTTTTGGCTTTATTTTTGAGGGAAGTTAAAAAGACTCCAGATTTCCTTTACTGCAGATTTGAGGTTAAATTTTCCAAAATGTCTTGGTGAACCTAAGTCTCATTGGGTCTCAGGCTTATCAGTGCCTAAATCTCATGGGCTCCTAAGTCACTTAGACACTTGAAAATTTGACACTTGGTCTAGCTCTCTGTAGAAAACTGTCTTCAGACAAACAATAGCAACAGTAAAGATGTGACAACAGTTAAATCCATTGGAATATGTTAGTGTTTTTAAAATAATTTCAAAAGAAAATGATGATTTCTGCTTTCAGACAGAAACCAATCTACCAGATGATTTCTTCAACGAAGACACTTCTGGTCTGTTGGAATTAAGAAGTACTCCTGCCGCAGTGGCTGCAAAGTTGGGGTCAGTGTGGCTATAGGCTTATAGCTTTAATAAGGCCAGTGCAAATATACCCTTCCCTTTTACTTCCACCAGCATTAATAAGCTGGTTTCAGCACCGTGACCTAGTCTTCGAGGTTTGCTGAATTCAGTTCCTATCTTCAAATAGCTTAGTACAGGCTGCTTTTCAGTCTCTTAATTGTAACTCGTTGATTAAAATGAAAGCAACATTAGTGTTTTGAAGGAGACAATAGATGATTAAAAAACTGATCTTTATGGCTCAGAGTATTGCTAAATGGGATGGACAGCCTTTCGGCTCCAGGTCACTGGTTCAAATGTGCCTAGTGACTGAAAATCACTGCCATCTGACAGCTGTTGAGTGGCCTCTGGGAAACGTAGTGAGGAAAATGGAAAGGAGCATATATTCTGACAAGTCAAGTGTTGAAGTGCAATTAGGCAGGCCAAAAAAGAATTTGAAGAGCTACTATCAAAAGACACAAAAAGGAATAGCAAAATTTGTTTTAAGTACATCAGAAGCAGGTAGCCCACAAAACCATCAGTGGGGTCACTGGACGATCAAGGTGCTAAAAGAGCACTCAAGAAAGTCAAGGCCATTGTGGAGAAGCTAAATTAATTCTTTGCATCAGTCTTTACTGCGGGGGATGTGTGGGAGATTCCCGCACCTGAGCCATTCTTTTTATGAGACACATTTGAGGAACTGTCTCAGATTAAGGTGTCATTAGAGGAGCTTTTGGAACAAATTGATAAATTAAACAGTAATAAGTCACCAGGACCAGATGGTATTCACCCAAGAATTCTGAAGGAACTAAATATGAAATTGCAGAACGACTAACTGTGGTATGTAACCTATCATTTAAATCAGCTTCTGTACCAGATGACTGATGGATAGCTAATGTAACACAGATTTTTTTAAAAGGCTCCAGAGGTGATCCCAGTAATTACAGGCCAGTAAGTCTAACTCCAGTACAGGTAGATTGGTTGAAACTATGGTAAAGAACAGAATTATCAGACGCATAGATGAACATGATATATTAGGGAAGAGTCCAGCACGGCTTTTGTAAAGGGAAATCATGTCTCACCAATCTATTAGAATTTTTTGAGGGGGTCAACAAGCATGTGGACAAGGCTGATCCAGTGGATATAGTGTACTTGGACTTTGAGAAAACCTTTGACAAGGTCCCTTACCAAAGGCTCTTAAGGAAACTAAGTAATCATGAGATAAGAGGGAAGGTCTTCTCATGGATCAGTAACTGGTTAAAAGATAGGAAACAAAGGGTAGGAATACATGGTCAGTTTTCACAGAGGAAAAAGGTAAATAGTGGGGCCTCTCAAGGATCTGTACTGGGACCAGTGCTGTTCAACATATTCATAAATGTTCTGGAAAAAGGGGTAAACAGTGAAGTGGCAAAGTTTACAGACAAAATGCAAAATTATTCAAGATAGTTAAGTCCAAAGCAGAGTGCAAAGAGTTACAAAGGAATCTCACAAAACTGGGCGACTGGGCAACAAAATGGCAGATGAAATTCAATGTTAATAATGCAAGTAATGCACACTGATAATGCACACATAATCCAACTGTACGGACATAATGATGGGATCTACATTAGCTGTTACCACTCAAGAAAGAGATCTTGGAGTCATTTTGGATAGTTCTCTGAAAATATCTGCTCAGTATGCAGCAGTAGTCAAAAAAGCTAACAGAATGTTAGGAACCATTAGGAAAGGGATAAATAAGACAGAAAATATCATAATGCCACTAAATCCATGGTACGCCCACACCTTGAATAATGACTTCACTTCTGGTTGCCCCATCTCCAAAAAGATATATTAGAATTGGAAAAGGTACAGAGTAGAACAACAAAAATGATTAAGGGTATGGAACAGCTTCTGTATGAGGAGAGATTAATAAGAATAGGACTGTTCATCTTAGAATAGTGACAACTAAGGGGGGATATGATAGAGGTCTATAAAATCATGACTGGTGTGGAGAAAGTAAATTAGGAAGTGTTATTTACCCTTTCACATAACACAAGAACCATGGGTCTCCCAATGAAATAATAGGCAGCAGGTTTAAAACAAACAAAAGGAAGTATTTCTTCACACAATGCACACTCAACCTTTGGAACTCATTGCCAGGGGATGTTGTGAAGCCCAAAAGTATAACTGGGTTCCAAAAAGAATTAGATAAGTCATGGAGGATAGGTCCATCAATGGCTATTAGCCAAAATGGTCAGGGATGTAACCCCATACTCTGGGTGTTCCAAAACCTCCAACTGCCAAAAGCTGGGACTGGCCGACAGGGGATGGATCTACAATAAATTGCTCTGTTCTGTTCATTCCTTCCAAAGTGTCTGACACCAGCCACTGTTAGAATTTAGGATACTGCATTAGATGGACCATTGTTCTGTCCCAGTATGGCCATTATGTTCTTATGACAGATGTGCACATCACAGAAACCACCATTGCAGTTTACACTCAGGGCTTGTCTACAGTAGAAAGCCGCACTGAGTTTGAATGCAGTCGAGTCAGATGGCATGATGCTGATTGTGACTTTGCAGCAACGTTGGCTAAGACAAGTCACGTTCAGCACTGTGCAGCTAGTCATGGTTAAATCCCCATACAGTGGTGTTTTGTAAAGTAGGCAATTCCTTAGTGGCCCTCATGATAGCAAGATTGCCTTGGCTCAGGGCTTAGTTACTCCAGCCTTGGGCTAGAGAAAGAGAAAGCCGGGAAACTGAACTCTGCTCTAAACCTTTGACCTCGTCAGGTTGAGGACGAGGTACATTGGTCGGTCAATGTGGTGAAACTCACATGCCCTGCCTGTGCTGTACCGGCTGTGTGTATAGAGAGTATTTCAGTTTCCAGTGCTGTCAGCCAGGTGCCTTTCACCATCACTATATCCACGTCACATATTTAAGAAGAGAATGAACCTGTTTCTCTACCTGCTCCTCTCCCTCCCTCCCCTAATCGTGAAACAGAGAGGTGGGCTTATGGCCCCCTAAAAAGTTAGAGAAAAGTGAACAGATTAAGAAGTAAGATCCATGCTTGAACTTCTCTTAATATAGAGGCCTCACCTAACTACAGCCACACCTGTAGCCAGGGTCCCAGGTCAGATTTGAATGTAAATACAGTCTAACATAGACTATGGAGCCTTAATGATTATAAAACCCAGTGTGGTACATGTTCAAAAATATTTAAAATATGCCTGCCATTTATCTGTCTTGTTAACACTGCCTAGATTCACAGCAGGGGTGATAAAAAGGGAAAGGATGGTGCCTTTTGAGCGTTTACTGTGGAGAGCCTGCAGGGGGAACATCTATTTGAGGTACACTGAAATGGACACTGCCCTGGAGGACCCTATTACGGTAGGTATACTCCTGCTTCACCTCCTTCCCACTTTATATGCGCACACACGCACACCTTTAGAGAAACCCAAACTACTGCCATGATAACCCTCTGCCACTCTACTGTACCTGCCACCTTAGTTAAAACTGGGGTTCAAAGAGGCTAATCCATATAGTAAGAGACAGGCTGGACAAGTACGAGGCTGAAGGGCCCTATTTAAAACACAACAGATCTTTGTTTTCCCCATTTTCAGTTGTTATGATCACCGTTGCCCATTTGGCCTGAGCAGTTTGCCAATAATCAGGGCCTTGTAGGGCTGTTTTCAATAGGATGAGGACTCATTGTCAGGTACATTCTTGGTGTATTCTTGTTTATTTACGAAAGTGTACACAAAGTTCTGTGTCCCTGAACACAGTAGAAACAAACAGTTTTCTTGCTCAGAAATTTCCAAGTCTGTCCCTCCAGCAAGCTCTGTGCCCAAGAAGCCCTGTCCTTTGCTTCCTCGGAGGGTCACACTTATGACTCCTGCTGGCCTTCTGTCTCCAGTATACACAGCCTGCAACAGATATTCTAGCCCTTGTGTTTGCAACCAGGGGAACCCCTCTGAACAGCATTTTGTGTTTTAATTATTGTTCCTGGAAAACTATTAAAAAAAATGCTATTGAAAAAGAGTGACTAAAAATCTTCCCTTTTCAGTACTGTGCTGTACTTTGTTATGAGCATTTTAAAAGCTGCTTGCATTGCTTTTCAGAAGGAACAGATGAAAAAGAATGTGTTCATTATCTTCTATCAAGGAGAGCAGCTCAACCAAAAAATCAAGAAGATTTGTGATGGGTAAGGCAGGCTGTTGAGAAAGTAGCAATGACTCTTTTGGGGGTGTTTACTTGGCAGGATTGGCTAAAGGAGACTGGGAGTAGAGATTATTTCTCAGCACTCCGCTGTCAGCTCTACCAATTTGCTCCATCCTGCTTTTCAATTCTGCTGTGTCTAATAATAAAAATATATATCACTTTGGCATTTTAAAATTAAGGCCCTCAGTTTTCCAAAGTGACTAGAGATTTCAAGAGCCTCAATTTCTGGATTTCTAAGCGGATACCTTAATGGGCCTGGATTTCAGAAGGTCTCAGCACCCACCCTATGAAAATCAGGCCCTTATTAGGGTGTCAGAAGATGGGCACTCCAAAACGGGGGATCCCTAAAATCTCTAGTCATGTTTGAAAATTTAGGACAAATTTTATTAAGCTTCTGTTTAAAGGATCTGGTGCTATATTTTTAATAAACCTTTCTATATTGAATGAACTGCTGGCCTCTGTGCTAGTCTCTTTAACTGGTGTCAAAAGGAAACAGCAAAGAATAAAAATTAAAATCTTAAACATTCCGTCTCATTCCCACCCTATTGAGCAAACTTTAAAAAAACTAATCAGGTCTGAATACTGCGTTACTGTTTTATAGCACTCAGTACTGATGGGCTTTGTATTGTGTAAGTCAGATTTGATTAACTGTCACTGAATCAATTTCCATACATAACCCCCCCTTCGGCATGGTTAGCCGAAGTCTTAAGGCGGCAGATTTTTGCAAGGATGACTCCAAGAAAGAACCCTATGTGAGAACCAGAACTGACCATACCTGACACAGCCATCTGGTGGGTGGGTCTTTTCCTTGGTCCCTAGGCTCAGTCAGGACTGGATCGGGAAGGGGAATTTTTCCAGCAAAGGTCTTTGACTGTGGAGCTCCAGCTTGACAATCTGACCTTTAAGATCTGCTTTAAGATCACCCAACCCGTTGTAGAACCAGTGGGAATTTTTCAGAAAACAATTTTAGTAGATATAAGAACCATCATCATTTTGGTTGTCAGTGCGGATTGAACTCAGGTCCCCAGAGCTAAAAGCGTGAACCTCTGCCCCTTGAATAAAAGGGCTGCAGCTGGGAGCCTAAGGGAGTTAGGTACTCAAATCCCATTGGAATTCAAAGGGAGTTAGGCACCAACACCTATACCCTGTACCTGAGAGCTGAAGCAGACTCCTCCTTTGTGGGAAGCAGAGACTGAGCAGTGGCTCTGTGGACATGCCCGCAGGTTCTCCTAATCCTGGTTAATTTAAAAGTAGAAATGAAGGTGGTGGTGCCATTGTAGTCCCTAAAAAGCATTTGCTCACATCAGAAACCCAACATCATCAGTGCACAATTAAGCACAACCATTAATGGTTAATATTCTGCAGAAACCCTGGATTGGAATAGCAGGACTTTTACAGGTCAGAATAAGCTTTGATTGGGGGAACAGTATATGGAATGCTTGCACATCCCTCACTTGCAATATGCTTGGCTCTAACTGATAACATTAGTCTGCCAATTTCATGAGCATTAATCCCATGCACAAATTTATTAAAGAGACAGAGGGGTGGGAGCGAGGAGATTTTTCCCTTTCTCTTAAGCTGGTGGCTGCCTAGATGCTAATGTGAATGCTAAAATAGGTTTATCAGTGTAAGGGTTCCCTGCTGAATTCTCCTTCAGCTTTCATAGATGTCTGTCATTATGGCAAAGGCGATATTTAATATGCAAAGGGGCTGTTAAACGATCAAAGTAGCATTGCTGTGATAATGTGCAAAATGTAGGCACTCTACAGCACGGTGGAATAAGCTTTCAAGTTTGATTAAAAATACCAATTAAAAGATGGGCTAAGAGCTCTGAAGCATAAGAAGCTGGAGATAATTAAGCAGGGCTAGTAACCCTGGGATTCTTTTGCAGGATGGTTTGTGGTTAGAGATCCTGTTAGAGAGTGGGAGGCCAGGTAAAGATATATTGTTGTGATTATAGAGCAGTGGTTCTCAAACTTTTGTACTGGTGACCCCTTTCACATAGCAAGCCTCTGAGTGCGACACCCCCCCCAATAAATTAAAAACACGTTTTTATATATTTAACACCATTATAAATGCTGGAGGCAAAGCGGGGTTTGGGGTGGAGGCTGACAGCTCGCGAACTCCCATGTAATAACCTTGCGACCCCCTGAGGGGTCCCGACCCCCAGTTTGAGAACCCCTGTTGTACAGGGCTCAAATACACTGCTGTGTGTTTTGTTAAATTTGCCACTGTTCTTCCTCACGTATGGGCTAGAACTGATTCTGGGAAACATACCGTGACATGCCTTGAGACCATGATGTGACGGGCATTTCTAAATGTCACGTGCTGTCTTTTAAAATGATCAATGGAATGGTCGCTTTACACCAGCTGATAATCTGACCACGTATCTTTGTGTAAAAAAGCAGCATTCTCTTCTAGGCGTTCTTTTTCAACTGTTTGATTCATGGAGCCATATCTCAATACAACCTTTGTGACATCCCCTGAAGTGACAGTGATGGCACGAGCACTAGACATTATGCCATCGCTGCATGAATCAAACAGCTAATGACTGAGAAAGCTGTGTATAAGTAGAAGCTATCGTGTTACCTGACACTCGTTTATTTTATGTAGTTAAAAATGTTATCCACTGAGAGAGCCTCGTGAGATGTGTGTCTTGTTTTGTGAGGGTCCCAGTGGACAGCAGGCCAGAAAACCTGTCAATGTACATTACATGAGTGGAACACAAACTACAGCCTGCTCTATGTGTAATTTTTGTATTGGTATAACTGTTGGTGTGATTTTTTTTTAACTGCTATCGTTATACCAATACAACCCCTACTGCGGTTACAGTTATTCTGGAATAAAGGTGTTTTATGCCAATATCGTTTATTCCCCTTCCTGTACAGGAATAAAGCCAAGTCTACACTATGCGCTACAGTGACACAGCTGCAGCCTAGCACTATAATGTAGACCCTTCCTACATCAATGGAAGGAGTTTTTCAGTCTTTGTAGGTAATCTATCTCCCTGAGTTGCAGTAGGTAGATTGATGGAAGAATTCTTCAGTCTACCTGGCTGCGTCTACACCTGCGGTTGGTCGGCTTAACTGCAGCGCTCGGGGGCTTTTCACACCCTTGAGCGATGTAGCTAGTTCAGTCTAAGTGTAAACCAGGCCTCAACTATATTGGTATAAGCACATTTACACTGGTATGGCTGAATCCAGATTAGGGGAGGTGTAGACTTTTGTGTGTGGACAAGGCCTTAGTAACGCAGACCGTGCATTAACTGTAACTATCCCTGTACAGTTAAATCAGCAAAACCCTCTCAGTGTGAACATAGGTTTATCCATATAAAAGTGCTTCTACTGGTGTTGACACTTAGACTGACATAACTGAGTCCATGCCCCAGGCCAGGTCTACTCTACAGACTTCTGGTGGCATAGCTGTCAGTCAGGAGTGTGAAGAAGTGTGGTTCCTGACCAACACAGCTGTGCCAGCGAAGATCCCTGTGTAGATGCAATTACAGTGTCAAAACGGCTTTCACCAGTATAGCTTGTTTCACTTGGGGGGTGGTTTTACTATACAAATTGCAGTTTTGCTGGGATAGCTGCATTCATGCAAGGAGTGCTTTGCTGATGTAGTATACAACTATAGCTATCCCAGGATAGCGCTGCTAGTGTAGGCCTGGCCTCAGTCTACAATAACACACAATACTGTACATTCTCGATTTTAGTTGTTTACACTAGCAAATAAATATAGAAAACATACGTTATAGACTAACTGGGTTTTATTAACATTTTCCTCAGTGATGGCTCTTAAGCATCACGCCGTGTAACAGCTCACTGACTAGGGATATGCTGATTTTGCAATTGTGATGCAAAGATAAAGGTGAATGGCTACTGTAAAGACTTGGTGCTACAGGGACATCTATTGGCTGCTCTGTTACATGCCTGACTTTTCAGAAACTGCATTAAATGCCCCAATAACAGCTAAGCGGGTGAAATGAGACAATCACTATGCTCTTGAATGAACTCACATAACAAAATGATACCAAAAAAAAAAAGACACAAACACCCGATTGCCTGTCGGTGAACAGTTTTTTCACAAAGCAATCGCTCTATATCTGACCTCTCAGTCCTCAGCCTCAAAGGGAGCCTGCACAACGTCTTCAAAAGATGAGCCTGGGAGCTTAAATTCATGACTTTGCTAGACACTAAAAATCATGGCCTGAATAGAGAGATAGGGTTTATGGCCTATTACCACAATCTGTAACCCACTAGTGTTAATCGGCCTCTTCACCTTGAATGTTCTGAATGTTCTCTTCAAATATGTGTTAACTACTTATGCTAAACAATCTGTTCCACTTTGCATTTAGCGGTGACACTCTTGAGTACATTTCCCAGACCTGAAGAAGAGCTCTGTGTAAGCTCAAAAGCTTGTCTCTCTCACCAACAGAAGTTGGCCCAATGAAAGATATGACCTCACTCACTTTGGCTTTGCAGAAAATGTTATTTTTGTCACTCTTTAAAATCCTTTCCACTAAGGCTAGGTCCGCATGCCAGCACACGAGTTACCCCAACGTAAGGGTTTCTGTGCACACCGCTACGCTGGCGCGAGAGCTTCTCCGGCCAACATAGCTTATGCCACTCGCGGAGGTGGGTTTTTTATGCCGACTGGAGAGCGCTCTCCTGTCGGTATAGAGAGCATCTTCACCAGACGTGCTTCGGCGACACAGCTGTATCCATTCAGTTGCGCCGCTGCAGAGCTGTACATATAGACATGGCCTAAGGAAAATCAGGTACCTTAACTCACAGCACAGTCCCATTTATTGTCGGATTGAGGGAGGTTCCTATGTATAACTGCACCTCAGCTACAGTGCCAGTGCATCTCAATGCATGAAATGGAGATGGGGACCAGTTTTCAACTAAAAAGCGTGTGCAAAAATAGTCTTACAAATAACTGTGCATAGCGACAGTAAGTATGACTGGGTCTTTTCCCCCTTCTTCATCCTAGGTTTCGTGCTACAGTATATACCTGTCCAGAGTCTGCTGCTGAACGTCGAGAAATGGCTGATGGTGTGAACACAAGGATTGAGGATTTAAACGCAGTAAGTGACACTAGCTTTATTTAGACCCTGATCCTGTGACTGACTGCGTGCAGACAGACTGGCTCCTATGGTCATGGGGAGCCCAGTTGACAAGTGTAGAGATCCACACACAAGTAGGGGTCTGGCCATGTACAGTCACTTCAGGATCAGGGCCCTGGTGGTGAGGGGAGGATCCAGGAATAGCTAATCATGGAATCATTGAACTGTAGGGCTGGAAGGGACCTTGAGAAGTCACCTAGTCCAGCCAGTTGCATTGAGGCAGGACCAAGTAAACTTAGACCATCCCTGACAGGTGTTTGTCCAACCTTTGCTGCTGGTAAAATATATGTACCACATTGCATCATCATGTATGTGCCACATACGTGACAGAAATTTTTTTTTTACAAATGTTTTAGAGAGTTTTACACATTTTTATTGGAACTATTTTTTGTGTGCAATAGCATTAGCAGAGGATGGAGATCTCAGCTCTCATGTACAAACACTTTACCCCCTGGTCCAACTGTATAGGGATCAGAGGGCACCATAAAAACCTTTAAAAATACCTGAAAAAGCTTTACTGTACCTAAAATGGCTGATCTCTCAGGCCCTTGGTGTAGTAACAAGTCCTGAACCACACTGCAAAGCCAGGGATCTCCCTTTTCCAGTTGTATCCACCTCCTGTTTCTAACTTCGAAATTTCAACCCTTAAATCTCTGACAGTGGCAGAACTGAAAATTACCCATCTTGGGCCCCGGGGGTGTAATTTTATGGGGGAAATTCCACATTTGAGGGGAAATAAGGAAAAGTTTCTTTAGCAGGTTCCTGGGGGGGGGGGGGAGAAACCCAGTGGCAGTTGAATGATGAGGCTCAGAGGTTTGGAATGTTAGCAGTTGTCCCAGTGAAGCTGGCTGAGCAGCTGAGTTGGCTAATGGCACGTGATAAATTGCATAACCGTGTGATATATTAAAAATCCATGCGTTTGTGAGATAATTTATCCTACACGTGACCTTTGCTCTTAAAGGGCCTGATCGAACTCACATTGCGGCCTGTGGAAAGATGCTCATTGGTTTGGATTGGGCCTTTAATCTATTTATTTGACTGGTTACTTGGCACTGATAATGTCCTAAATAGTCTATGAATTCTGTTGTCTTTGAATCATGCTGAGCTTTCCAAAACTCATTTCTTTGGATTGCTTTGACTTTTGTCACCCAGCCCCTATTTAGACCCACGTTAACCTGTAAGGCAGGAGAGTGGCATAGTAAGAACTAGGGGCCCAGTGCTGTGGCCCATGCTCCACTTTGTGAGTAGTGCTGCTGAAGTCCGGATGGGGCCCTGAAAGAGTGCTGTAGTTAAAATGAAACACTCCCACCCATTTATAAAAACACAGATTTTCCTCTATTTGAAAATGAGACTGATGCATTGGGTGTGGAGCTTATGTTGTGCAAACTTTCTGTAATGCTGCTCCATGCAACACAGTGGGCAGCCCTCATTCTCTGTCCTTGTTCCAGACCGTCCCATCTAGCAATTGGAGACACAGACATTTATTTGAGTGATATCATCCCCTTTCTAAATGCTCATGTCAGACTGACCCCCTAATGGTCTCACTGCTGACTAGCCAGCTACTCAAGATTTTGCTTTTAATTCTGCTTGCCTCAGCCAGCCAGCCTCCTCTCAGTGCTTGTTAGCTGTGGAGGCCTTCTTGAGAGAGACCGAACTAGGGCCTGACCCTACACCCTACAATTGTTGCCCAGGAACGCCTGAAAGTGTCATCGAGCGTTGAAGGTGCTCAGTGTCTGCAAGAAATATCTCAGCCCCTTTTAGGACCAAGCTCCCAATGAGCAGAGCTTTAAATTTCAGGGGTCAGGAAAATGTGCCTTGCAGTATCAGCTACTGAGTTGGAATTAACAGGAATGAAGCTGTGATAAATCCCCCCCAGTATTTCAGCTTTCCAGAGATTGCCAAATTGCGTCCATTATTCAGAGATCTTTGAATGCCATTATCGGGTGCACCTGCAATCCTTCCCCAGGCTGCCCTAAAATGCAGCTGAAGGGCACCACACCAAATACGTCCCCATTGCTTCACTATTGCTCCTGCTTTGCTTGCAGGTGATCACCCAAACGGAATCGCACCGCCAGCGGCTGCTGCGCGAGGCGGCTGCGAACGTGTGGACTTGGGGGATCAAGGTGAAGAAAATCAAGGCCATCTACCACATCCTGAATTGCTGTAACATTGACGTCACCCAGCAGTGCGTTATCGCCGAGATCTGGTTCCCAATGGCTGACTCCAGCAGGATAAAAAGGGCTCTCCAGCAGGGAATGGTGAGGGGCTACGCGGCATTTCCCAACCACTTCATATTGGAGTCCCCTTCTTGCTTCGGAATGGACTCCCAGGACCCACCGTAGCTTCTTTTTCTTCTGCTAAGTTTTTGGTCTGTCCCTCTCTTTTCTCTCTCTCTCCTGTCCTTTTCCTCGTCTGTTCTTATATTTTGGCTCTCCCGGCTCTGGTGGCTCCTGTCCTCATTCCCTGACAGAGAGCTGCTCGCAGCTCAGGCTGGGTGGGGACATCCACGGGTGCGTCTGGATTTGGACCACATGTGCTGTCGTGGCTGGGCTGAGCTCTGCGTTGAGTTGCTCTGAGCACCCAGCAGCATTAGGCCCACTCAGAGAAAGGAGGAGAGGTGGGCGGCCGTCATGGAGCTGCCTGCCCCTTCACTTGCGGCTGTGGGAGCACGTTTGCTTCCGGGAAGTGAGCAAGGTGTAGGAATGTGCGGTTCTGCCCAACTCCACTGTGCCCTGAGTCTGCTGGGGCTAGTCTGTCTATCCCGTCTCCTGAGGGGACCTGCTTCCAAGGTTGGGAGACAGTGGGCTAACGGGGTGTATAATGCAGACCTGTTGGGCAGGGTTCACTAGCCAAATACTATTCCATGGGCGAGGTTTCTTGGCAAAACAGTGTGACGTGACTAGTAAGAACAGGCTAACGTTCACCCCCACCATTTCACGTCCATCCTTGTCGCCTGTTTGCAGGTACGTAGCAGCTCTACCATCTCCCCTATCCTGACTGCAGTACAGTCTAAGATGGCCCCACCCACCTTTAACAGAACCAACAAGTTCACTGCAGGCTTTCAGAACATTGTGGATGCTTATGGTGTGGGAAGCTACAGGGAGATGAATCCAGGTAAAAAGACACGTGGTTTGCTGCAGTCTGAAGATGAGATCCTGCCAAGGGCATGGGTCAGTGGGGAGGGCCTCTGGTCTCTGACCACACTTTGTGATCCAAAACTACGTATGTCACAGCTGAACCAAATTCTCTGCTGGTGCAAATTAGTTCAGCTCCATTGACTTCAGTGAAACGGCACCCCTTTACACATGGCATAGAATCTGGCCTTCTGACCCTAGTGGTTGATTTAAAAAGCTGATTCCTGTTGAGGTCCTTCAGTGAAACTGAGCTCCTGTCTGTCTCCTTCCGTCAGCTCCATACACTATAATTACCTTCCCCTTCTTGTTCGCGGTGATGTTTGGAGATTGTGGCCACGGTGCTGTTATGCTGGGCTTCGCCCTCTGGATGGTCACTAACGAGAAGACACTTTTGGCCCAGAAAAGCAATAATGAGGTGAGTTTCCTAGGGCTGAATGCATCCTGCTAGCCTTGCAACGGGCTCCAAAACTCTTACTCAATACTGAAAGCATCTAAACCCCAAAATGGTAAATGAATTTTCTTCTGTAAAACTCAGAGGAGCTAAGAGGCCTCGCTGTTTGGCAAGTAGTTCCTCTGCCTAATAACAACACAAAGGGCCAGATCGCCCCAAACCCGCTCCAACTTTGCACCTGCAGTTTCACACACCCACGTGTATGTCTGTACAAAACTGCAGCTGGCATTTGTATGTGCAAATCGGGGCTAAGTTTTCAAAAGTCGGACCCTAAAGTCAGGCACCTTTAGGGGTCTAAGTAAATGGCCTGATTTTCAAAAATGTTGAGCAACCAGCAGCTCCCATTAAAATCACTGGGTGTTCAGCACTTCTGAAAGTCGGCCGTTTCTGTAGGAACATCTTATCCAAGCATGAACATTTGGAAATACAGGGAGTGAGTGAGTGAGTGACTCTGTAAAAGAATTCCTCTCTCGGGCCATGGTGCACGGTGCGAGCGTTGTTTTGGTGGGTGCTGGTTGCTTACTCTCCCTGAATACTTCCCTTGCAGATTTGGAACACCTTCTTTGGTGGGCGCTACATGATCCTGCTCATGGGCATATTCTCAATTTATACTGGCTTTATCTACAATGATTGCTTCTCCAAATCTTTCAACATCTTTGGTTCTTCCTGGCATACCCGCCCCATGTTTAGAAACAACACGTGGAAGTAAGTGGTAAATGATGTAAAAACAAAAAGGAAGATGACGCATAATGGAACAATATTTTATTCCCATGGGGATTAAAAGAGAGACCTGCTGAGGATGCGTGTGGGGCTGGGCTGAATCCCTGGGGTGAATTCATGTGTGAATGCACCAGGCTGTATGACTGAATTCACATTTGGACAAATCTCATCTCAAAATCCAGGTCTGTTTTAACAGATACTTAAAATAGCTGCTGACTTGGGGAGGGGCCATCATAAGCATAGTGGACTCCATCACCCCGGCACATGGAAGTATGACCTGGTTTTCCCATTCCTCACCTCTCTCACTCCTCCACTTGCCTCCCACTGTGCCTTTCCCAGCCCCCTTTTATCCCCGGAGCCTGCCCTGCCCCCTTCCTCTCCTCCTGTCTGTACACATCCCCATATCACTATAACAGGCTTCAAAAAAGAACTAGATCAATTCATGGAGGATAGGTCCATCAATGGCTATTAGCCAGGATGGGCAGGGATCCTGTCCCTAGCCTCTGTTTGCCAGAGGCTGCGAGTGGGCAACAGGGGATGGATCACTTGATGATTACCTGTTCTGTTCATTCCCTCTGGGACACCTGGCATTGGCCACTGTCAGAGGACAGGATACTGGACTAGATGGACTTTTGGTCTGACCCAGTATGGCCATTCTTATGTTCACTATTCGGCTTCATGGTCAGTATCCGAGAGATACCAAGGCCCAATAAATTCCTGGGCTGAGATTCGTTGATGTACCAGAATTCTCATGCTCCGGGAGCTTGGGAAGCTCTTGCCCTAACTTAAACAGTGTTGGGGGCCTGTCTAAATTATAGCAGCCTCCCCTGGGCTGCCCTATGGGCCGCAGTACTGCCTGGAACCTCTGCAGAACTGTGTGCTAAGGCTCCAGTCCCACCTCCAGTCCTGCCACCAACATGGGCCTTATGATGCTAGCAAGGGGGATTCTGGAAGGCAGTTTTCCTCAGTTCCTGTTCTGGGGGACCCCTACTCCTGTCCAGCTTACAGGGCTTTTAGAGCCCCTTTACACTGCTCCCTCCAGCCCTTTTACCTGGTGTGAAGGGGCTGGAATGAGGGTGAGGATCTTGCCCTAGTATCCAACACATCAGGGATAAGTGGATTTGTGACATTCCTTCAGACTTTTCAATGACCATGTGAGCAATCAAAGTGCTGGGACGTTCCCAAATCGTTCAGATGCTACCTTGATGTGTTTCCTGCCAGACTCATTGTAGCTGGAATAGGAGTGTCAGGCCTTGTATATCCAGCATGTACATGTATGTATACACACACACACACACACACACACACACACACACACACACACACACACACAGAGCACAATGCCACTGTAGGCCTTGGGTAAATGAAATGTTTAATTTTGTAGTACTCAGCACTCTTGATAGAGAAACACCTCAGGCTGAGGCAGTAAGAAACTGCCTCTTCTCTTTTCTTTTGTAGTCCACATGTTCTTGAAGAAAATCAAGTATTGCAGTTGGACCCAGCAGTCCCTGGAGTCTACTCAGGAAATCCATATCCGTTTGGAATTGATCCGGTAATAAAATGTAGTTGGTCCAAGATCTTTAGTTATATTCCCTCCCCGCTTCTACAGATCTAGTACATCAGCAGCTTGTGTATAGCCTTCAAATGTGCAAGCAATCCCTCCTGAAGCCACGTTGGCCACTCCCTGCTCTTTGCAAGTCCATTATACCTTAGTTATGGAGTCTTTTAGGATGCTCATCTTCAGCATTCAAGATTTTAGTATGATATTCCTTCCCCTCATGCCATGACCAATAGATAGAGGCCATGTGGTCTGCAGATATATGCATAGATTTGGGACTTGGGAAATTCTGAGTCTAATCCTTGTTCCGCCTGTGAGTCAGTGGGTTTAATTTACCCATCTGCATAAGGATGATGATAATCTATCTCATCATTTTGATTTGAGGATTAACTCCTTAATGTGTGTACAGTGATTTGAACATTTAAAGCACTAAAATGTAAGGATTATTAATGTCTCCAAATTTGAGCTATTGAAATCTAATACCCCATCAGTACAATTTTGTGTGAACCTGTTTCCTTCATGCTGTGTATGAAATTCAGTTAGCACCAAGTGGTCACTAGCACCAATCTCCCTACTTCCCTTTCAGTCTCATCCAGCCTGCCCCTGTTGGTAAAAGAGCTAGATGTGATTTCATTTTCAAAAAACAAGGCAAAGAAACCCTCAGTTAGTTCATAGCTGCACAGTAACATATGAATGTCCTAAGCCCAGTCCTGGAAGTGTAGCTGAGAAGCATTCACTGCAGTTCAAGAAGTGGCGTTAAAGTGGGTTTAAGCCACCTGTATGTTCCCTTCCCCACTCCTGGGACCATCTGTGTCCACTCGCTGGTGTAAATTAGAACAGTCGTACGCTTTTATTTACTCTGGCTGCTAATTCTCCCAATGGGCTATACTGGCATCCAAGGATGTGGGGGGAGGAGGGCATAAGTGGACCCTGGGCATATTCCACTGGCTGGGCATAGAAGACATTACAGTGGCTTTATGTATGCCATCTGAGGATTCCCCTGCACTCTGGTAACCCACCAGTGGCTGGGTCAGCTAGCTTAAGGGCAGGACCTGGGCTTTGCTGCATAATTATTTTTAGTTAATTGGATTTTATTGAAACAAAGCAATTATCCCAGCTGTGTCATTTAACTGGAATGTAGATGTGCAGCATACAGCAACACGAAAGCAGACAAGAATAACTGTGATGAGCCCAGCAGGCCACTAGATGGCAGCTTTTCTCTCCAGTACTGTACAGGTTTAGCTGAAAATTCTAACAATAATCCTAACAATGAAGAAATGGACAGCGCCACACATTTCTTAGTGTGTTTGCAGGGTTGTTGTAGTCGTGTCAGTCCCAAGATGTGAGAGAAACAAGGTGGGTGAGGTAATAAATTTTATTGGACCAACTTCTGTTGGCGAGCTTGAAAGTTTCTCTCACCTCAGCAATAGAAGATGGTCCAATAAAAGATATTACCTCACCCATCTTGTCTCTTTACTTTTTTAATATGAACATTTCTATGGGATTTAACCAGTTCACTCGTTAAAAAAGGCCTGGCTTGTTTCTTCTGTTGAGAATACTTTTGTGCAGGGTTAGTAGGAATGGTATGAGGCCTTTATACCTTGAAGAGAAATAGTCACCTTAGATTATGAGATCTGACTATACTGGGGTCTCCTTCAAAATGATAGTATCTCCTAAATACTAGTCTAAAGCATGTGTAGAAGTTACTATGTTACTAGCTAAATAAGTAAATAACTAGTATGTTACTTTCCCAGCAAACCTCCCTTCCCACCCAGCCTCCCCCCGCTCCTTTTTATACTGTATCTCACATGTATTGCCTGAAGAGAAACGTTCCAGAGGAGGTATCTTCTCAACATCCTCCACAGTGAAAAATGAGGCAAATAAATTATTTGAATTACATGCAAGGTACTTTTCATCCTTAATTTCTCCCTCGGCTTCAGGTAGCCCAATGAACCCTCTGATTCTCTTACAGGCTTTCCTGCCTTCGGATCTGGTTCAATGGTTTCCATAACCCTAATGGTTCAGCTGCTCCTTTAAGTGGTGACCAGAGCTGTGTCTCAGTTTCATGCATGAGAATAGTCTTTCTTGAGTTGAAATGAGCACGTGTTCTATGGATCACTGTTTCCTCCCACGAATATGGAGACCTTTTTTATAGTGGATGAAGGCAGAAAGGAGATTCTCATTGCTATCCACCTCTGCTGTCGAGAGAGCCATCACGGTCCAGTGGTGCTGGAACAATTTTTATAATGGGGGTGCTGAAGGTGGAAACTATGTATTTGGGTTGTTGTTACTGCTTCAAGCCAGGGGGGGTGGCAGCACCCCTAGTTCCAGCATCTATGGCACCGTCTAGTGGCTAGTGCATGACACTGGAGAGATCGGGGTTATAATAACAGCTCTTCCACTGGCCTGCCATGTGCATGATCTTAGGTCACTTCAGCACTCTGCCTCAGTTTCCTCACCTGTTTAAAAACAGGATAATAATTATCTTGGAAATCTTTGAGCGAAAAGCTTTATGTAAGTCCAATGTATTATGAGTCAGACTTAGATTTCAGTCATCTGGGATCGTTCAAAGTAGAACTAGCAAAAGGAGTTTGATGGCATTTGAAATTAATGGTCTACTGATTTTTTCACCTGTCATTATCAAAAGAATTCCCCAAAATCCTGCTGTTTTCATCTATTTCTCCCTATTTTCTGAAGATCTGGAACATTGCTTCAAACAAGCTGACGTTCTTAAACTCCTACAAAATGAAGATGTCTGTCGTCATGGGGATTACGCAGATGGTCTTTGGGGTCACACTCAGTCTTTTCAACCACATGTAAGTGTTACGGTTTCACACGTGCCTTTTAAAGGTTTGCATGTGTTGCTGCCCTGGGTTACTGGGCTAGAGGCGTGGACTCTAGGCCTGTTGCTGCTGCTCATGAATAGGTTCGCGTCTTTAACTCCTTCTGAAGCCTGGGCACCGCACCCTAGTCTGGTACAGTGGAAAATCCTGATAAGGATCAAGTGTTGGCCAGAATATTTTATCCTTATCAGCAAGTGATTCTTATGTACTTATGTTTTATGTATTTTCCACGGCCTTAGCTTCCACTGAAAGAGATTTGCATTCCTGGCCTTCAGCCTTGCAGAAAATTCTCCCCAGCCCAACATTCCCTGTACTGTTCACTTTTATACCACAGCTATCGCTGAGTCAGGGGTCCCAGTAACCGCACACTTGTCCCTCAGCCTAGTTGCAACATGTTTTAGTGCGGCTGGGACCTAGCCATGTCCCTGTAAGTAGGCAAAAGCCTTGGACTATTGTTTGTATCACAGCCTCCACTTAGTGTAGACAGGGCTTTAGAGAAAATAAGGCCTAGAAACCTGTAGGAAAACAAGTTGGAAGTAAGCTACGTCTGCACTTCACAAGTGAGTCAGAGGACCCATGTACAACATGGTTACAGTTTGCAGTGCCAATGGGACCTTAGCTGGTGCTCAGATATCATGACAAACACAGTATGAAACCCTAGCTAGGTGAGGAGATAGAACTGTGTCCCATCACAGGTCTAAGGCTCATAAGATAGGGTAGTAGCCACAGGAGGGCTATGCATAAGGTGACCATAGGTCCCGTTTTGACTGGGACAGTCCGCTTTTTAAACTCTGTCCCACCTTTTTTTGACAAAAACAGGCATTTGTCCCGTTTGCTCTTCCCAACTGATCAGGTGGCAAGAGCAAATGAACGCATGCCCAGTTTACCAAAAAAGTTGGGGGCTGCTCCCCAGGGGGGTGCAGAGGAATGTTGGGGGTGGGGCAGCGATGTGAGGTGCTGGGCAGCGGGGCTTAGAGAAGCAGCCCCAGCAGGCACGGGGTTCGGGTGCTCAGCCGCAGGTGGCATGGGGTACGGAGTTCTGGTCGGGGGGGGTCAGCCCCAGCCCCAGGGCAGCGGGGGTGTGGTCAGCTCTGGCGAGCCCCGTGGGCACGGGGGGGAGGGCGGCTCTGGCGAGCCCCGTGGGCACGGGGGGGGAGGGCGGCTCTGGCGAGGGCCATGCCATCCCATTTTGACTTTAGGAAATATGGTCGCCCTAGCCATGCAGCAACCCTGCTGACCATGCACATAGAGACTGATTCTTCGGTTTAGTGCAGGTGAAGTGAATTTTGCCTCTACTGCAGATGGGCAAGCCCTGTGCGTTGATGCACATCACCGCTCCAACTCATTGCTGCTGCAGCTGAACCAAGTGCAACAGGTCTCCAGTTTTCACAATCTCTTCTTCGTTAGGGTTGTGGCTTTTCTGCTGAGTGATGTGTGTGTGCTTGATTTCACAAAATATTTTCAGAGATAGAGAAGTGCAGTTAATTTTAAATGTAGAATCTATAGCTTTTTTTTGCTAAAATCTCTCTCTCTGGGCCTGATCCAGGGCCCATTATAGTTAATGGAAGTCTTTCCATTGACTTCAGTAGGCTTTGGATCAGGCATGTCGGAGAAAACAGAGTTCTCACTCTCTGGTTGGGTGCAGCAAAGTCAGATACTTTATTCTCAAGCAATTGCATAGAGGAAGAGAGTGCACTAGGACACAGGGTTTCTCCCTCCTAGGCAGGTCTCTCTCCAGGTAAACAATTACAGCAGCATTTATACCTTTTGTTACATACAATAATGAGCAACAGCTGCATTTTGTTTATACATAGGTCATCCTGATATCTTATTTTTCTCACTTCTATTTAGACTCTAGTCTACATTCCATATTTATCTACACAAGGTCGCAACAACTTCTCTCACAGTTCTTTCCCACTCGCCTCACACAATCCTCGCTTCTACAAATCTCGCGTTATTAGGGTTACAGTTAGCCTGACTCTTGCTAACAGAGAGTGTTCGCATTGAAATCCCTTTCAAATCCCTGTCAGTTCTTGCTCTACTTCCACAGGCACTATATGTATAATACATCCACAAAACCCAGACTCTGTTCAGGGAACGAATGGAGGTTGTGTAGTGGACGAGGATGCCTATAGGACCCTCATTTGTTGAAAAGTTGCAAGGTGCATAGTGAATGAAGCAAGGAACTGCAGGAAGAGAAAGGCTGGTCTCATAGTTAAGGCAGTTGAATGCTCCCCTGGAGAACTGAATTCTATCCCTGCCTCTGCCATAGAGTTCCTATATGATGCTGGGCAAGTCCCTTAAACCAAACTTTTCCCAGGTGGCCCCTAACTGTGTATTCCTCATTTTCGGCACGCCCAACTTGAGACCCTGGGTCTGATCTGCAGAAGTGCTTAGCACTCATGGCTGTAACTGCAGTCAGTGGGAGCTGTGCTTTGAACACAAAGTGTTTTATAAAGCTAAGTACTGTGAAAAGTCAGGCCCTGTATGCCTCAAATTGGGCACCCAAAATTACTGGGCACTTTTTACTTTAATCTGTATGCCTCAGTTCCCCATCTTAAAATGGGGCTAAAAACGTCTTGCCTCAGAGGGGTGCTGTGAAGATAAATTCACCAATGCTTGTTAGGAACTAATGTAATATGATGAGTGCATCACAGAAAAGCCCATAAGGAAATTAATAATTCTGCATTCAGTGCAGGGTGTGGATGGTATGCAATAAATAAGGCCTGGGGTCACATGGGGAAGAGAAAACAAAACATTGAATAACGCTCATTCAGTGAGCACCACCCATCCTGTGCACTGAATGAGGCAGGGATCCTACAGAAAAATAGTATGTGATCATGTACCTAAAGACTATATCATGCACACACACAAGGGGGGTGAATTAGGGCTTCACAGGTAACCTTAATTCTGGCATTTCCTAATATTTGCTACTTTAACATTGTTTTAATGTACTTTTTAAATGTAATAATCTATGCTCAGATACCAGAATGATGGGCAAAGTGTAAGACCTGAATAGAATATGTGTAAAATAATATTTATATCTAAATAGTACCGTTAATCTCTAAGGATGCCCAAGTCACACATTTCTCCCTTGTCCATCCGTAGCTGTATGATGCTAGTTTCATTTTTCTGAGACTAAATTATGCTCCACAGTCCTAACCCAGTGATCTTGTCCCGTGTGTGCCATACCAATCCCTTTGGTGGGGTTCTGTCTTTCCAGCTACTTCAAGAAAACCATAAACATCGTCCTGCAGTTCATTCCAGAGATGATCTTTATCCTCTGCCTGTTTGGTTACCTGGTCTTCATGGTTATTTTCAAATGGTGCCACTTCGACGTCCATGTATCCCAAAAAGCACCGAGCATTCTCATCCACTTCATCAACATGTTTCTGTTTAATTACAACGATCCTACAAACGGCCCTTTATATCCGCACCAGGTATGGACTCGAGTATTTGTACACCTAGCTACTTACGCAAAGTGATAGAGAGCCGTTTCAGCCCAGCTTCATTAACTGGTGTGTGTGGGCCCCAAGCTATGTTAGTTTGAAAATTAGACAGGCACTGGTACAATAAGCAGGTTAGACCCCCCCAGACTGGTCCTACCCTTCAAACAGTTCAAGTCGGTTGAGAAAATTTCTATAGGTCAAATTCTGCCCTCTGTCACACCTCCGTGTGTGGTGGGTTGTGTAGGGTGGAATTTGGTTCTAGTGAAAGTAATATCTCCTCTTAATGTCTAACCCTGCCGCCATTTTGTTCCGTGAGAGGCAAATCCTGTCTCCAGGCAGCGAAATCAATGTTATTATTGGGGAGGCCCCCAGGGACTCAACTGCCAGGTGCCAGGCTGGCTGCGGAGGGTTGTTTTCCTGGAATTCAGGTTGCTCCGGAAGTGAGGAAATGGCCTAATTGCTGACCCCAGTGATGACACGCTCAAGGCTGGGAGAGTGACTGTGGAAGTGAAGCACTGTGGTGCTCTATTGTCTTGTGGTGACTCCGTTTTTAGGGCTGCTCATAAATTTTTTGGCAAAACTATTTTTGACATAAAACCAGGTTTTGACAAAGCAAATTTTTTTCCAGAAATGTCTGCTTTCCTCTAGAATTTCTGGTTTTTTCATTGGAAAAGCTGAAAACTCGACATTTTTGGCTGAAAACTTAAATGTATTTGTTTTCAGGCAATTTTTGATCAAAAATTATTTGGTTTGGAGGTTCTCTACTTTTAATGAAAAGTCAAAATCTTACACCAAAATAAAACTGTTTTCCTACCAGCTCTGTCCATTTGGTCAGATAATACATGAGAAGATGTATTTTCTAACTGCCAGCCCTGCAAACTCATGCTGGTTTCAGAAAGTCCAGCTGTGTTCTTTCTGTCTCGTACATACTTCATCTCTCATAAGGAAGGCTCTGACAGAAATCTGACCTCAGAATGCTGTATGGTTGCACAGATGTAACTAAGGGCAGAATTTGTCCTGAAATTCTGCCCTTAGTTACATCTGTGCAACCATACAGCATTCTGAGGTCAGATTTCTGTCCTGCAGTTTGGACTCAGTTACCAAGACTGTTGATGATGCCTGAGATGGAATAGACTTGCTCTCCAATAGCTGTGTAGGGTCTGCAGTGTTAACAGGAGTGCAAAGAAGAGTATGTGCTTATTTTTGTCACCAAGCAAGCAGATGACACTCTGGAGGCACCCAGGGAGCAGATCAGTTGAGCGAGAAGGGGCCATTTTTACTGAATCACTTTTCTGACCATAATTGCACTTGAAAAACTTAAAAAAAATATATATAAAAAAAAGCGTTTGCAATGTTCTTTTAACAGATTTCCACCCCCCCCCCCCTTTGGTCCCTTGTAGAAAGAAGTCCAGAGCTTTCTGGTCATATTTGCCCTGATAGCCGTTCCCTGGATGCTTCTATTTAAACCTTTCATCCTCCGAGCCAATCACCGGCAAGCTCAGCGAATGGTAAGGGCACAAGTCTGTGGCTGCATTCTGAAGTTGCAGACAGCTCTGTTTGCGGTAGGATGGGGGCAGAGCTGAAGATTAGAGGTGGGATTTTCCAAAGCACTCAGCATAGGACCTAACTCTGCTCCCCTTGAAGTTAATGGGAGTTATTTACCAGTGACTTTGATTGGAGCAGAGTTAGGCCAACACTGAGCGTTTTTTAGAAACTAAATTCTAGGTCAGAAGCAGTTAGAAAAAAGTAATTGTGAGGCCAGTGGTCAGAAAAAAGTAATTGTGAGGCCAGTGGTCTGGTGATTGCCTCAGTTCCCTGCTGTGCTCAGTTCACAATCACTGCTATGACTGATTGCTTGCTCCATATAAACTGGGAGCAGGGCAGAAATGGTGCTCTCGGGGAACGTATACAGTACTTCGGGAAATGCCTGATTTAAAAGTGATTGACCACTTTTAAATAACACTTTCCTCCTTAAATGATAGAGCTCATCTCATAAAGCCCCATGTCCTACTCTGTTGCACATAACAGTCAAAGTCTGTTCTTTATCGCATTTGTTTCTAATGAGTTACTTTTCTTGGTAGTTAGATGTAGTGACTGGAGTATCTTTTATATGGCCCAGATGTTTTCATTTAAAAAGAGATCAGTTGGTTATGCTAAGTGACCTTTTCCAGTCCAGTAACTCAGAACCTATCGTTTGTCCTGTAACTTCTTACTGTGTAACTCTTCTGGGACTTTCAGGCAGGTTTTACATTGTTGACTCCAGCTTCTGCTTTACGCCACTAACATTTGATATCTTTCCTCCTCTTTCCATCTTTCCCCCCTATTCCAACCAATGATTTTCATATGTCAGCTGCCTGATCCGATCTTAGATTTCGCCAGATTCATACAGCTCCAACAAAAGGTGCTCTTTGTATGACATTCAAGACAACTCTGAGATAAGCAGGTATAATAGAGATTACTGGTGCAACAGAACAAAGCACATTATTATGAGACCTTTCCTACAAAACCCGTTGGAAGCATTAAAGAATGCCAGGATATGTCCTAAAAAGCTGCTGCATCCGTACTAGAATGAGACTTTTATTGTGCCATATATTAAGTTTGCTATAGGATTCTTCACATGCTCGTTTATGGTCTTTAGAGGCATGGATCAAGTCATCCTGTGTGTGTTATAATGCTATGCACTTTGAGGATGCTCCACAAATACTGGTTATGGAGAGAGAGAGTGGATAGTCTTGAGATTTTGTCACAGGATATAGATCAGGAGATCTGGATTCTATTCCCAGATTTCGCTCTCAGATTTACTGTGTGACCTTGAGCAAATCACTCAGTCTCCGTGGGCCTCATTCTCTCCTCTTGCTTATAACAGCGTGACTCCATTGCTACAACTATTCTTGATTTGCATCGG
Organism: Platysternon megacephalum; assembly: GCA_003942145.1. Classification (NCBI taxonomy): domain Eukaryota; kingdom Metazoa; phylum Chordata; order Testudines; family Platysternidae; genus Platysternon; species Platysternon megacephalum. The sequence goes on from QXTE01000173.1 coordinate 1,165,879, forward strand.
TGTGATTGCAAGGAGCAAATCAGGCTTTCAGTGCCGTAGTGTCCTCATCTGCCCAATGGAGATGGTATCCCCCTGCCTCACAGAGGAGTTGCAAGGCTGAAGCTAGTGCATGTAAATTATGTTGCAATCCTTGGCTGGAAGATGCTCTAGAAATTAAAGTATTTATTTATTCCTAGTGATGGAGGCAGAAATACACTCTTTCTCTAGTCTAATAAGTGTCTGACTGTTGCTGAAATCACCATTACATCACATATAGTCTGTGCTATAAATATATAGGGGAGTTATGTACTGCATACGTATAGATATAGTTATATAGTGCATCTATTGACCTGTAGGACCATTAAGACAATTAGAATAATACAAACCTAGCCACTCTTTTTTTCCTTTTTGAAAGCTCCAGACACTGGACATTTCAGAAAACCCTGCTGGTGACATTGAAGTGGAGATCATTGACTCCAATCACGCCAAGCAAGCTGGTCAGGAAGACCATAGTGGTGGCCATGGGGGACATGATGACCATGATGAAGAGGTAGGGAAATCAGAACACGGGAAAGGGGGAGGAGCAGCCCTCATGAATCCTACCTGCAAGTAGGTCAGACTGGAATGTGGATGATCTTCTGCAAGGCCAGACTGAGGTCTTGGAATTTGCCTGCAGCCTTTTCGATTGTTTCAGGGAAAGCTCTTGAACCAGTTCCTTCTAAGAGAAGAGCCCCCTGAACCTTAATCCAATGCTCTGACCAGACCTGAACCTAACTTTGTTGAGATTCAGACAGGTATAACTCCCCATCACCTTCCGCTCCTTCCACTCCCCATCTAGTATTGTTCAATTTCATACTGAGTTTATAGCTGGCAAAATATCATATCATATAACATGCTTCCTGTGGGAGAACCTGTTCTTTTGTATCTTCCCACCCAGTTCTGTGAATCCATGAGGTTCAGATTTTGAGGCTAAGCATCAGAGGTTTTGGGTGTGAATCTAACTATAGGAACTTCCAGACTAGATCAGACTTGAGGCCCATCCAGTCCCATACCCTGTCTCTGATATTGGCCAGCACCAGCTGCTTCAGAGCAAGGCATAAGGACCTTGCAGAAGGCAGATGTGGAACAATCTGCTCCCCATATAAGTCTCATCCTGCTCTCTAATTATTACAGTTGGCTTAAGCCCTGAAGCACAAGGTTTAACATCTCCCCCTAGGTCTGGTTTACACTACAAACTTATATCAGTATAACTATGTCGCACAGGGGTGAAAAAAATCCACCCCCCTCAGTGATGTAGTTATACCGACCTAACCCCTGTGTAGACAGCGCTATGTCAGCAGGAAAGCTTCTCCTGCCGACATAGCTACCGCTCTTGGGGAGTTGGATTAGCTACACCGATGGAGAGCTCTCTTTAGAGCGTCTTCATTAAAGTGCTACAGTGGAGCAGCTGCATCGGTGCAGTGTTTTAAGTGTAGACTTGCCCGAAGAAAAAGCAGTTGTCCTGGCGGAAAAAGCACAGGAGTGTTCTGCATTAAAAGAACCTGAAATCTGGAGAGGAAGGTGAGAGCAACTAAAATAGTCACAGAAGTTGGGCGTTATTCTCACCTGGATATACTGATCCAACACCCACTTAAGACAATAGAAAGACTCTCATTGATTTCAGTAGTGTTGGATCAGCCCCTTTGTGCTTCACATTTATTTCAGGGTTGCACCCTTGCAGCCTGTAAAGTGCGTGTGTGTGTGGGTCATTAGGCCTGATTCATTTGAACTGGGGGAACCCAGGATGTGTGCCTCTGGCAGCAGACACTCTGCCTGGAGTGGGGTTCACAGCAGTCCCAGATGCTTCAGGGGGATGGGGTTCATAGTCAGCTGGCAGTTCGGGAAGTGGGATTGGCTGGCTGAGGAGGGAGCTGGCTCTGAGGAGATTCACTGATTCAGTATATGTCCCCAGAAGCATCTGCCAGCAGGTTTCCTGTGCAGTTCCACGCATAAATTAAAGCTTCAGTCCTTAGGGGAGCCCAAGGAGGACGGTGGTAATCTCACCGTCACTCCCCGCCAGGGGTTAAATTGTAGGGTTGGCAAAATATGGGGTAGCTCTTTAGCAGTTACCTCAAGTTGCCTTTCTTCTGGGAATGGTGGGCTGGGAAAATAAAGGGGGAGGAACAATTTTCAAACCTGTCCTTTTGACCTGTGAAGTACCCATGTGTTGCTCCCATTGTAGTGAAGAGGAGAAAGGAGACCAATGTGCAGCACGTTAATAGGCAGCACTGCTCTGTTAACAAGAGCACTAAATGAGCGTAAGTGAAGCAGCTTCATTTTTACATCATTTCAGTTCAATTTTGGCGATACGTTTGTCCACCAAGCTATCCACACTATTGAATACTGCCTGGGCTGCATCTCCAACACAGCATCCTACCTCCGGCTCTGGGCACTCAGCTTGGCTCATGCACGTGAGTTATCGCTCGATGTTCATTATTATTCAGGTAGTGACCGTGAAGGGCTGCTACAAAAAGGATTTTATTAGAGCTGGTTGGGAATTTTTTGTCAAAAAGGTTTTGGTGGAAAATTTTGGTTTCCACAAAAATCAACATTTGCCCACAAAAAAATTGATTTTGTCAAAAATTTTCCATTTTCCATTAGGAAAATCAAACCAAATGTCAACCCAAATAAACATATTTTGGTTTGTCGAACAAAATCAAAATGTTTTGTGGCAGTTCAATCTGTGTTCACCTAAGCTGCCACAGTACGGGGCACAGGGCACGGGGCACTTGCAGGTTTAAACTAATGTAAATGGTGGATTCTCTGTAACTTAAAGTCTTTAAACCACGATTTGAGGACTTCAGTCACTCAGCCAGACGTTATGGGCCTACTACAGGAGTGGGTGGATGTGGTTCCGTGGCCTGCAATGTGCAGGAGCTCAGACTAGATGATCATGATGGTCCTTTCTGGCCTTAAAGTCTGAGTCCCTCTGGTGTCTTCTAATTGTGGTGCCTCATGTCCCCGCTGTGGCCTTGGCTCTCTGGCTGAACTACTTTTCCCATGATGCACTGAGGTTTCCTTTCTGACTGAACCCTCATGGTCCACCATGGGAAGATGTAGCACATCCGGGGAACCCAGCCCATAAAGGAGAATGAGCGCATGAGGCACCAGAATTACAACTCCCCATGAGGCACCGGGGCAGCTCTGGCAGACACAGATTAATGTCAAACTGATGTGAAAAGAAATACTTTGATTCCGTGCAGCAAATAAAAATGAAACATTTTGATGTGGGAATAGCTAAACATTTCATTTTGATCTGAAATTTTCCAATCAAAAATTTTTAGCACCCTCCATTTCATGAAAAAATTTGATATGTCAACTTTTCATCCTGATTCGGGATGAAACAAGTGTTAAAATATCAGAATTCCCTGCAGGACAGAATTTCTGGGTTTTTTGACCAACTCTAAGTATTATTATTTATTATTTATATTTTTGTGGAACCCAGGAGTCCTAGTCATGGACTAGGGATCCCACTGTGCTAAATGCTGTCCAACACAGCACCAGACAGACAGTCCCTGCCCCCAAAGAGCTTACAATCTAGAAATGGGCAACTACAGAAGGAAACCTCTGAGTGCCGAGATCCCTGGATTGGACGGGGTGAGCTGCACTTCCCTTTATAACATCCTTGTTGGCACAAAAGTGAGTCTAATGGACTTAATTAGAAGCCAAGTCACACTAGCCTTTATACTGGAGATAAAGTGATAAAAAGTATAAGAAGCTTGAGTAAAAGGGTGACATGAACTTAAATATACAGGTAGCCCTTTTATGAACATCTGAAAACCTGTTTTTCTTGGGAGGTTTAGCAGAGGTGTTCATCACAACTATTGGCACCTCAGATGATACCCCATTCATCTGAACTCTTACATCAAAATATAGTCTAAGGATCTCTCTGTATTGTCCAAGGAGACAGAAGAAGGATGATCCAATGATTAGGATGCCAGCATGGACTGTAGGAGAGCTGAGTTAAATTCCTTGCTTTGCCACAGCCTTCCTGTGTGACCTTGGGCAAGTCACTTAGCCTCAGTTTCCCATCTGTAAAATGGGGATAATAGCACAGGGGTGTTGTGGGGAGAAATACAATGAAGATTATTAGGTGCTTAGATACTACAGTCGAGGGACATGTAAAAACCAGGGCTGTTGATTAATCGCAGTTAACTCACGCGATTAACTCAAAAAAATTAATTGTGATTAAAAAGATTAATCGCACTTTTAAACAATGGAATACCAATTGAAAGTTATTAAATATTTTTGGGCGTTTTTCTACATTTTCAAAAATATTGATTTCAATTACAACACAGAATACAAAGTGTACAGTGCTCACTTTATATTATTATTTTTTATTACAAATATTTGCACTGTAAAAATGATAAACAAAAGAAATAGTATTTTTAAGTTCACCTCATACAAGTACTGTCACACAATCTCTTTATCGCGAAAATGCAACTTACAAATGTAGATTTTGTTGTTACATAACTGCACTCTAAAACAAAACAATGTAAAACCTTAGAGCCTATAAGTCCACTCAGTCCTACTTCTCGTTCAGCCAATCGCTCAGACAAACAAGTTTGTTTACATTTACAGGAGATACTGCTGCCTGCTTCTTATTTACAATGTCACCTGAAAGTGAGAACAGGCGTTCGCAAGGGACTTTTGTAGCCGGCGTTGCAAGGGACTTTTGTAGCCGACATCCCAAAATCATAGGATAGAATGGTCAGAGAAATAATGCTGAACCCCAAGAGAACCCACCTTTTACATAGGCACCTATTGCCACAGGGATCACAGATCTTAACATTAGCTGGAGATCAAGTAGACACTCAGTAGTAAGAAAGGGAACTGATTTTAACAGTAAGGATGAAATGCAAAACCATCAAGGACACTCCTGGCATCCCACTGACTGGGGGACCAGAACTACTACAATGGTACAAACTATTATAACTCTGATAAAAACACATGGGAGATCTCAGGAGGAAGCAGCCCGGATTTCTCTAAAGATCTCTGGCAGGTGCAGCCACACACACAACTCCACAAAGGGACATAGAGCCAGATCCTCAGCTAGTGTAAACTGGCAGTGCTCCACTGGAGTCAATGGGGCTCTATGGAGGACCAAGACATTACACCTCAGCTGCCCTATATACCCACTTCCCATTACTTCTACATACAGCTTCCCTTTAGGGAAGGCATTGAGAATGATGGAGCACAGAACAAATGGATTGGTTCCATCCACCGAATGGGATGGGCAAATAGATTTTACCATTGTGAAGGTTGAACTGTTCTTGCTTTCCCCCCCTGCTTGCTTTGCAGAGTTATCAGAGGTCCTCTGGACCATGGTGATGAACATCGGACTCAAGAACAGCGGCTGGGGAGGACTTATTGGGGTCTTCATCATCTTTGCCATCTTTGCAGTTCTGACTGTAGCTATTCTGCTTGTCATGGAGGGCCTCTCTGCCTTCCTGCACGCACTGCGCCTTCACTGGTATGTATTCTACCAGAGGATTCTTCAAGCTATGGAAGCCTTTTCTGGGAGACGAGGGCACGCATTTTACTGCAGAGACTCCATGATGACAGGTGTGGGGAGGGGCACGGGGTGAGGGCATGTACATACCTAATTAGAGAGTGAGACTGTATGCCTGGGTAGATGCTCATATTTGTTACAGGATGTTTTCTATTCACAGCCATATTATTGTACCTCAGGTTTATGCCATAACACTGCTCACTATTGCACTTACCTGTTTGAAGACGGGCAGGCATGCAAAAATATGTAAACAGGGGAAGTGGCCTAATTGAGACCTCCAAACTCATGTCTGTTGGGGAGTAGCTCATGTTTCTTCTTCAAGTGCTTGCTCATGTCCGTTCAACTTAGATGTGTGTGCTCGCCACATGCATTGGTGCCAGAAGTTTTTCCCTCACCACTATCCGTAGGGGACCAGCTCTGGCGCCCCCTGGAGTGGCGCACACATGCTGCAGTATATGGGGTGATGCCGGTTCCCCCCACCCTCAGTTCCTTCTTGCCGCCAGTGACGGTGCTCGAACTGTTGCTACTTCAGCTAGTGCTGTTGCTGCTCATTCATACAAACTAGTTATCTCTTGTATTATAGTGTATATAGTTTTCTGTTGGTGTTTATAAATCCCTTAGCTAGAGTTAGAGACTTTGTAGGTCCCGAACAGGACTTTGCCTCGGGACGGGGCATGCCCCGATCCCCGGGCTTTAAGCCCTTGGGCACAGGCAGAGTGGCTTGAGGCGCAGCTCGCCGGTCCCCGGGCGCAGACCTTTGGGGGCACGCACCCCCTTGCAGGAGTACCGATCCCGGTACCACTCCAGGGACCCACTGAGGGATCGTCGTCACCATTCCTCGGACCGTGATCGATCCCCTAGGAGGGCATCACCACGTGCAGGTGCTTCCCGGCATCGGGCCCACTCTGACTCCTGGTCCCACTCCTTTCATCGGAGAGGTGCTCAACTCTACCTGCGCCAGGGTGTTCCTGGCACTGGAAAGATTCAGGGCACTGACGGACCTCATCACGGAAGTCTCCGCATTTCCCCTGACCACGGCCAGGGTTTGCCAGTGCCTACTAGGTCACATGGCAGCGTGTACATATGTGGTGTGCCATGCCAGGCTCCAGATGCGACCCTTGCAGCTACGGCTGGCGACGGTCTACTCCCAGTCCAGGGACCACCTGGAAAAGGTGGTTACCATTCCCGTGGCGGTACTTACCTCACTGTGATGATGGACCTACCCTGAGAAAGTCCTGAAAGGAGTCCCCTTCGACAGCACTCCTCACTCAGTCGAGTTGGTTTTGGATGCCTCGGACCTCAGCTGGGGGGTGCACCTCGGCACCCTCCAGACCCAAGGTATGTGGTCCCAAGAGGAAATGACTACACATAAATGTCAAAGAGCTCAGGGCAGTGCGTGGAGCGTGCGCAGTCTTCCTACCTCACCTGTTGGGCAAAGTGGTCAGAATCTCGATGGACAACACAGACTCGATGCCCTACGTCAACAGACAAGGGGGAGTCCAATCCTCTGCCAAGAGGCACTCCGTCTTTGGGACTTCTGCCTCAACCATGGAATCCATCTAGAAGCATATCACCTTCTGGGTGCCAAGAACACGCTAGCAGATCACCTGAGCAGGGACTTCTCCTCTCACCACGAGTGGGTGCTCCACCCGGAGGCAGCCGGCATGATCTTCCAGAGGTGGGGAACTCCCCAAGTGGATTTGTTCACCACCAGGCAGAACAAGAGGTGCCACAGATTTTGCTCCAGATGGGGTCTGGGCAAGGGCTCCCTCTCTGACGCCTTCCTCCTGCCGTGCGGGAAACCTGATGTACACGTTCCCTCTGATTCCGCTCATCAGCAAAGTTCTAGCGAAAATCAAGAGAGACAAGGCTCAGGTTATCATGATCGCCTCGGTGTGGCCTCACCAGCACTGGTTTGGGACGCTACTGAGCCTGGCGGCAATTCCTCCGTGGCCCCTGCCAAACTGACCGGACCTGCTGTCACAGGATTACAGTCAACTCTTGCACTCCAACCTCGCGTCCCTCCACCTGATGGCGTGGATGTTGCGTGGCTGAACCCTGAGGAACGGGCCTGTTCGGAAGGGTCCACAAGGTCCTCGAGAGTAGAAAGCCCTCGACTAGACAGACTTACCTGGCAAAGTGGATGAGGTTCTCCCACTGGGCAGCCGAACGGGGCATCTCCCCTTCGCATTCTTCAGTGCAGTCGATCTTAGCCTACCTGCTTCAGTTGAGGAACCAGGGCCTGGCGCACTCTTCTATCAGGGTGCATCTGGCGGCCATTTCTGCCTTTCATCTGCCCCTCTAGGGGCAAACGGTGTTCTCCCATGACATGACGATCAGGTTCCTCCGAGGTCTCGAGAGACTTTTTCCTCAAGTTCGGTCCCCGGTCCCTCGGTGGGATCTCAGTTTGGTTCTGTCCAGGCTCATGGGCCCACCCTTTGACTGCACACATTCACAGCCCACTACGCCATCATGCAGCAGGCCAGGGACGACGCTGGGTTTGGCAGAGCGGTGTTGCAATCGACACATCCGTGAACTCCTACCTGCTTCCAAGGGTACTGCTGGGAGTCACCTAAGTTGAATGGACATGAGCAAGCACTCGAAGAAGAAAAGACCATTATCTTTTCCATAACTGGTGTTCTTCGAGATGTGTTGCTCATGTCCATTCCACAACCCACCCTCCTTCCCCACTGTCGGAGTTTCTGGCAAGAAGAAACTAAGGGTGGGGGAAACCGGCGGCACCCTATATACCGCGGCATGTGTGTGCCACTCCAGGGGGTGCCGGAGCCGGTCCTCTACGGATAGTGGTGAGGGAAAAACTTCCAGCACCAGTGCATGCAGCGAGCACACACACCTAAGTTGAATGGACATGAGCAACACATCTCGAAGAGCACCAGTTACGGAAAAGGTAACTGTCTTTTGTAAGCTGCTTCCTGGTGGTGGAAGATTTAGTGTTAACTCACTGTTCCACCTGCACTTAGGGGTTCAGACACTTTTCTAAGATCTTATAAGAACCCAGACTGATCTGTAAAACAAATCCAATGCAAGAAAAAAAAAAACCTCACCGGCCCTGGAGTTCTCTTGGTGAGCTTGCACTGTGTACTTTCCGTCACGGGACATTCCATCCCTGACCACACAATACAATCAGCAAAAAACAGCTTCTAAAGCTTGGAGTCACTTGATATGGGGCTGGAGGGCCTGATAAGTTCGCTAGCTCAAATTCCATTGTACTGCACGGAGGAGTGAACTGGGCTGCCCCGGTGGTTATCAAAGCTCTCTCGGATATTAGGTTCAGTGTAGGAACAAGGGCCTAGTTTTCCCTGCTTCCAAGATACTGGTGATTGTCCCCTCACTGACAGGGTTTTCAGACTGATGTATGAAAGGGGCTGTAAAGGTCAGTGACTCTTCTGAATTCCTTTTGCAGCCACAGCCGTTACTCTCTTTCAAATGCTTTACTTTCCTCCTTGTACCCCCAACCAGGGGCCATGCTTAGGCATACGCAGAATATGCAGCTGCATAGGGCACCATGAAATTTGGGGCACCAAATTGCCCCAAATTTCATGGTGCCCTAGGCAACTGCATGCTGCATATGCGGCAGCACCAGCCCCGGCGACCAGCCCTATCCCTCAGCCGGCCCCCCCTGCAAGGGGCAGGGCCGTCCCTAGGGGGGGGTGGGGCCCCAGACAACTCCATCCATCCCACCTCTTACCCTTCCCCCCTGCTCCGCCCCAATTCCGCCTCTTCCCCCAGCGACCCCGCACTCACCGGCGGCGGCAGGAAGCAGAGCAACCCGGCCCCAGCCCGCTCTACTCCGCCAGCTCCCAGCCGCGGCGCTCTGCTTCCCGCCGCCAGTGAGTGTGGAGAGGTTGGGGAAAGGACACCTCCCACGCTCACTGGTGGCAGGAAGCAGAGCGACGTGGCCCCAGCCGTGTTGCTGGGGGGGGAGGGAGGAGGTTGGGGAAAGGTCCCCCCCACTGCACTCACCAGCGACGGGAAGCGGAGCGCCGCGGCTGGGAGCTGGCGGAGTAGAGCGGGCTGGGGCCGGGCTGCTCCGCTTCCTCCCGCTGCCAGTGTGTGTGTGTGGGGGGGGATCCCCTCCCCCAAGTCTCCTCCACCGAGTGACACGGCTGGGGCCGGGATGAGAGAAGCAGAGCGGGCTGCTCCCGGCCCCCTGCTAATCCCCTGGGCCACTCTGGGCCTGTGGGGCCCCCAAAAGTGCCCCCCCCCCCAGCTCCTGCCTCCCAGACTCTGGGGGGAGGCCTGGGGCCCCCCACAGCACCCCACGGGGGGGATGCATAGGACACCCAAATGGCTAGGGACGGCCCTGTCCCCAACCCAAGGAAGGTGGGAACCAAATACGTCAAGGGCAGTTCTTCTTCCTTTGAAATGTAGTTGTCAGTGGTGTTGTTGCTGGTCCTGCCCCTTTCCATTATGTCAGAGGGGCCCTCAGGAAACCCTACCTCAGCCACCAGTCCATCCCATATGCACATCACAAAGCTGTAGAGATTCCTGAAACCTGTGCTTGTTTCTGACACCCACCCTCCACTGTTAGTTAAGCTCCCGGTCACTTTCTTCCTGGAGCTGCTATTTTTCTACCTCACTACTTGACTTTTAAATGTTCCTTTCTTCCCTCTCTCCCCACACCCCTATCGTCTCTTGCAAGCTCATGTAAGACATTACAGTGCCTCTTTAACTTCTCTTTGTGTTTATTTTCCCCCTATCAGGGTGGAGTTCCAGAACAAATTCTACGTGGGGACAGGTTATAAGTTTTCTCCATTCTGCTTTAAGTCCATCATAGATGGAACGGTAGAAGACTAAAGACAACTCATTGCAAAAACCCCTTACTCCCTGGACCAAATTTTTCATTCCTTGAAACAGATTATACTCTGGAGTACAGAAACCTCTTCAAGTGAGCGTCATAGTCTATGTAGTTAAATGGAATTGTTGCCCTGGCCTAGCACTAGGTACAAACCAGACACTACTCTCGTTAAAGGGTTAACCGTGTCATACTTTAGCAAAAATGTTAATCTAAAAGGTGACCATTTTTACCTATACAATGCTAAACTGTACATCAGCGGAGCAACAGAACAGAGAGACAACACCCAGCATGTTGGCCAGATCCTCAGCATGGTACACATGCATCTCTCCATTGACGTCAATGCTGAGTATCTGGCCCTATTTGTAGGAGTCATCTGTCTACTCTTTGAGTTAAAAACAGAGGATGTGTACTGTTTTGAAATAAATTGTTAATAATCAACTCACGTGTTTTTCCCCCTTTGCTGTCCTGCTTTGTGGTTTTTGTTTTTTAAGAAAACATTTAAGTATTGATTTAGATGAATTCCTTGGGTGATCAGATGACAACTGCATGTGATGAATCCCTGTACAAGATTACATTTCTTAATATAGCACACAAATACAATTCAAAGTAACTAAGAAAAATGCTTGCTTTTAAAGACATACTTTACTCCGAAAAAGCGCTTATTATTTTATTTGTTCCAGGGATTAACATCGCTGGATTATAGATTTTCTCACACTGTCACTTTAGAAAAGTGTTAAATTTGAATCACACAAATACAAGGCCACACCAGCCACAGATCAGCAATGCTGCCTTTGGGGTTTCTAGTTTATGGTGTGTCCCTGTCATGGCTGAGCTCAGTAAAGCTGATAATTATTTACTAGCAGGTCTTAGCACCAAATCCTGAAATCCTTGCTCATTCTTTACTCACTGCTGACCACAGGCACAACTCCCATGGGAGTCACTGGGAATTTTGACTGAGTAAGGACTTCACAGGATATACATCTGGGAATAAGTTCTCAAAAGCCTGAGGCTCCACAGATATCTGGATATTTGTTATATCACTCTTGGGGTGATATAACAAAGACCTCTTGCGATGTGCAGACAGGCATAGTAGTAACTACCATTGCACGAGTTCAAACCTTTTTAAAACAGTAAAGAGAGGTCCTCTCTCTGAGATCACAGTCACTAATAATTGCCGGATCCAAGACTAGCAGCCTACAAAACAATCCTCACCTAGCACATGGGGGTTAGCACTGCATGATCAGAGCTTGGCAAGAAATTGTTGCCTGTGTATCCAGGCTTACATACATCCCATTACTTTGGATGGTGTTTGTTTGAGATAGCGAGGTGACATGAGCTACACAATATCATGAGGTGGATAACAAAAAAACAAAAAAAAATCTCAGCACCTCATGACATTTTCCATGGAAACTGTTGTTCTCTCCTGCCAGTGCTGTAGCACACGTTTCCTGAGATCCACACAGAGCAGAGGAAATGCCAAGCCTCAGGAAGTCTGGTTCAAATTAGCATCCCAAATCTGAGGCAGTTAAAACCTCTTTCCTCCCCAGACGTGATCCCGCTAGCGCGAAGTGAAAACACGTTGATGGCAAAGCTGGATGTGCTGCTGCCCATACTGTACCTCTCGTGTGGGGAAACAGCCTGGAACATTGGCAATCTAGCACCCCCCAGCTTGGTAAAACCACTTAAAAAAACCAATCNCCTTGAAAGGTCATCAAGTCCAGCCCCTGCCTTCACTAGCAGGACCAATTTTTGCCCTAGATCCCTAAGTGGCCCCCTCAAGGATTGAACTCACAACCCTGGGTTTAGCAGGCCAATGCTCAAACCACTGAGCTATCCCTCCCAGCTTGGTAAAACTACTTAAAAAAACCAATGCTAGAAAATACTTTCGACAATTCCACTGGGAACCACAGGCTGCCAGCTGCACTTGTTCCTTTCCATTGCTGAAAAAAGCCTTGTGGCTGACACATCATTGCTAACCTCACCATCTTCTCTTTCCAGAGAACACTCAGACTGGTGTGGCATGATGCAGACCCTCCCACGCTCCGACACAGTGCCCCTTTTTGTTACCACATTCCTTAACACCGGTTTGTTATACTGAAGCCTTGATTACATTAATGGATGAGCCCGTAGCCATCCAGACCACTGCCATCCAAGTGTTCATTCTCGCATCACTGACACAATCATGCACATCACTGGCTTGAATTTGTTCAGTCTTTAAGGCAGCTGCCCAGTTCAACAAAGGCATCGAGGTGTATTATTTTCATTTGCTTTATCCAAAATCTTCATTGTTTTGCATTTCCATTCCTGTTTACGTACAAGTGCCGAGCCAGATGCATCTTCCCCCTTCTGCCTCACATAGGCATTACCGGGGCCAGGGATGAGCGGAATGTGTCTCTCACCAGGTTATTATAATTGCACTATTGTGTACCCGCCCTTATATTGCCCTCATCACCATCGTATGTAATACCTTCCAGGCGTGTATCCTGTTGATGTCCCTCTCAATGCAGCTGCAGGATTCATGCATTTTTACTCCTGCTCTCCCTGCCCCGCTAGAATTTTGTGTGTTTGCACCTCTATTTCTTGATTGGCTGAAGTTCCCAGGAAGTGACATCCACGTGTCTCATTGGACGTCGTCTGGCCTCACTTCATTCTGAATACTAATAGGCAGCACTGCTGCTTCATCTACTCCTCCCCACCCCCATGCACACATTCTATTAGCCAGTTTATTCCCAGTTTCTCTGGGCATCTGAATAATAATAATAATAATGCACAATGTCTGTGAACTCCTTCACATATGTTTATATAAACATGCTGCTAAGTGGGTCATCAGTGGAGAGCTCTGGATCTAAATGCACAAGCCTCTACTGCTTGAGCTAAAGAATTAGCTGTATTAGTTTGGAGGCAGTATAGACCCACAAATCTCTCTACATAGCCTAGCCACTAGAGGGGAACAAAGTCAACCATGTCAGTGTAGTTTACACACTCTCACTGGTCAGGAAAGCTCATCCCATGCATTAGAGATCCACAAAAGTTCAGTCCTCCAATAGAACATTATTTGTCACGCTTCTCCTGGATGTATCATTGGTAGGGCTTGAACATTGGATCTCTGGGCCTAAAATTACGAGTCTCTACTGGTTGGGAATTTCACAGAACTGTGGCCAGTATTGTTCACATTAACACAGGGAAGTTGGCATTGTGAAATTTTTACCAAATGCTGTGATTTTATGTGAAGCGTTTCAATTTTGCTGAAACCAGTCTACAAAGTGGGTATAGGATCATGGATCTGGCACACCAAATCCTACTACGGATCCATCTAGTTCAGCATGGGCCAATGCGGGACATTTAAAAGGAGGATGTAAAATAATGCTATGGAATGTTATATGTTGGGCTGGAACAAATTCCTTCCTGACCCCCCTCCAGAGGCCATGCGGCATGAGGTTAAAATGCTTTGGTAAGACTACTACTGTAACACTGTGTTCAGTTCTGGTGGTCACATTTTAAACGGGAATGTTAATAAAATGGGGAGTATTAACAGAAGAGGCACAGGAAAGATGCAGGGTCTGAAAAACATGCTTTACAATGAGAGACTTAAGGAGTTTAGTCTATTTAGCTATTGCAGAGACAGTTAATAGGTGATTGTCACAGTTCAGGGCAACTGCACCTATATTCCCCTGCTGTAGTCCCTCAAGGCACCCGCCCTAGTGTCCTGGCTCCTCAGCCTTCACCTCTCTTGGGAGCAACCCACATGTCTCTCCTGACCAGGGGGTTTTCGGGCTGCAGAGTTCCCTGCCTACACTGTGATATCCCCAGCAAGCCATACCAGTATCAGTGCTCTCTCACCAGAGTTTTGAACAGTGTAATTGCCAACAGTTACAAGTTACCACACAGCTCTTTCTAAGCAAGCACATTTATTCATAAGGTGAAACCATGATAGAAAAAAAACCATATTAACAATACTAGATAATGTTTTCACCTCTTAGCCAGCGAATCTACATGCATGCTAAAAATCTCACCAGATGTCAGCCCCCACTTCATACTCGGGCTCTGGTGTCAGCCCTTCAAAACCCACACTGGGTTTTCCCTGTGGTTACACATTCCTAACTGTCACAGAACCAGACCCCCCGCCCCCATGGATAGTTCAGACTTTCCTTCATGCAGCCTGGGCCTTTGATCTTGGCCTCGTGTAATGGGTGACCAGCAGACAGTGGCCTGCTCCTAAAGGTGCAGCTTCAAAAGGCCAGGGGTTTGCACAACCAGAGGTGGGGAATTTGCATTCACCTTCTTCTAGATAGTCCCAAGGAAAATCAGTTACCACTTTTGCTTCCAAAAGTCTATTCTTGTCTGTCACATTGTTCAATAATGTCCTTTGAGTCATGGGTCTCACATCCCCTTCCCCCCCCCTCCCCTGAGGTTACCTACAATCCCAGCCCACAATAATACATACACCATTCATTTAATACAATGGACCCCAAAGATACTTGAACTTAATTCAATAAGGTCACCCAAGGATGTTTCAGGAAATTGCCACATCTGTCAGTGACTTGACCACAGCCCACAAGAACTTACATAAAGAGATGATACTGGATAGTAGGCAAAGATGTAACAAGATCCAATGGCTGGGAACTGAAGTTTAAAAAAAATTCAACTGGAAATTAGACACAAGTGGTGATGGTTACTATTTGGACAAGCACACTCAGGGATGAGGTGCATTCTCCATCACTTGGACCCTTTCAACCAAGCTCAGCCGTCTTTCTAAAAGAGATGTTCTTATTCAACCACAAGGTGTTGTGCTAGACGCTGCAGGAATCCCTGAGTGAAATTCTGTGGCCTGCATTATCCAGGAGGTCAAACTAAAGGTCCTGACTGGCTTTATTATCTATGAAGCTATTCCCTTAGTTCAGTGTCCTTCTAATGGCAATGAACCCTACAGTCTGATTACGTCCTATGTAAAGAAGTGTTAACATCTACTTCCTCAGACATAGCTGCCTTTCCACCATCTTCTGGACCTGTGCCTCTGACACTATCATGTGTCAGTTGCTCTCCCATTCAGTCACTGACATAACTGTAAGGAGCAGAAATCCTGATCTGCAGCACTCTTACCAAATGCATCCCCATTTGCCTGGCATATTGTGCCCTCACTTATTTTGCTTGTTCCTTATTTTGGTAATTTCCTTTTATTTTATTTTGTGGATAAGGCACTGGATGGGGACTCAGGAGATGTGGGTTCTAGGCCCAGCGCTGCCTCCCACTGTATGACCCTGGGCAAGTCACTTAATTGCTCTGTGCATCAGTTTCCAACCTGTAAAATAGGAATAACAACACTTCCTTTCTCCTACCCTTGGTTTGTCTTGTCTATTTTTTATTGTAAGCTCTTCAAGAGTAGGAACTGTCCTAGCACATTGGGGCCCTGATCTTGGCTGGGGTCTCTAGGCACTACTTTAATACTACTAATAATAATTAGTAATAACTTTTGAAAGGGCTACCATTCTGTGTTAATCTTTAACGAGGTGTCAGGGGTTCTCTATTTCATTCCTTATTTAGTTACTGTTCTTGGGGAAAGTTGGGAGAAGATGGTACCTAAAGAAAACAGCCCTCCTTTACTTAACTCATAAGTCCTTATTGTGAAACATAGTGCTTGTATTAAACTGGAAATATATGGGAATAGATTTCAGGCTGTCATACCAGCATCAGAGGAGACCATTTGGAATCTCAGCCTCCCAATCATTATGTTAGGGGCCTCTCTCTTTTAACAAAGGATGTCTTCCCATCAGTTTCTGTTTGTCAGAGTTTGAGGTGAGTCTGTAAATCTATGACTTTTCCCATTCATTCCCTTCCTTCATTGGCCATGGAGAGAACAGGAAGCTCTGCATTGCCCACAACATGCTCATGCCACTTGCAGTTTTGCATTGTGATGATGACTATAATCACATCTTATGCTTCAGGGCTTTAGTTGGTCACCTGCAGGGGTCAGGAAGAATTTTTTCCCCTGATGCACAATTGCCCAGAAGTAGTCTGGGGTAGGCGGTGGGGGCATGGGAAGGGAATTAGGTTGGGTTGGGATTTTTTTTTTGCCTTCCTCTGAAGCATCAGGGATTGGCCAGCGAAGGAGACAGGACAACAGACGGGATGGATCAGTGCTCTGAGGTGGTATATGGAGGCCTTTTTCTCTCTACCTGGCCGGTGCGCCTTGTTCACATGCTCAGGGTCATTTTCTGGATCAGGAAGGAATTTTCTCCCAGGGCAACTGGCAGGAACCTTGGGAGTTTTCACCTTCTTCTGTAGCATGGGGCCTGGTTTGCCTGCTGGGATCATCTGGGCAGATCTCACCAAATCAATTCCCTGCCACTGCAGGGGCCTTGGGCATAGGTGACACCTTGGTCTCTCCTGTTCTGTCTGTGGAACACAACAGTTTAGTTTCCTGAGGAGTGAAAATTGCTTTAATCTAACCCAAATTATTGAGCTCAATATAGGGGTAACTGTGTGAAATGTAATGGCCTGTGATATGCAGGTAGTCAGATTAGATGATCTAATGGTCCCTTCTGGCGTTAGATGCTATGAAATTATGGGTTGGTGTTGCCCTTTTAAGAGGGGACAGGTGAAATGTTGTTGTGGAGGAGGCGTGGCTCAAGGACATTAACCTGCATATTTTAGTGTAAATTCCTTAAAAACATTTCCTGGAGGCACAGAGTGAATTGACCTATTAAGATACAGTAAATGCAGCAACTTACTTTGGAAAGGAACGAGGAAGTTTTGAAGCCCTTCATTTAAAACCCAGACAAGCCAGAGTTGAAAGATTTAAAGGGGGAAGTGTGTGCCTCCGGCTAGGAAGAAAAGTAATTTATGGAAGGTGGCCCCAAAAGCAGCAATGCAGCTAGTGCAATAAAATGAAAAGAGCGGAATATTTAAAACTGTAAACGAGGAAAGAGACATTTCCCCAAGTTTGAGATCTTTCTAAGGTAAGAAACTTTCACTCAAAAATCAAAAACAAGTCCTGTCTAGGTGGGGTGGGGTTGTTTGAATGTTTGTACATGAGAGTTGTGTGTTTTGCTGTGATGGAGACTAAGTTATCCGAAGGCCTGGTGAGCAGCAATGTATTTCCTATACCTGCCACCTATGGCCCCTAGCTCCATTGCTGAGAAATCCTGCCAGGGTTCTCGTTGTGGGTCATTTAATCTTTCTGTGTTATCTCTGTACCACTGAACTTATCACTCAGGCTGCTCCCTTTAGCTAGTGCATTGTTGTGGTGGTGCTGGTTATTAATGTATCACTTAGACAGCACTTAATGGTTTCAAAGTGACTTACAATTATTAATCAATTAACCCTTGTGACAGCCTCAGGAAGGACAGAAGACTCTAGCTCTTGTACCGGGGCAAATAGTTTTGGAAATGTTTGGGGCGAGCAAGCCTGCACTTTTCGTAAGAGGTATAGGAAGATTTCTTGGAAGTATTCACATATGGATAAAAATTTCCCACTCAGCTCACCCATTCCTTTAGACATAAAAGCTGTTGTAAGGCACGTAGTACTATAGACGTTTGCAGTATATAGTGTCTTTCATGATGCATCCAGCACAAGACACCATATGGAGAGAGAGAGATGAACATACAGGGCATGTTTCTGTGCTGCTGCTCCTTTGTAGATGTGAGGCCGGGGGCTTTTTCTCATGACCACCACAGTAGCACTGCGAAAGATCTATCAATGTATTTATCTGTGAAGCATCCAGCCAGTGTGGGAGCACTAGAGAGTGACTAAAAAAGGTAGAGCCTTCTGTTAACATTGATTTGCCAAATGCTTTCTCTGCGCTACCCTTGATTTAGGGTTCTGATGGGCACCTCACTATCAAACTGTCTGAATCAGCATATGCAGTGGGGTTGTAGCCGTGTCGGTCCCAGAATATTAGACAGGCAAGGTGGGCGAGATAATCTTGTTTAATAGCTTTCAAAGAGCATGGGACTCTTCTGCCGATCTGGGAAAGGCGCTCCACGCCTCACTGGGAGTACGTTTCCCAGCCCTGACGCAGAGCTCGGTGTAGCTCCAAAGCTTGTCTCTCTCACCAGCAGAAGTTGGTCCAGTAAACAATATTACCTCACCCCCCCGTCTCTGAAATATAAAATCATGGCATTGGGGCCTCGTCCAGTGCCTACTGAAGTCAATGAGAATTTCCTTTCACTTCCGCAGGCTTTGGATCGGGCCCTTACCAGCTACCAGACCTCCCATCTCGCTCTCCTTTCATCTGATCTAGTTAGCTGCCTTCCAACACCTATCCCCCACCACAAACACTGTAATAATCATCATCATCACTTCACTGCATCGAAGCCCGCTCTGGTTTGGCATATAGCAGCTTTTCAGCAGTGCACAGCAATATTAGGGCAGGAAGTATTGATAGAGTTGTTTAGGATAAATAAGTCTCTAGCCTTTATAGTTGTGAAGAAGACAATTCAAACCTGGCATGAAGCACTGTTCTCTTTCCAAGGGCTCTTCTAGATAATCCATTTTAGTCACAATTTATATTGTTTCCACTTACAAATGGTTAAGAATTGGGAATAGACGGTATAAGCATATTACAGATATGAGTAGTATGTGTTGTGGACAGTTATAAACACCTCAAAGGGAGATGTTATAAGCTATATAATAAGCAGCCTATTGGCCTGTTGGAGACACTAACAATCGATAACAAAGATTCTGTAATCTAAAACATCTATTCATCAATTATTAACCCTTTAAAAATACACCTCAGTGTAAAGTGTTGACCTAATTTTGAATGTTTCCAGAATTCAATCTTTGTTCAGTGTTTGTGTTTCCCTTTAACTAATATAATTGACATTTTACATCTTTTTAAAATGTCGCAGTTCATTTTCTTATCTCAAACTCTCTGACTCTCTTCAAACTATTTTCTTCTCTGATTTGGCCTTTGGTCTCTATCTATTTTTGCCTTCCGTGTTCAACCCTCTCTGTCAACATTTCTCTCCTCCATTGCCGATCTCCTCTTGCTAGGCCTACTGGGATGGGAAACAGCACATTGGTCCTGTGCCTGGAAGTGGAATGTGTTTGAGGGTGACTGAGTGAATTTCTTAGTGTCACCCTCCAGGGGCCCAACCGAACTCCCACTGATGTCAAAAAGAGAGCCTTCCATTGACTTCACTAGGAGTTGGACCCACATCCCAAATGCAGGCAAGCTCACAGCTCTGCAGTGTTAGTGAAAACACTAAGCTTCAACTCCCCAGCCAGCAGAGGAGACCTGTGATTGCCTCTGTTACAATCCAGACCTTTTGGATCTGTTTCCCTTCCCGTGAGACAGCAGAATGTGAGATGGGGGTTAAAACTGTTTGAGGAAGCTGGGTAAAAGAACCTCATGATGTTATTTTCATTGAGGAGCGACACCAACAACGGGCAGTGTTTTGCTGGTTATATAATAGGGGTTTAGGTTGCACAAAATACACTGGCAGTGTTGTTCTCGGGCAGCGTACGAAGGGCTTAAGAAAGAGTGCTTATAGCACAGATGCGCGATCCCTTTTGATATGTGTGCAGGGTGTTCCAACCTGCTGGGCTTAATTTCAAAGCATGATATAATAATGATTAGCAATTAGAGAGCTCATTATGTCTTTAAAAGAGCTTAGCCAGTGGGAAGTAATCCCCACAACATTCCTGTGAAGTAGGCATTGTCCCCTTTTTACAGACACAAGGAAGATTTAAGGCCTAACTCCCTTAGGCATCTTTGCAAATCCCAGCCTCAACAGCTGTCTTCACCCCAAGAAGTCCTTTCAGTGCAAGGTCAAGGGTGCCGCTGGTGGCTGGACGGGGGCAGTGTTAAGGTAGCTTGCATTGCTGCTGCCCATGCTAATCCCCATTGCGTGCAGAGAGAGAGGATGGCAATCCCTAATGTTGTCCGTCTGGTCCTTTCCCCAGCGTTGCTGGTACCTCAAGTGAAAGCCAATGTGGATCTGTTTCTGAGGAAACAGGAAAAGCAGGCAGAATTCCAAGTCAAAGGAGTCCCACACAACAGCACAACCCTCTTTCCTCTCAGTGCATGTGTGTAATGAGGAACCTGCCCCTACTGGGACTTCATCTGGAGCTATGCTCTCCTTTGTGTCACACGAGAGTCTCCCCTAAGCAGGAGGTGGCTCTTTTGCCAGCCAGGGCAGAAAATGTTTTTGTTGCATCCCCATTCCTCTTCCAAACAGCCAAGAAAAAAACCCCAAAACACCTGAGCATCACAGTGGCACCGCACCCCCTGGAACTTGGTGCCTAAGGCAACTGCCCTTCTCACCTTCCCCTAGAACCAGCCCTGCGGCTAAGAGTGAATAGCAGAACTGCGCAGAGGAGGGAAATTTCACTTTGCTAAGGATTTGGGGCTTTCTAAATTAGGCTTTGTTCTGCAGCAGAGCAAAACCAGAACATTTCCAAATTCTCCATGAAGGAAAATTTTGAAACATTTTGTTTTTTGTTTTCAAGTCAGTTTTGACACTTTAAATGTTTTGTATGCATCATAATATGTAATATAATACACAATTCAAATGAAAAGTCCTTTCGTAATGAAAAATGTAAATGTTCCATTACAAAAACGTGAAAACAAGTTGTTTCAATGTTATTGGAACTTTTTACCGGTTTTCTTCCAAAACAAAGTTCTGGTGAAATCAACCTGATTCAGTGAAGCATTTAGATTTCGGTGCAAACACACTAAGTCTCTCCCTGAAGAGAGAGTCTATTATTACTACTCTAAGGAAAATGTTGGAAAGTCAACATTCATACAGTCTCCCATTTAGGTTACCTGATTCCTTCCTTGCCTTCCTTTCCTTGAGTGAACACAAACCCACAGCATGCTAGGCACCCTGCAGACAATGACTTCTGCTCATGTAGCACCTTTCACTAGAGGATCTCAAATCTCTTTACAAATGTTGATTAAAAAGCCTCCACAATACCCTACGAAGGTATATGAGTGTTATCCAGCCTGTTCTAGTAGCTTCATTGGACTTTTCATGTATAGGCCAGGGTGGTGACTGACCTTTGCCAATTTTAATAAATTGTCCTGTGACAGCCCTTCTAATTTTTTATCTAAACACACACCAAAAGGAGGTAGGTGGGAACCTTTAACGTTTCCTATTAGCATCCTCTGAAACTAAGAGAGTTGAAACTGCCCTCACTGCCACCAGTAGTGCATTAGAAATTGCTTGATGGCTCATTATTAAGACAGGGTTGTGACTATCTTGTAGGTGGGAAAGTGAAATCAAAGTCATCTCCATTGTCATCTTTGGGAACCCAACGAGAGCTGAAGATGGCCACCCAGCAAAAAGAAGTATCAAATGCCATTGGCCTGGAGGAAATAGGCACTGAGAGGCAAGAACCCAAGAAAGGTTGGTTCACATAAGCTGGACTGAGGGTGGTGGTTGTCACCTCTCAGTAAGGAGGGGCAGTCTGGCCCTGGGTTGGGGTTGGGTGTGGCTTCCCCAGCCCACCCTGCACTTCACCCACATAGAGCCCTACCACTTGCATACGTGATGAGCAAGTGTCTGCTGGGATAATTAGCCAGCCCTCTGGATGCTACTCTGTGATCGCAACTAAGCAAGATAATTTTACCCTAATATAGTTTAAAGGTAGATTTTAGCACTTTCTATTAAGCTTATTTTAAAGCAATTTATGCAAGGAAAGCTCGGGCCCACTCCTCAGCTGTGCCATGCTTATGCTGAAGATGGAAAAGTAAAGTTGGCACTAAGCTCTTCAGCGGCTGACCTGACCTATAGCACAGGTTAGAGCAGCCAGCTTGTAACTGTCATCTGGGGCCATTAAAATAACAAGGATTACTGGGCTGCAGTGAGCTCTGGCTTCCTTCCATTCTGAAATGCCTACTGTGCTGGGGAAAGTAGTATTATCCCAACTATTACGGCTGGGAAACAGAGGCTCACAGAGAGTAAGTGACTTGCCCACGGTCACACCGGAAATCTGTGGTAGAGATGGGAAATGAACCCAGGGCTCCAGCATCCAGGTACAGTTCTCTAAACCATTCTTCCTTTGTCTATGCAACACATACAATAGCTCAGAATACTATAGGAAAAGCATTGGATGATAGACCTCTTCCTTCCTTCCATGCACGTTCTGTATTCTCACTGGTTATCCATCATCTCTCGATTTTATCTCTCTCTTATTTTGTTGAATCTCTAAAGTGCCCAGCCACCCTGGCCTCTAGGGGCTCTAGTGCTGCTTAGTTGATATAACATCTTGGGCACAGATGGCGTTTCCAACAACTTTTCTGCCATTACACAATAACAAAAAGTGGTTCTGTTTTGCAAGGATGTACTTAGGGGTGATCTCAGTTCTAACCCTCTCTTTCTCTTTGATGTTTAGAGCAGAAGACATTTACAGTGGAAGAGGCTGTGGAAACCATCGGGTTTGGGCGGTTTCATATAGCGCTTTTCCTGATCATGGGCAGTACTGGTGTAGGTTTTCATTGTCTACTAACTTGAGCCTAAAAATCCTCTTACAGTATCCATATTAATGTGAAGCAGAATTCATAGACTCTAGGCTCACTTCTCACCTCACCTATCACTCACCATTGGCTTAACTGAGATTGCATGGGTGTACATGGGTCAGCATTTGTCACTCTTGGGGTATGTCTACACTACCCGCCGGATCGGCGGGTAGTGATCAATCTATCGGGGATCCATTTATCGCGTCTAGTGTAGATGCGATAAATCGATCCCCGATCGCTCTGCCATCGACTCCGGAACTCCACCATGTCGAGAGGTGGAAGCGGAGTCGACAGGGGAGCGGCGGCCATTGATCCCGCGCCATGAGGATGCGAAGTAAGTGATTCTAAGTCGATCTAAGATACGTCGACTTCAGCTACGCTATTCTCGTAGCTGAAGTTGCGTATCTTAGATTGATTCTCTTCCCCCCCTCCCCCCCCCAGTGTAGACCAGGCCTTGGTTCCTTTTCCTTTCTTCTTTGTGTAACAAGCCATCCTGAAAAACACGGAAACACCACAGTCATCAGCTGGGCTCAGACATGAGAGTGACCGCACCCAAAGAGTTATAATTTGAGCTAAAAGCGTGACTCCATTAGCTATGAGTAAATAGCAGGCTCTTATCTTTGCTGTCGCCAGCCACTAGTGGGTGACATGGTCACACACATTAAACCAACATAGTACAATTGCACTTCCCAGCCAAGATTTTCAAACGTGGGTGCCTTGAGTTAAAACTCTTAAATTCATAGTTAGACACCGAGAGAAGTAGCTTGATTTTTCAAGAGTCTGAAGGACAAAACAGCCTCCACCAATACACATGGGCAGGGAGAGAGGACCCTGTCAGTGTCCAGCCCTCCTAAAAATAATTTGAGAAGCTTCCCTCTGAACCCCTCCCCCCATGTTTCCAAGAGTTCACAACTTTCTGGACAAAACAAAGACTGGGTCCTCCAGCAGGCCTTGTAAATGGTTATATTCTCTGAGTCCAGTACCACAGTAACTGTTCTTTGAAGGACTGAGATTCCAGGTAATACAACCAATGGGGGAGGGGGGTACATTGCAGAGGTACTGGGTATACTCTATATCAGAATACTCCAGGTTGGTTCTGGAAAGTGTACATATACTGTTCCAAATGGATGGCCTGACTTTTGGTCACCAGGATTTCAAGCCCTAGCACGACTGGGATTTTTTTCCCCCAGTATGCAACGGAATTGTTCACCGTGCTGACACTGGAACCAGACTTTGCTAATGTGCATGTTTGTTCTTGAAGGTGGTAGAAGCCATGGAGATCATGCTAATAGCTGTTGTTTCTCCACTCATCCGTTGTGAGTGGCAACTTAATGACTGGCAGGTGGCTTTAGTGACAACGGTATGTGGCATTTATAACCCCTTAAGCTTGTACTCTGTTAACATTGCCAGGGGAAGGAGCTGTTTGGTTTAGTTTAAATGCACATTTGACCAGACCAGAAGACGCTCAAATGCTATGGAGAAAAGGGACATATGAGTACTCAGAAAATTGTCGCCTAATATATACTAATTTTAGTTATTTATAGACCCCATCACAGATGTTAATGAATTTAATCTCCCAACAGCCCTTTGAGGGAGGGACATGTTATCATCATTTTACAACTGTGGAAACTGAGGCAAAAAGAATAAACAAAGAGCCCAAAGTCACACAACAAGCATGTGGCACAGTCAAGGTTAGAATCCAGATTTTCTGAGTTCAGTGCCTTCATCACAAGACCATCCTCTCCCTCTTAAAGATT
The DNA here is from genome assembly GCA_003942145.1 of Platysternon megacephalum. Classification (NCBI taxonomy): domain Eukaryota; kingdom Metazoa; phylum Chordata; order Testudines; family Platysternidae; genus Platysternon; species Platysternon megacephalum. The sequence goes on from QXTE01000173.1 coordinate 1,190,445, forward strand.
TGTCGTAGGTTATCTGAAATATCAGTCCCAGGATTGAAATAGTAGAGAATGCTACAGGTCTGGATTAAGACAGCTTGGGCAAGCTGTGAATGGGAAACCTGACCATGTACATGGCTCAAGTCCCAGTTATTAATCCCTCAGTTTCAGGTGTATTAAGTTCAACCACACATTTAAGAGCAGTGTCACATAATAGGTACAAGGTGTGGAAAAACCCTTGCTGATTAACCAAGGCAATGTTTTAATCCCTCTTAGATGGTGTTTTTTGGCTATATGATATTCAGTATACTCTTTGGATTCTTAGCTGACAGATACGGCCGCTGGAAGGTAAGGGAAAGTTCTGGAGCATTCCATTTTAGTCGCTTTTAACAACAGAGCCAGGCCTGATGACAGAACTGTCATAATAATAACAAGGTTAGCACTGACTCAACCTGTTACACCTTTAACCACATCACCTAATCAATCTTTGTGAGGGGGCTATTGTTGTTCATATCCCCCTTTACACTCTCACTTGTCCAGGGCTGCACAGTGAATCAATGGCAGGGCTGGGATGAGAATTTAGGAAATTTTCAAACATGGGTTCCTACAGGTAAGCCTCTGAAATGTAATCACAGAACATGGTGGGCACCATTAGATGGCTCGCAAACTATTTAAAGGGATACTACCCTATTCCTAAGCACTCCACATCCCAGTGTTAGAATTGGTTCAGAAAGCAGAGCCCTTGTGTCTCTTGTGATGGGCAGCCAGACTATATGACAATGAGCACTTGTGACAGAGAGTATAGCATTTGCACTGTGGTTGGTTGTTGGAAGTGTTCAGAAGCATTCAAAAGTTTATGGATCCTTGGTCCCTTTCACTTCCCCTTGAGCTTGATCTAAAGCCTTTTGAAAGCCTGCTCTTGGATCAGGGTCTTTCAAGAGGTCAAGGTGGAAGAATGGGGCCAACTGAGCTGTAGGTGGTGCTAACTAAGGAGGAACCCTGGCCCACCTCTGTTTATTTAAAGAGTCTCTCGGGCTACATCTGTGCTACAGCACTTGCAGCTGCACTGCTGGTGGTGGTGACGCTCCTATCAGCTTAATAACTCCTGCCTCTGAAGTAACCTGTAGTGTAGACAAGGTCTCACAGACTGATGCTTTGAATTTCCATTTGGGGACAGCTGATCTGTGCTTTATTTATGCCCCAAGTCAGCAAAATATTCAATCCTATGCTTGAAGTGCTGTCCTGAACAGGGATGTTTTCTAATCTTTCCCTTCCAGGTTCTACTGATCTCTTTCTTATGGGGGGCCTATTTCTCCTTGCTGACATCATTTTCCCCATCGTACATCTGGTTTGTTTTCCTCCGGGCCATGGTGGGATGCGGTGTGTCAGGCCACGCACAAGGGTAACGTTGTACTTTGAGCACTGTAGCACTGGAAGCAATAGGCAAATAGAAATCAAGAATACCTTTTAAGGGGAGGAGATCAGCTGAATTCTCCCCATGTCTCCTGTGATTAAGTGTCACATTTAGTAAGTAGTAGAGCTGGTTGCATGAGGGGTGTGTGTGGAAAAAATAAATTCTCATTTTATGCCAAAGAAAAGGTCATTGAAATTTTCCAATCAGTGTAAGCAAATGAAAAACTCACTGGCAAGCTGGCTAATGTGCCCTTTTTTTCAAGGGCAAAGAGGAAAAGACCTATAGTACTTGGTTAGCCCCGGTAGCCAGACTAGAATGCGCTTTAAATTGATCTAATTTTGTTAGACTCAGTCTGTTAAAAGTGATAACACAGTTCTATTAAATTGTAGAGCTCTGCAGATTACAAGTTCAATCCACAGCATCCTGGGGCTAGTAGAGGCTGGATGCTTCATAGAGTTTAAGGCCAGAAGGGACCATTACATCATCAAGTCTGACCTCCTGTGTATATTAGGACATAGAATTTCCCCCATTTCCCCCTGTATTTAGCCCATGGAGTGATGTTACTTCACCTCAGGCAGGCAGGGGCAATCATCAGGAGTAGACAGTCAACCAGGGACTTCTTGAGAGGGCTGGGAATAAAGGGGAAATGAGGGAAAATTCTCCCATCCACTTTACCAGAATTTCAAGGAACCCTTCTGAACACAGCTTTAAGTTACATTCCCAAAGTTCTAAACAAACTAGATTAGAGTGGGGCAGTTAGTTTACACTAAATGAATGACAATGGCTTATCAAATGGTATATGTGGAGTAATTGTAGCTGTATCAGTGCCAGGATATTAGAGAGAGAAGGTGGGTGAGGTCATTCCTTTTTTTTGGACTCACTACTGGTGGTGAGAGAGACAAGTTTTTGAGCTACACAGAGCTCTTCCTCAGGTCTTTGGTTATGGCTACCCACAGTTTAAGTGAGAATAAGCTACCCCCCTGAGTGATGTAAGTTACTCTGACCTAAGTGCCGGTGTGGACAGTGCTACGTCAGCATGACAGCTTCTCCCTCATAGCTAGCACTGTTCACGGGGGCCAGAGTAATTAAGTCAACTGGAGAGCCTTCTCCTGTTGGCATAGAGCATCTGCACTAGCAGCGGTGCAGCTGGGCTGCTGTAAGCTCTGTAGTGTAGCCACAGCTTTCCTCAGGTCTACTTCAGGCCCAGACCTGAAGTCTGGTCTAAGAAAAGAGATTGTCTCACCCACCTTGTCTCTCTCATGGCTTATCAAACACGTTTGATAAGGGACAAATAAACAGGTAATAGATGTGTAAATGTTACTTTGCAGTAAACAAAACAAAAAATCAGCACAATTCTGTTATTATAATGGAATGTTTTACGAGCATAGTACCTTTGTTTTGAAATGTAAATGCAGTGCGTACTTGGAAACCACAGTGTTAAGTGTTGCACAGTCTGTGTTGTAGCGAACACTTTCAGTACTTCCTCTTCAAAAAAAGCCTTTACGCTGTAACACTGACACTCCCAACACTGACAGCCCTTCTACTCCTAACCCCCAACCAACCAAGAACAACAAAAGAAGAAAAAGAGGGGAAAATAACTAAATCTAAAAAATGTAAACAAAAACCCTACTGCAAGTACAGTTTTCACTTGGAAAAGGTAGAAGTACTAGAGATTACATGAAATCCACGGTGGAATTTGCTATTTCTATGCTTCTTTTATGGAAGGTGCTCAGATGTCGTGGCGATGGGAGGCAGTGTAAAACCCTGAGAGAGAGAGAAACTTTACATATTTTAGTTTTTCCCCAGTAAATGGCTATTAGATACCCACCCTGTGCTTTCCTTCATGAAAATCTCAGCATGGAAAGTGAGATTAAAGGCTCATGAATTCCACAAGGAATAAACACATGGGAGTCAATTCAAATCAAAAAGCTAAAGACGAGAGCTCTGGGAGCTGGTCAATATTTTTCAGCCCAACCATTTTCCCACTAAAAATGGAGTTTTGTCAAAAATGAAAATTTTCATAGGATAATGTAATTTTTGATTATTTCTTTAATTGTTTTGACAGGAAATTTTGAAATAAAGCAAAACATTTGATTTCAAATTGAAATGTTTATTTGGTTGGGCTTTTCAAAAACTGAAACATTTTCAAAAATTTAAAATTTCAGATTTTGGGGTTTTCTTCTTCTCCTTCCCCATCCCTTTCACCACTGAATGTAATAGCTGAATGATGTATGTTGGGTTTTTTCCCATCACTTTTTCCTGTTTGGTTTGGGGTTTTTTTCTCCCTCCATTTTCCCCCACTCTAACTTTTTGAAACATATTCAATTCTGGAAAAGTTAGAGTGGCAAAAGGAAAAATAAAACTCTGTAACTTGGTCACTATGTAACTTTTTCGAAGTTGGAGATGTTTCTAAAAGTTATGGTGGGGAGATAAAAAAGTGAAGAACCCCTTCCCACTCACATATTATTCCTTTTTCTGCACTCAGTGGCGGGAAGGGAATTTAAATTAAAAATATTGAAAATTCAAAAAAAAATTGGGAAAAAAAATTTTCACCAAAGATTTTGTGGAAAAACTGTTTCATTTCAAACCCTGCAACATGGAACCAAATCAGAACATTCTCAATTTTTTATTATTCCCCCTCCCTCCCCTTTTCCACTGGCTCTCTCTGGTAGCGCTATGCTGCAGGGCACTTGGACCTTGGGAAAGAAACAGTGCCCTGCAGAGGTTACTATTCTCAACCAGGGACTCTGCTGGCCGGGTAGTGAACAGACTGATGAATTGCAAAGCGGCTTCAATCCAATGTGAAAGGTTATGACTCAGAGTGCATAGCATTTAAACATGGAGTTCAAACAGCTCCACAGATCCTTCCCTTAGAGGTGTGCATGATGCAAAGTGCCAGCACTCAGATACTTGTATCCTGAGATTATGCCCTCAAGTGTACTGCTGGATTGACATTACATAGCCTCCTTGTCCCTGTGAGCAGATATTTGTGCAGCATGTCGTGTTAAACTAGGTTGATATTTGGCAGCAATCTTTGCTGCAGGAGCAGTAACATTAAAGGATCTCTGACATGGAGGAGGGGACACGCTCTGTCAAAGGACCAGAGACTCTTCACTGAATTACAAGTTTAGGGTCAAACCCTCGTCAGCTGTAAATGGACACAGTTCCAGTGAAGTCAGTTGAGTTACATCCATTTACTTCAGCTGAGGATCTGGCTCTATGGTATGCAATGAGTCATGCTCACAAATGCTATGCACATTTATTTGTTCGGCACCCAATTTTCAGTTGCTAGCAGTGAAAGAGCTACTATAATTCTATTGACTGACAGTGGAGTCTAAAATTGACTGAGCTGGCATTTCAGCTGCATGCAGATTCTCACTCTCTCTGCATTTTTTTTTTCAGACTTATCATAAAAACCGAATTCTTGCCTACAAAATACCGAGGGTATATGTTGCCCTTATCTCAGGTAAGATAAAATTCATTACAGCCCAGAGTCCCAGATTTCCTGTGTCTGGCTCAGAAAGCAGAATTCTAGCCAGTTTTAATGTGTTCCACAATATCTGAATATGTATTACACGCAGTGAGGGTATCTCATTCTCAGCGTGTCACAGTGAACACTGCATTATTAAACATGTGCACGGGTGTGCAGAGGAAAAGCAATTTCTTTTCTGATAATTGGCTGCTCTATACATGGCATTGAGACATTGATTGAAAGCTGACATCCAGCCTTTTGGTTGCCATGTTGATAAATGTGTCCGTTGCCTGTTTTAACAGGATCACCCCTGACAGGCTGTCAGTCAGGAGCTGGGTCAGTCGCTCAATCTCGTTTTAAGATAATAGCACATACAGCAGCTAAAAATTGAAACAGAAATGTACTCCACGCCGGTAGACGGACTCTGTCTATCTGGAAGCAATTTTCAGTACTCAAACTGGGGCTGGCCCAGGACAAATGAATCAGCACATGCGCTGTATACCTTTGGAGATGAATTCAAAACTGATTTGGGTCAGATTCATTAGGTGGTCCCATGCGAGTCCCCAATTTATGTACATCAAAAACTCATCATATAGTGTGGCATAATGGGCAGTTTCTGTTCAGGAGAGGCTCCGAGCTGGACAAGCTAAAGGGGCCGTAGGTCAGGTCTTATCTCCATTAACGGAACTGTGTGGGTGGCCAGGAATGGAGCAGCATAGATTGTTGCGAGTTAGGACTGAAGTGCACTGGGACAGGTTGTACTGCCTAGCAAGGGCTGATTCAATCTGGAGCTGCTTGAATTATTTCTTGTGAATGATTTGTCCAATGAATTTAGCACTTTTTCCATGGGTTTCTGGAATTATCTGCAAAGAGCTCCTAATACACAGGAATTTGTCCAATTGCTCAACCAGCAGGGGCGCCGGAGCCTTCCCAAAAGTGAGGGGCCCAGGGCCCCTGAGGTCCAGCCACTTCCCCTCCTCTCCCCCTGGAGGCCCCACCCCCTACCCCGCCGGAAGCTGGAGCGGGGCCGTGGAACCCGTGCCCCCCTGCCCGTGTTCCCGTCCCCCAGGCCTCCTGCCCAGGGCAGCTGGAGGGACCCAGGCTCCCCACAGCTGCCTGTGTGGGCTCTTCCTGACCTGGCTCCGGCCGGGGGGTGGGGCCTTGGAGCTGCAGCCCAGCCATGATAAGAACCGTGTGGGCAGCTGTGGAGAGCCTGGGTCCCTCCACCTGCCCAGTGGGCTGAGGGGGCGTCGAGAGCAGACCCAGGCTGTGTCCCCACCCCTCAGGCCCTCCTCCCATGGCAGGTGGAGGGGCTGCAGCTCCCTGCCCGCACCAGGCTCGGGAGCCGGCATGGAGTCACAGACCCTCCACTTCCACCTGTCCTGGGCCGGGCATGGAGCCTGGGGGGCGAGGACATGGGCCGGGGGCTGCTCTCAGCCCCCCTCACACCACGGGCCGGTGGAGGGTCCACACGCGTGGCTCCCACAACTACCCAGGCTCCCCTCCCTGGCTGGGCTCCATGCTGGCCTGGACAGGGGATGGGGCCTTGGGGGAAGAGGAGGGGATGGGGGTAGGGTCCACCCTGGCAAAAAGTGGACTGGCCAGGCCTGTCCACTTTCAAAAAGTGAAAGTGCCCTGGCTCCCTGACCACCCTTTCCCCTCGGTTCCTGTGCCCCTGTCAGCCAAGAGTTGTGCAAACATATATTGGCCTTTGGCTTATTCATGGCCTTGTAGCAACGAGTATTTGCTTTTCATTATTCTCTGTTTGAGCCATTGGCTTGATCACTTAAGTCATTGTTTCTGTTATCGCCTAAGATTTATAAACAGGAGAAATCCTTTGATTATTATTTATTTTCCCTTTCCCCCAGATTACTCAAGGGACCAGTTGTGATTTTTATGAATTTTTTTGCTGTTTGTTGTTGCTTACCTTATTTGTGTAAACAAATAAGCATTTTTCCTAACGGCTACAAGAGAACTTCAAGGACACACATGCTTGCAGGTATTGGGCCAGATTCTCCTCTGGTGTAAAATCAGTGGAAAGTATGGCTCACTATTTGCACTAGTGTTCATAGCACTATTGCCTTCCACAAACATTCTTATAAGAAAAAAAAAGCTCATTCATATGAATAATGAAGCAAATAAAAAGGCTCATGAATACCAGGGAAGCAGATTAAAGGGTTTCATTTGGAATGATAACCACACATGGCTTTCTGTGTTCAACCACAGCTAACTGAAACCATCCTGGGCCCAGTCACACCAAAACTTTGGCCCAGCTCTCTCCAAAAATTCAACTCCCCTGACTGTGTCTGGGTCAAATCTCTACTGTATTTTAATGATGTGGATGGGGAAGGTTGCTCAGACAAGAATGAGACCACCGGGGGTTAAAATATATAAACCATAGCCATTGGCTCCTTTATTGTAACCTCTCGCTTTCCATTTGAAAGGTCTTTTGGTTGGCAGGCTCCTTATTAATTATTGGATTGGCATCAGTGATTAACCCGACCATAGGCTGGCGCTGGCTGATCAGAATTGCCTCTATTCCAGGCATCATTCTCATCCTGGCATTTAAGGTGAGAACAACACTCCCTCCCACCCAAAAGAACACACTACGTCTGGAATCTCTAGGTATATTTTGCCATCAGCCGATATAGACATCAGAACCTGGTAGCCTGCCCCTGTGGTCCTGTTTTCACCATAACCCACAGCAGCCCTCTCATGTAGACAAACTTTGAAGAGCCCACACCAGCCACCAGCAAGCAGGGACCTGCAGGAGACAGCCTCTTTCTACAGATTGGCTGCTCCTTCATAGCAGCATCCCAAGACTAGGGCATCGGTGTTCTGGATTCATACACTGTGTTCTGATAGGGGGGGGCGGGGGGGAAGGGAAGGGCATGCAAAAATGGATGAGATTAGATTACGTAGAAGCTTGCAATTCATACACTGGCAAATTTAGGATTTTGTTGCTGTCATCCCTGTATATACCCCATCCTCGTAACTCTTTACATTTTGTAGAACTAAGTGAATAATTCACAACAAACAATGTACCCAACAAAGTTAACCTTTTAACAGGTTGCAGTGTCATCACATTTATTCAGGGCAGAGCATTTTTTCTCTCTCTGGACTGATGTGAACAATTCTCTGTGAATATGAGCTATGTTGATTAGCTGTGATTGGTCAGATAAATCACATAGACGTTAAAATCCATTCCCTGATCGTACGAGTGCCCGAGCATGTCTGAGGATATGTATACACTGCAGGCAAAAATGTGATTTGCAGCTTGGGTAGACATCATCGCTCTAGTTTTAATTTATTTAGCACAGCTAAAAATAGCAGTGAAGGCATGCTGTACAAAACTGCCTGGTCCCCTGGAATATGGATTCACTTTCCAAATCCATGCTGAAGCCTGTGCTCCTACATCTTCACTGCTATATTTAGGCCTATATTATGCCTAGCCAAGCTGCAATCACAACTTTGATTGCAGTGTAGACATGGCCTGAGATAAATACTTATGCCCCTCAATTCTGTGCATCCCTTGAAATGAACCCAAAATCTGTTTGAAGTCTGGGGAGCTTTTATTAAGAGGGAGTGGTATGTTGTTAGTCTCAATTTACAATGTCAGATTCAAGTTAGGTTTTGTTTAATTATTATTTTTATTTCACTGTTTTGTTTGGTTTCCCCCCAGTTTTAAAAAAGACATTTTCTTTTTATTGATTGGCTGTCCCAGAATGCTGTATAACAGAGATCAATAGTTATGTTAGTTCTCTGAGAACCCACTGAATACGTGCAAGGAATTGCTGTTATTCAGAACACTTATCTAGCACTGTTTATATACTGGACCAGATCATCAGGTTGGGTAAATCAACATAGCTCCACTGAAGTCGATGGAGTTACACCAATTTACACCAGCTGAGGGTCTGGCTTAATATTTACAAATGTGCATTCTCAGTGAATTGGAAAACTGAACCATGCAGATGGAAAACAGCAAAAAGAAGGGGGAAATCCAATAACTATTGGGTCTGTGTATTGTCCCCTGACACTTAAGTAAAGCGCTGTCTTGCTGCTTAAAGCTGTAAAAGCTCTTCCTAACCAACCTGTATTTGCAGTTCATTCCAGAGTCTGCTCGGTATAATGTATCTACTGGAAATAACAAAGCTGCCCTTGCAACACTGGAGAGGATTGCCAAGATGAACCGCTCAGTAATGCCAGAAGGGATCTTGGTGGAGCCTGTTAATGTGAGAGTTAAAATATCTTCTCTCATCATGCTAATGGTTGATTGGATAGGTCCTGGGGCACAGGACACAGGATTACTGGGATTCTAGGAGACGGGGCTATCTTGCTTAAGCTTTTCATGTTCTAAGCTTTTCTACTATATCTGGCATCATTCCAAAGGAATATTGAATGCCACGATAGAGGCTGTCATTTGTCTATTGAAAAGAGAGTAATCTTAGCCCTTTCATTTTAATGGGCTTGTTTATTATATTCTTCTTCTCATTCAAATGAACATAAAGCTGGGAAAATGTTTGCTTTTGCTACCATAAAAAAGGGTTCCAGTAGAGAGCACCCCCTTTGGCCTGGTGAGATCCCTTAGCAGTCTTTTCCGAGTTGCTGAGAGATTTGGCAGCAGCTCTCTGGGTGCAGGAAATTCATGTCTCTCCCTTCCTGGAAGATCTGTTCATCCAAACTCCTTTTTGAGGGAAATGGCCCTACAGGACACAGAAACAACCATCACCTGCCTGCAAGAGCATAGCTTGTCGGTGAACATGGAGAAGAACCATCTGGTTCTGAGTCAGAGACCACAGCACCTCGGAGTGATGCTAGCCCAGCCAAAGAGAAGGCCTTCATCTCTGACATGAGACAATTGCAGGTTGTTGGCCTGACTCAATGATTGACAACTGTACCCTGGTATCAGTAAGATTCCTCATGCAGCTCCAGGGCATGCTAGTATCAAGTGTGGAAATTCTCCAGATGGCACATTTCCAGATGAAGAGCTACAAAGATTCCTCCTCCCCCTCCCTGTGCCAGGGCTGGACAGAGCATAGCTTGCTGCCCCAGGTATGCAGTCCAACTCCTCCAATGCGGGGGCCCATAGAAACAGCCAAGTGACTCAGGGAGAACAGACAGACCAATAGTGAAAAAGAATCATAAACTGCATGAACTGTGGGAAACTGGGCTTATGCTCCTTCCCTTCCAGACAGAACTGCAAAACAAGCATGTACTAGTCCTGACCGGCAACACCCTGGCAGTGGCAGATGTGGGGGAATGGAGCTGGAGCACTTGGAGGTGCTGGAGCACTGGAGCAGTCATTATTGGTTACATATGGCTCAGGCCCTGCATATCAACAGGAAAGGGAACATCATGGTGTGAGTGGCTCAAGAGGCCGCAGTTAGATCTAAGGAACTTAGACCTGAACCCAGGGAATCTTCAACAGCATCACCCAGCTCAGAGGGGGCCCTTTTCTAGACCTCTTTGCTGCTTATCTAATCCCACAGGCACTTAGCACTGGCCTTGGCAACTCATGCAATGTGGTACTATTGAATTGGCATTAGTTAGAATTAAATGAGAAAGGCCTTCCCTATATGCTTTGTAGAATTTCTGTAAAGAGATCTCACTGGCTCTGGGATGTTTTTGTTAAAGTTTAAAGTTATGCACACTGCCATGTTAAACAAAGAGGAAAAAAATCAACTCGAAACATTCATGTGAACTCTTTCCCCCTCCCCCCGGACAAGTGATGATTAATTGACTCTCTTCACATTCAGGGTAGCGAGAATCTTGCCTTAGACGTACCAATGCTCTAGCTGTTACTACAAATCTTCACTTTCATATCTGCTAGACCAATGTTTGACAACTGGTTAGGTGCATAATACAAAAGCAAGCGTACAGCCTCTAATTCCTGACTCTCTTTCTCATTACTGCATTTATGTCTTGCTACATAAAATGGAACAACACAAGTGGTAACTGCGGTCAGTTCAGACCACAGTAGTCAAACCAGAAACAAATAAGTAACCAACACCTTTCCCAGCTTAGGCCATGATCCAGCAAGTTTTTCCATGCAAGTAGAGCCTGGGCACGTGCAGAGCCCTATGGAAGTCAGTGCGGCTGCAGGATCATGGCAACTTCCCCACACATTCTCTCCACAGCCTTTCCCTTTCGGTGCTCTTTAATCTCCAAGTTCATCTGTGTGCAGCTGCAGTGTTACATGTCTGCCTTTCAGCTCAGCAAACATATTAGTGTGTAGAAATACATGGCAGTGCCAGAAAATTAGTCCATAGAGAGAAGATACTTTTCTAACGTTGTGTTTTCTATTAAATCATTTGCAGGAAAGAAGAGGTAGATTCAGTGACCTATTGGACTCCAAATACTTAAGAACCACTTTGCAAATATGGATCATATGGTAAATATGTTATTTGGTTTTGGTTATTGTTTATAGCGTAATTCTTCCATTTGAATGGGGGTAGGACCCTGATTAAAAGTCTCCCATTGACTCGAAAGCGAGCTGGATCAGACTCTGAGTGACCTACAGAGACATCCAGTGTAGCTGGAACAGGAGGGAACATCTGAATTGGTTTTAAGATTGCTCTCTCACCCTTGGCTTTCCCAAAACGAGAACCAGTGCTCCACCAGCTGCCTCGGTAGCACAGCCAGAGTACCAGTGAAATAGGTTTCAGACAGAATGTTGTTGGCTCTTATTGATTCCACTGGCTTTGGAAAATTAAAAGTGAACAGAAGATTAATATCATCTGAAGTCTCATAAGTAGGCCTCATGTAGATCAATATGTATTTTAATGGCACCATTGTCTAGAATTATAATAAGACAAGGTGGGTGAGGTCATACTTTTATTGGACCAACTTCTGTGTAAATCAAATCAACAGGAGTTGGTCCAATAAAAGATCGTACCCAGGAGCGCCGCCAGCTTTTTTACCGCCCTAGGCGGCGGAAGGTCCCGCCCCCGAAATGCCACCCCCAACAGAGGCAGCGGAAGGTCCCGCCCCCGAAATACCGACGACGACCGGGGTAGCCGAAGATCCGGCCGCTGCGGTCGCCGCCCCCCAAATGTTAGTGCCCTAGGCAACCGCCTAGGTCGCCTAATGGGTTGCGCCGGCCCTGATAGTACCTCATCCACCTTGTCTCTCTCAGATCCTGGGACGAATGCAGCTATGACACCACTGCAAGCTAGAATTGTAATGTGCAGATAATGGGTGTGTGAAAGCTCAGTGACCCAGAATCTTTGTATATTGGTCCCTGAATCTTTTATGATTTTTCTGTTTTTGTAAAATACAGTTTTCCTACAGTTTTCCACGTATAAATCAGCTTATAGGCTCCATAGGTTCACTTTCCCGTCCTCTGTGTACTTAGCATTCTCCTGCATTCAGTACGCAGGTCTTTTGATAGCTTGTAATTCTGAGGCTCGTTTCTTCAACTGCCGGGGGGGGGGGAAATCACTTCTCAGCCTGTTTATGTTGAGGGACATGCCGAATTAGTTGATGTTGTTGCAACAAGGCTGCCATCATTAATACTCTGCTCTTGACAGAGAAGCATGACGTTATATGAGCTTCCCCAATCAGACGGTGCCTAAAATTGATTTTAAAAGTCACTGCACAGAATGGAGAATGAAGCTCTGATGGTCCTAGGCTTTGGTAAAAGAAGCATCAGGGATTTGTTTTAAATATTGAATGGACAGATTCCCCCCAGGAGTGAATGTTTCAAAAATGTCCCTGCACAAACATGTATTGCTACACATTTTTAGGGCCCACTGCCCCAGCCTGTAAATAATACCATGGCTCCTTTCATCAATGCATCTCAAACATTTGGCAAATATTATAAGGTAGGTAAGAAACATAAAGTGATAACTTCCACCCACCATGCACCCACCTCTGGTATAGAACATGGCGGCCGTTTAGCAGTGCACCGCAATACTTCACAATACAAGTGGGGAAAAATTGTCTTTAACTGAAACGACAGGGAGAGACAGAATGTAATTATACAGGCTGGCATTTGGCCAGGGCTTCAGGGCTAACCCGCCTGTTCATATGAAAAGTATCATGGGAATTTTAATGGCCACAAGGGATCAGGATCTTGGCTTTACATTTTAAATGAAAGCTTGTAAACTACAGTATATAGAGTCCTGCATCAAAGAATTTTAACAACACTATGGGCCCAATGCTTCCATACTTCCTCAAGCTGAGCAGTATGCTATTCTGTGGCCTTAACATGGAATAAGCTCATATTCAGTGGTGGTAATTTCACCCCTATGCAGAAAGTATGAACAAAAGCCTATGTACTTCTTAAGTTCTACTTCTTAAGTCCTCAAAACAGGGTGTAAGTGAAACATTGACCTTATGCTGGCTTTCTGTACCAAGGTGAATTTCACCCCCTGTGAGATAGATTTATACCCATTTTACGGATGGGAAAACTGACACACACACAGATCAGCGTTATTTGGACTGTAAGCTCCTTTGGACAGGGACTTAGCACAGTGGGGTCCTGGTTCATGACAGGGACTTCTAGGTGCTACCATGTTACAAATAAATAATAATAGTATAACAGTCCAGGTAAGAACAGGGCTTTTTCTTTTAATAAAGAGGAGCACTTATATGGTAGCTGCAATTGTGTAATACGTTCGTGACCAGTTTGCTGCTGGTTGCACAAATAACTGCTGGGGTTTCCCTGGACTTAAGATTTCCAAATGTTAAGTGTTGTTTACCTGTTTTACTTTGTAATTGTCCTTGGGCATTTAATATCTGCTGAGTTTTACTCCTCTATGGTTCCATGAGTCTGCGATTATTTTCTGCTTGTCAACATTGGTTTTCTTTCCCCCAGGCTTGGAATATCTTTTGCTTATTATGGCGTCATCCTGGCCAGTGCTGAGTTACTGGAGCGGGACATGGTCTGTAGTTTGCAGACAGCAGCAGCAGAGAAGGAGTTGGGGGATGATTCAGAGGAAAGCCACAGCCCATGTCACTGTCGCTTATTTTCCCCTTCGGATTACCGGATCATGATCATCAGCACAATGGGAGAGATTGCATGTAACAGAAACATCTCCAAGTTGTCTTTCTGTGGCTTTCTATTTAATGTGTTATGCAATGTGTTTAACTTGGCAGATTTACATGCACATGCACAAAACACTATATAGGGTTTGGGTGAAATTCACCCTGTGCACAGAGCCAGCCAAGGGCAATGCACTACTTCAGTGGGATTTTCACTAGAACCTCAGAGTTACGAACACCCTGGGAATGGAGGTTGTTCGTAACTCTGAACAAAACATTATGGTTGTTCTTTCAAAAGTTTATAACTGAACATTGACTTAATACAGCTTTGCAACTTTACTATGCAGAAGAAAAATGCTGCTTTTAATCATCTTAATTTAAATGAAACAAACCCAGAAAGTTTCCTTAACTTGTCAAGTTATTTTTTTTAATTTTCCCATTATTTTTTTAATAGTTTACATTTAATACAGTACTGTACTGTATTTGCTTTTTTGGGGGGGTGGGGGTGGGAGGGAGGGTCTCTGCTGCCTGATTGCGTACTTCCGGTTCCAAATGAGGTGTGTGATTGACCGGTCAGTTCGTAACTCTGGTGCTCATAACTCTGAGGTTCTGCTGTAGCTGCATATGCTTTGTGCTGGCGTCACAGGGAGGAATTTCACCCTACATGACTAATTCATCTTTAAGGACAGTTGTGAAAATGTAACTGGCAAAGCCGAATAGCCCCTATGCAGAGGATACATAATGACTTTCTTTTTAAAAATGACCATAGGAAACTACCTGAACAGTAAAGTCCAGATCCTCAGAGATACTTAGGTGCCTATCTTGCACTGAAATCAATGGAGGCTAGGCACCTAATCACCTTTGAAGATCAGGTTCTAAGTTATCAGAGAGCCAGGATTGGCTTGAAGGCAAATTTTCAGACAACTAGAACAGTGACTTCTGGAAACCCATATGCTAGCAAGAATTGCAGTCAATCACTGATATGTAGGCAACTGAATGCAGCAAAGGTGTGCTTTAGTTTAGAAAGGGTATTATTTCAGTACCAGCACCCTGTACTGTGCAGCAAAGACCTGCTCAAAGTAGGTTAGAATGGAATACAGCAGAAAGTACACAATGCATCCATAGTAACACAAACCAACATGTTTCTTGGTATATCTCCGCTGCTTCAGTATTAGGTGGTAACAGTGTCATGTGATAGCATGTTTCTGTAGCACCTTCCATCTAAGGCGCTCTAAGTACTTGGCAAACATTACTGGATTTAGCTTCATGGCAACCCGTGAGGTAAGCTTTATCCCCATTTACATCTAGGGCAATGAGATAAAAAGCGATTAAAAGTTTGATCCTGTAAGGTGCCAAACTCTCTGACCTCAGTCCAACAAAGGGGCCATAAACACATACTTAGGCTAGAAGTTAACCATGTGCTTCAGTGTTTTGCTGGACTGGGGCCACATTGCTTAGCATCTTGGAGCCCTGAGTGACTTGCCTGACTCATACGGGAAGTCTTTGGGAGAGTTGGGGATAGAATCCAGGTGTCTAGAGTTCAAATGCAGTGCTTACCCACACGACCCCACCCTTCCTCCCAGCATCTTGCTATTACTAAGAAGTGATCAAGTCCATAATGCTAGTGTGACACCACTGTAGTCGTGACACAATAGTAGTGTGAGTCTATAGAGGGAACTAAAGTGTCTCAAGTGAGGCCGGTTCAGAAACTCCAGACATAAAAAAAAAAGGGGGAAAAATAAGCAAGAGGAAGATCATGGTGTTTGGGTATTGGAGGGTGAAATCTTTTCTACTAGGAACGGTGGGATGGAATTCCTGGTTTATAGTGTCAGGAAATGATGACAGCTAAATATGGGCTTAGACATCATTAGATAATCTAACCCTGAAGTCTGACATTTATGTTTTGTTTTCCAGTAAATCCCTTAAACATTCTAGGCATCAATTTCCTAGGAAGACGACTGAGCCTGTCTATAACAATGGGATGCACTGCACTATTTTTTCTCTTCCTTAATATCTGCACTACAAGGTAGCGTATTAGATTAGTATGCTAGTACTGTCGTGGTGGTTTGTAATACCATAGGCAGATGGCAGGACCTCTTAAATTCTCAATTTGCTAATCAGCAGTCCTGATAATTCTCTCTCAAAAAAAATAATCTCCTGCAGTTTCCTGTAACTTCCCGGCAAAAAATGTAATAGCAGAAGCTGTAGTGAGGTCTTGTATTGCTGAGACTACGGGGATTTCACAAAATATATGACAGGACATTTACTAGCATGCTATGAAGTGCTATAAATAATTACAGCTAAAACATACATCAAGATAAGTATACAAAGTACATTTTGTGGTACAGAGCCCATAATTTTTTTCATTGTTTGTTTGCTTACTTAACAAATTAGGGTAGGTCTCTACAGAGAACAGAAAAACCCGTGGCTGGCCCGAGCCAGCCAACTTGGGCTGCGAGGCTGTTTCATTGCTGTGTAGACTTCCAGGCTTGAGCTGGAGTCCAGGCTCTAGGACCCCGTGAGGTGGGAGGGTCCCAGAGCCCAGGCTCCAGCCTGAGTCCATGAGCCCAAGTTGGCTGGCATGGGCCAGCTGCGGGTTTTTCTTTGCTGTGTAGACATCCCCTTAGACCAGTGGTGGGCAACATTTTTGGCCCGAGGGCCACATCAGGGCTGCCAAACTGTATGGAGGGCCAGGTAGGGAAGGCTGTGCCACCCCAAACAGCCTGGCCCTGCCCCCATCTACCCCCTCCCACTTCCTGCCCCCCTCAGAACCCCCCACCCATCCAACCCCCCCTGCTCCTTGTCCCCTGACCGACCCCTCCTGGGACCCCCCGCCCCTAACCGCCCCCCCCCCCAGAACCCTACCCCCTATCCAACACGCTCCCTGTCCCAACTGCCGTGCCCCCTATCCAACCCCCACCCCCTGACAGGCCCCCCCAGGATGCCCATGCCTATCCACCCCCCGTTTCCCATCCCCTTAACGCCCCCCCCAGAACCACCACCCCCTGCCCCCTGGGATCCCCTGCCCCTTATCCAACCCCCCCTGCTCCCCACCCCCTTACCATGCCGCTCAGAGCACCAGGACTGGCAACCGCGCCGCCTGGCTGGAGCTGGCCACGCTGCCGCGCAGTCTAGAGCACCGGGGCAGGCCGNATGGGCCAGCTGCGGGTTTTTCTTTGCTGTGTAGACATCCCCTTAGACCAGTGGTGGGCAACATTTTTGGCCCGAGGGCCACATCAGGGCTGCCAAACTGTATGGAGGGCCAGGTAGGGAAGGCTGTGCCACCCCAAACAGCCTGGCCCTGCCCCCATCTACCCCCTCCCACTTCCTGCCCCCCTCAGAACCTCCCACCCATCCAACCCCCCCTGCTCCTTGTCCCCTGACCGACCCCTCCTGGGACCCCCCGCCCCTAACCGCCCCCCCCCCCAGAACCCTACCCCCTATCCAACACGCTCCCTGTCCCAACTGCCGTGCCCCCTATCCAACCCCCACCCCCTGACAGGCCCCCCCAGGATGCCCATGCCTATCCACCCCCCGTTTCCCATCCCCTTAACGCCCCCCCCAGAACCACCACCCCCTGCCCCCTGGGATCCCCTGCCCCTTATCCAACCCCCCCTGCTCCCCACCCCCTTACCATGCCGCTCAGAGCACCAGGACTGGCAACCGCGCCGCCTGGCTGGAGCCGGCCACGCTGCCGCGCAGTCTAGAGCACCGGGGCAGGCCGGCAGCTCTCGCAGCTGTGCTGCCTGGCAGGAGCTCGCAGCCCCACTGCCCAGAGCACTGGCGGCACAGCGAGCTGAGGCTGTGGGGGGGCAGCAGGGGAGGGGCTGGGGGCTAGTGTCCCCGGCCAGGAGCTCAAGGGCCGGGTAGGACAGTCCTGCAGGCCGGATGTGGCCCACAGTTTTCCCACCTCTGCCTTAGACTAATAATCCATGGTGGGGTTTGTGTGTGTCTCCCCTAATCAGGATGAATTAGCAAGGTTTGACTGTATTCACTAAATAAAGACTGAGTTTAAGGGATGTACAGGCTCCCCCCGTGAAGCTGGCAGAGCTTGTAAATTTTTTGAAGTGGACCAGGACTGCAGCTAGGGCTCTGAAATGACCCTTCAGCTTAAAGGTTCCATTAAACTGACCTTTCATCTGTGAGGGACCGCCATGAAGCACAGTAGCTAATGGTCTGCTTTACTGGTGCCTGAAAAACAGCATAGGGAAATTTTATGTTCATGTTTGAGATGGGGACTTTAAAACTACTAGCATCACAGGTGCTAGAACTAGTGGTGCCGCACCCCTGGGCTTGAAGTGGTTTCCATTATATGCAGGGTTTACAGTTTGGTTCAATGGCTCTCAGCACCCCCACCATACAAATTGTTCCAGCGCCCCTGACTAGTATAATTTTCTTCAAACTTGGCTTGTTGCATGGATGGCAGGGAAATTTAGAAATCAAGCCAAATTAAGTTTCTAGCCAAATCTATGCAATAGTTACTTGAAGGCAAAATTCTGATTGGAGTATCTGGGTAAAGTACTTTTCCAGTGGTCCGATAAATCAAACACCTGAAACAATTATGCTCAGTCTTCACCTTTGGGCTGAGACCAAGCATAGAATTTGTGACAGCTGATAAGCAACTGAGAAAGAGGGATATGACTGCAAGTTAGAACCCAGTCTTAACTCTAGCAGATGCAACCTGACATGCTATAATGAATATAGATGTCCTCTCTCCCTTGGCTTGTAAGCTTGGTCAGTCCATTTTCCAAGCATTTCCTCAAGAAGAAAATCCCTCAGTGTGAATCATCCACCTTTCCTTGCCAATTGAATGGCTAAAGGTTACATTTGTCATCTATTACATTTTACTTGTGTCTTTTATTATATTCTTATTTTGGAGGTAAGTTCCTTAGTGCAGTGAGTAACCACTTGCTTTGTCTGTGTTTAATAACTGTTCACTGATGCTAGTTCCATATTCTCCACCCCGTTCTCCCTAGTAAGGGTCTGATCGGTTTTCTCTTCATGCTGCGTGCCTTGGTAGCAGCAAACTTCAACACCATCTACATTTACACAGCAGAGGTAGGTCCTTCTGAAAGTTCCTCATTAAGCTGCTCTTGCCAGAAGCTGGGAATGGGCGATGGGAATTACCTGTCTTGTTCATTTCCTCTGAAGCACCTGGCATTGGCCACTGTTGGAAGACAGGATACTGGGCTAGATGAACCATTGATCTGATCCAGTATGGCTGTTCTTATGGAGTGTATTAAATGAATAAAAGCACATTTGCCTAGTCTCAGGAATTTTCCCATGTTACTCGGCTGTGGCAAAGTTACTGTAACTATATGATTATCTAGGAGTCCACTTTACTATCTCTGTACCATTAATAATTCTGTATATCACAATTGTGCTTATAAGAATGCACCTGTGGTGCATAAATATATTAACCTTTTGGTGGTTTAGAATTGTGGGAGTTCATTATCAGATATGGATGTGTCAGAAACCACTAACCTGAGAGCGTTTAACAAAAAGGGACAATGAAGGCCACCCAATGCCTGGAAAATGCTTCTTGAGACTGCTCCCCTCGCAGAAGGAAAGCAGTTGGGGAATCCTTCTCTTGAAGTGGCTTAGTGAGCATGAAACCCCTCTTGGTCCTTCTACAAACATATTTCTAACAGATAATAAACTACACAGCCCCCACCACGTTATGCTTTAACATGTGCTTTGCTGAAACAGGGCCTAGGCATGGCAAAAAGCATAATCCTTGGAGTCTTGGAAGTTCTTCTTAGGTTGCTTTTTGTCTAATACATGAGTGAATTTAGGTCTTGCCTAAAGATTGAAAACCCCAGACACTACTTTTCCGTTTCCACCAGATATGGAATGTGGCCATGCAAGCATCCCCTATATCACTGTTGTGCAACCCTGACCGTGAGCAACCACCTCTAAGGCTAAGGGATTAGTTTAGTGTCTGCTCCAGCTTTAATTGGACTAACCCAGTGGTTCTCAACCTATTTCCCATTGTGAGCCGCCTCCAATACTAATTGTATGGCCCCAAGGATGTCACGTGGGCTGCAGCTGTGTGCTGATTGGGCTGCAAGCGGCTCATGGGCCGCAGGTTGAGAACCACTGGACTAACCTAAACTGATTCAATAGGGGAGAGAGAGTTGGGAGCCTTACTGCCCTTTGAAAATCTCCCCCTACAGCTGTCCTTTCCTGTGCAGTGAGCCTCCATGAACCAGTGGCATGCCATAGTTCTTTCTGGTACTGAATTAAGCCCTCTTTGTCCTGCTATAGGTTTACCCTACCACAATGCGAGCTCTGGGAATGGGGACAAGTGGTTCACTATGTCGGATTGGAGCTATGGTGGCACCATTTATAGCACAAGTAAGATGTTTTTCCTGTTATCATCCTGGTATGAGGTGGTGGTTGTCAGTGATGGGGAATGAAAAAAAAAAGCCCTAGGCTGGTATTTCTTCAGCTACCGTGGAAGCGCTTTCAGCACTGGCCTTTATTTTTGTGGGCACAGTTCTGGTTTTTGGTAAACTCTATGCCCAGTGTTGCCCTCAGATGCACCCACAGATCTCCTGGAAGCTCATGGGTGCGTGCACACACGTGTACATACTGACCTTTGTTTTTGCCAAGACATTGGGTCTTTGATATTTATGTGGTCATTGCCAACAACAGACCCGCATCAGTGGTGGCTCGTGACTTTGACAGGTGAGACACAAATCACAAAATGGTTACATTCCCCCCAATGTATAATTTAATGGCTATTAAAAGCTTATCTTATTTATAATGTAGTAGCACCAGGAGGACTTGGGAGCTGGAGCTGCTACTCAGGCCACAACGGGGGGTGGAGCATGAGGCGGGCCTGGGAGTTGACAACAGCTCTTGGTATACATGCACAGTTCCCCTGGGGCTGCGGAGGCACAGGCCCCAACCCTGCCCCCTGCAACCCCCCTTGAGCCTGGCCTCAACTGCTATCATTCCCCAGCTGTGGCCTCTCCAAGCAGTGGTTACCACAGCAATTCTGATAAAATGACTCCTATGCTGGGTAAATTGTCATGGTAACAAGGCAGCTTCTTGAGGCACTGTTCACTATCCCAACATTTGAGCCTCATGCAGCACCACGTTCGTCAAACTTTCTAGTGGTGTGTTTCGCTACGGGCGAGTGGATTGTGACATTTATAGCAAATCATAATTTGTCCTTAAAGCTGTATATATTTTTCAGTTACATAAAAAAGAATATGCAAAATGTATTGTGTAGCTTTTGGGAATTCTTGGGTAGGCTGTGACTCATGTTCCTGGGCTGGCAAGCTGCTCCTGACCTGTATAAAGCTCTCTGTACAGAATGTAACTGGTTAGCATGTGTTATACTTTTTGGAAACTGTTAGAACAGCTTGTTTTCTTGGCTATTATTGAATCCTTTAGTCTCTTGTCCATTTCAGGTCTTGATTCCTAACATGCCCCCTGACACCAATCTTGTACTGCAGCATCCAGCTGAGGCTTGAATTGTTTGTTTGTAGGTTCTCATGAGTGCGTCGTTCCTCGGGGCCCTGTGCCTTTTCTCAGGCATGTGTGTGGTGTGTTCCATCTCTGCCTTCACTCTGCCCATAGAGACCAAAGGAAGGGCACTCCAGGTTTGTAATAGCTCATTTCTGACACAGCTACACAGCTTTGTCCACATCGGAAAATGATACTGATTTAACTAAATCAGTTTAGAGGCTCCTAAAAGCAGCAGCTCCCAGATCCATATAAAGCATGCAAACCAAAATCAGTGTCTTTACACACACAGGTTGGACTGCTCTAACTAAGCCCTTGTCTCTACTACAAATGCTTTGCCATTATAGCTATACTGGCATAGCTAGGCTGCCAGAGCACTGTCGCCATAGCTCATGCTAACTGAAGGGGTTTTTCTCTTGGCATAATACCACCACCCTCCCAAAAAATCCAGTTTCAGACAAGGACTTAAGGTTGTTTGTTTAATCTGCCTCTGTGGTAAAAGGCAGCCCTGTGCAGGCTACCATACTCTTTAAATCCTCAAATGGTTGGTATTGCAGTAATCAAACAAAGACACTCCAATAAATTGCATTACATGTAAGAGAAAAGCTTTGATCTATCTATAATTGACTGGACCTTATCTAATGGTGACCTAGATAAATGGGAGTTTAAATGACTGTTTAATGAGGTGGGCGCTCTTCCTTCATACTGGGCTGCATTCTTGTGAGCTAATATCACAGCTGAAGTTTCAATAGACATCCTTTTTGCAGACAAGATCTATGGCCCTGATTCTGCTACCAGTTATGCTTTTCACAAAGGATTAGTCCCAGGGAGGTTAATCGGAATAATCAACTATGCAAAGTTACTCGGAGTAGGGCCACAGCCTTTAGTTTCAGCAGGGAGGATGCCAATGCTTATGCATGTGTAACTTTGATGTTAATAGGAATAATCAAGTATGCAATGGGATTACTTCTGTTTAGTTCAGATTCTGCAGCCATGAGTAACTTTATAATGAATGCATTGCCCCTCGCTCTCTGATAGTACGGATAGGGGGCCATATAAGAACTGAGATTGTAAGCACACAAATGTTGTCTGTATTCTTTAACACANCCCCTGACTAGTATAATTTTCTTCAAACTTGGCTTGTTGCATGGATGGCAGGGAAATTTAGAAATCAAGCCAAATTAAGTTTCTAGCCAAATCTATGCAATAGTTACTTGAAGGCAAAATTCTGATTGGAGTATCTGGGTAAAGTACTTTTCCAGTGGTCCGATAAATCAAACACCTGAAACAATTATGCTCAGTCTTCACCTTTGGGCTGAGACCAAGCATAGAATTTGTGACAGCTGATAAGCAACTGAGAAAGAGGGATATGACTGCAAGTTAGAACCCAGTCTTAACTCTAGCAGATGCAACCTGACATGCTATAATGAATATAGATGTCCTCTCTCCCTTGGCTTGTAAGCTTGGTCAGTCCATTTTCCAAGCATTTCCTCAAGAAGAAAATCCCTCAGTGTGAATCATCCACCTTTCCTTGCCAATTGAATGGCTAAAGGTTACATTTGTCATCTATTACATTTTACTTGTGTCTTTTATTATATTCTTATTTTGGAGGTAAGTTCCTTAGTGCAGTGAGTAACCACTTGCTTTGTCTGTGTTTAATAACTGTTCACTGATGCTAGTTCCATATTCTCCACCCCGTTCTCCCTAGTAAGGGTCTGATCGGTTTTCTCTTCATGCTGCGTGCCTTGGTAGCAGCAAACTTCAACACCATCTACATTTACACAGCAGAGGTAGGTCCTTCTGAAAGTTCCTCATTAAGCTGCTCTTGCCAGAAGCTGGGAATGGGCGATGGGAATTACCTGTCTTGTTCATTTCCTCTGAAGCACCTGGCATTGGCCACTGTTGGAAGACAGGATACTGGGCTAGATGAACCATTGATCTGATCCAGTATGGCTGTTCTTATGGAGTGTATTAAATGAATAAAAGCACATTTGCCTAGTCTCAGGAATTTTCCCATGTTACTCGGCTGTGGCAAAGTTACTGTAACTATATGATTATCTAGGAGTCCACTTTACTATCTCTGTACCATTAATAATTCTGTATATCACAATTGTGCTTATAAGAATGCACCTGTGGTGCATAAATATATTAACCTTTTGGTGGTTTAGAATTGTGGGAGTTCATTATCAGATATGGATGTGTCAGAAACCACTAACCTGAGAGCGTTTAACAAAAAGGGACAATGAAGGCCACCCAATGCCTGGAAAATGCTTCTTGAGACTGCTCCCCTCGCAGAAGGAAAGCAGTTGGGGAATCCTTCTCTTGAAGTGGCTTAGTGAGCATGAAACCCCTCTTGGTCCTTCTACAAACATATTTCTAACAGATAATAAACTACACAGCCCCCACCACGTTATGCTTTAACATATGCTTATGTGCTTTGCTGAAACAGGGCCTAGGCATGGCAAAAAGCATAATCCTTGGAGTCTTGGAAGTTCTTCTTAGGTTGCTTTTTGTCTAATACATGAGTGAATTTAGGTCTTGCCTAAAGATTGAAAACCCCAGACACTACTTTTCCGTTTCCACCAGATATGGAATGTGGCCATGCAAGCATCCCCTATATCACTGTTGTGCAACCCTGACCGTGAGCAACCACCTCTAAGGCTAAGGGATTAGTTTAGTGTCTACTCCAGCTTTAATTGGACTAACCCAGTGGTTCTCAACCTATTTCCCATTGTGAGCCGCCTCCAATACTAATTGTATGGCCCCAAGGATGTCACGTGGGCTGCAGCTGTGTGCTGATTGGGCTGCAAGCGGCTCATGGGCCGCAGGTTGAGAACCACTGGACTAACCTAAACTGATTCAATAGGGGAGAGAGAGTTGGGAGCCTTACTGCCCTTTGAAAATCTCCCCCTACAGCTGTCCTTTCCTGTGCAGTGAGCCTCCATGAACCAGTGGCATGCCATAGTTCTTTCTGGTACTGAATTAAGCCCTCTTTGTCCTGCTATAGGTTTACCCTACCACAATGCGAGCTCTGGGAATGGGGACAAGTGGTTCACTATGTCGGATTGGAGCTATGGTGGCACCATTTATAGCACAAGTAAGATGTTTTTCCTGTTATCATCCTGGTATGAGGTGGTGGTTGTCAGTGATGGGGAATGAAAAAAAAAAGCCCTAGGCTGGTATTTCTTCAGCTACCNCACTCCAGCTTTAATTGGACTAACCCAGTGGTTCTCAACCTATTTCCCATTGTGAGCCGCCTCCAATACTAATTGTATGGCCCCAAGGATGTCACGTGGGCTGCAGCTGTGTGCTGATTGGGCTGCAAGCGGCTCATGGGCCGCAGGTTGAGAACCACTGGACTAACCTAAAGTGATTCAATAGGGGAGAGAGAGAGAGTTGGGAGCCTTACTGCCCTTTGAAAATCTCCCCCTACAGCTGTCCTTTCCTGTGCAGTGAGCCTCCATGAACCAGTGGCATGCCATAGTTCTTTCTGGTACTGAATTAAGCCCTCTTTGTCCTGCTATAGGTTTACCCTACCACAATGCGAGCTCTGGGAATGGGGACAAGTGGTTCACTATGTCGGATTGGAGCTATGGTGGCACCATTTATAGCACAAGTAAGATGTTTTTCCTGTTATCATCCTGGTATGAGGTGGTGGTTGTCAGTGATGGGGAATGAAAAAAAAAAGCCCTAGGCTGGTATTTCTTCAGCTACCGTGGAAGCGCTTTCAGCACTGGCCTTTATTTTTGTGGGCACAGTTCTGGTTTTTGGTAAACTCTATGCCCAGTGTTGCCCTCAGATGCACCCACAGATCTCCTGGAAGCTCATGGGTGCGTGCACACACGTGTACATACTGACCTTTGTTTTTGCCAAGACATTGGGTCTTTGATATTTATGTGGTCATTGCCAACAACAGACCCGCATCAGTGGTGGCTCGTGACTTTGACAGGTGAGACACAAATCACAAAATGGTTACATTCCCCCCAATGTATAATTTAATAGCTATTAAAAGCTTATCTTATTTATAATGTAGTAGCACCAGGAGGACTTGGGAGCTGGAGCTGCTACTCAGGCCACAACGGGGGGTGGAGCATGAGGCGGGCCTGGGAGTTGACAACAGCTCTTGGTATACATGCACAGTTCCCCTGGGGCTGCGGAGGCACAGGCCCCAACCCTGCCCCCTGCAACCCCCCTTGAGCCTGGCCTCAACTGCTATCATTCCCCAGCTGTGGCCTCTCCAAGCAGTGGTTACCACAGCAATTCTGATAAAATGACTCCTATGCTGGGTAAATTGTCATGGTAACAAGGCAGCTTCTTGAGGCACTGTTCACTATCCCAACATTTGAGCCTCATGCAGCACCACGTTCGTCAAACTTTCTAGTGGTGTGTTTCGCTACGGGCGAGTGGATTGTGACATTTATAGCAAATCATAATTTGTCCTTAAAGCTGTATATATTTTTCAGTTACATAAAAAAGAATATGCAAAATGTATTGTGTAGCTTTTGGGAATTCTTGGGTAGGCTGTGACTCATGTTCCTGGGCTGGCAAGCTGCTCCTGACCTGTATAAAGCTCTCTGTACAGAATGTAACTGGTTAGCATGTGTTATACTTTTTGGAAACTGTTAGAACAGCTTGT
This sequence comes from Platysternon megacephalum, assembly GCA_003942145.1. Classification (NCBI taxonomy): domain Eukaryota; kingdom Metazoa; phylum Chordata; order Testudines; family Platysternidae; genus Platysternon; species Platysternon megacephalum. Next base: position 1,216,404 of record QXTE01000173.1, read on the forward strand.
TTTCTTGGCTATTATTGAATCCTTTAGTCTCTTGTCCATTTCAGGTCTTGATTCCTAACATGCCCCCTGACACCAATCTTGTACTGCAGCATCCAGCTGAGGCTTGAATTGTTTGTTTGTAGGTTCTCATGAGTGCTTCGTTCCTCGGGGCCCTGTGCCTTTTCTCAGGCATGTGTGTGGTGTGTTCCATCTCTGCCTTCACTCTGCCCATAGAGACCAAAGGAAGGGCACTCCAGGTTTGTAATAGCTCATTTCTGACACAGCTACACAGCTTTGTCCACATCGGAAAATGATACTGATTTAACTAAATCAGTTTAGAGGCTCCTAAAAGCAGCAGCTCCCAGATCCATATAAAGCATGCAAACCAAAATCAGTGTCTTTACACACACAGGTTGGACTGCTCTAACTAAGCCCTTGTCTCTACTACAAATGCTTTGCCATTATAGCTATACTGGCATAGCTAGGCTGCCAGAGCACTGTCGCCATAGCTCATGCCAACTGAAGGGGTTTTTCTCTTGGCATAATACCACCACCCTCCCAAAAAATCCAGTTTCAGACAAGGACTTAAGGTTGTTTGTTTAATCTGCCTCTGTGGTAAAAGGCAGCCCTGTGCAGGCTACCATACTCTTTAAATCCTCAAATGGTTGGTATTGCAGTAATCAAACAAAGACACTCCAATAAATTGCATTACATGTAAGAGAAAAGCTTTGATCTATCTATAATTGACTGGACCTTATCTAATGGTGACCTAGATAAATGGGAGTTTAAATGACTGTTTAATGAGGTGGGCGCTCTTCCTTCATACTGGGCTGCATTCTTGTGAGCTAATATCACAGCTGAAGTTTCAATAGACATCCTTTTTGCAGACAAGATCTATGGCCCTGATTCTGCTACCAGTTATGCTTTTCACAAAGGATTAGTCCCAGGGAGGTTAATCGGAATAATCAACTATGCAAAGTTACTCGGAGTAGGGCCACAGCCTTTAGTTTCAGCAGGGAGGATGCCAATGCTTATGCATGTGTAACTTTGATGTTAATAGGAATAATCAAGTATGCAATGGGATTACTTCTGTTTAGTTCAGATTCTGCAGCCATGAGTAACTTTATAATGAATGCATTGCCCCTCGCTCTCTGATAGTACGGATAGGGGGCCATATAAGAACTGAGATTGTAAGCACACAAATGTTGTCTGTATTCTTTAACACAATGACATTTAAGCCCAAGAGTCAAGTTTTCAGGCGGCAATGTCTGCATTGTGCCCTCCAAATCTGCTTTGTAGTGGTGGTGCACTGTAGGCAGCTATATTTCAAGAGTAATTTTAAAAGCCATCTCAATGTTATTTGAAAGAGACATAGGCTGAAAATATCCAGCCTCTGCATCAGATTCTAATCTTAGAGCTATCTCAGAATAGCGTATGGGTCTTGCAGATACAAGGCAGGATTTTGGACACACAAAAATGTATCTGAGAGCAGAACCTGCTCCTGGTCCATAAGCCCCCATTCTTTCAGTTTGACTCTGAATTTTTATCTTTCCATTTTTTAGCAAATGAAATGAATGAAGACACTCAAAGTTGGTTCATGTGGGAGAGAAAAAGGAACCTTTCAGCAGTTAAGCTGCCTTATGTTGATTGCTTCTTAATGCCATTGCTGGAAAGAGGAGGTATAAATAATCACTGTTGAAGAGCATATAAGCTACATGCTTTCTACAGGATGCATCTGGAAAAACTGCGGTGTGCATGGTCTTTCCTGTGATTCAATAAATAGATTTCTCCTTAACCCCTGAAGCAAGATGAAGCCTCTTTACTATTCTCAGTATTAGTCCTATGCCACAAGATGGCCACTAAAATACATGGGTCCTAGTCCCCTCGCGGATTAACTGGTGTTGGGCAAGTTGGGATGGTGTTGTCATACTTGCGTTACAGCTGGACTAATGGTGAGGGTGTTTTTCCCTTCATGGAGTGGAATATGGTTTTTGCCATGGCAATGTGGCTTACAGCATGTACATACTAATCAAATACAACAGCCCTTCCTAGAGGAACAAATACCCCCATCATTGAGATTGACACATAAAGGTATGTTTCACCTACCTCACCTTGCCCTCAGAATGAGGCTTTCGGGTGATTGCTCAGGTCCTTACACTGTTCTCAGGACTAGAGCTGGCTGCAATTTTTCCATTAGGAGAGAGACAGAAGCTGGCAGTTTTCCATCAGCAAGCAGGGATACTAGCACAAAGCTAGGTCTCTCTCTCCCCACCCACCGCCCCACCCCTTTTTTTTTAAATACAGAAATATCCATTAGTGGAAGATGTAAGACTGGAAATTTGTACAGAAACCAATTAAAACAGCAAATACAAAATAGGGTTCTATACAGAAGGGGGCAGCTTTCCAGATCAGGCCCCCAGAATCTGCATAGCTGTGGTGTGTTTGTATGCTGGATCTCTGAAAACTATAGTGGTTTTTAAAAATTCCAAAATCATTCATCTTTTCAAAACACCTGCATTTCATTACTGTGAAAAACTAAAGCTTCCATTGGGCTGCCACAGTCTGTGGTAGACTGAGGACACATTCAGCATAACAGCAACGATTTAGAATTATTTTAATCGTTAGTGTGTATGGGGGTATTCTTTTCCCTATGTAAATGCAGTGTTTATCAAGGGGATAGGCTAAGGTTTAGTTAATGGAACACTGGGCTCAGGCAGGAGTCCTGGCTTCTAATCCTGCCTCTGGCACAGAGCTGCTGACTCCTTGGGGGAGTTACTTCACCTTTTACCCCTCCCATGGTCCATCTCAAAGTGTGGAGAGGAGACTGACAATTAGGGGTTAGAGATGAGTAAACTACTGTTACATTACCAGTGGATACTGGCCCCACTATGGGAATACAATCTTGAGCTGATGCACATGCATATGAGGGAAGTGCTACTGCACATGCAGAATTTGGGCAGAAATTAATGTTTTTGTGCACAGAATTTCCTTTTCCTCTACAGAAATGGGCTGCTGGACCTGACAGAGCACAGCCTGCAATTAGAAGACACTCCCAGGGGAAGGGACTGGGAGCTGGCGGGTTCCGTGCAGCTGAAATTCTCAGAATGCCCTGCGGAAAGGAGAGACTGCAGGCACAAAATAGAGAAGCTGGGCTATGGGCATTAGAGTGCTGTCTTTGCCTTCCAGCATAGCCTCTCTCCTGAGGCAAGTTGTGTTTTGCAACCACTTGACCAAATGGCAACCACAGGGCAGGGGCCTGGCCACAAACACTAATTGTTTCAATACAGCTGCTCATAAGTGTATAGATCTAGGAACCAAGAACATACTTACTTACATGATGGGGAACTTAATCTTAGGAAACAGACTCTGAAACTGATTTGAGGTTGGTGATGAATAATCAGCTGAGTATCCATGAACTCTCAGTGTAACACTGTAGCCAAAAGAGCTAATGTGATGCTGGCTACATAAAACAGGGGAATAGAGAGGCTATTTTACCTCTATATTTAGCACCGGTGCAACCATTGCTGGAATACTATGTCCAGTTCTGGTGCCTACAATTCAAGAAGGATGTTGATAATTGGAGAGGGTTTAAAGAGTCAAGCAAATTATTAAAGGGTTAGAAAATAGACTTAAGGAACTCACTCACTGTAAGTAAAATAGATATGACTTAGGGATGACTTGATTACAGTCTCTGCATGGGGAACAAATATAGTAATGGGCTGTTCAGCCCAGCCGAGAAAGGTATAACACACTCTAATAGCTGGACGTTGACACTAGACAAATGCAGCCTGGAAGTAAGCTGTACATTTTTAACAGTGGGTAACCTATTAAGGGTCATAGTAGATTCTCCATCACTGACCATTTTAAAATCAACATTGGCTGTTTCTCTGAAAGATCTGGACTATAAATTAATTTAAGGAAGTTCTATGGCCTGTGTTATACTGGAGGTCTGACTAGATGAACACAATGGTCTCTTCTGGCCTTGAACATTAATAATCTCCTCCCTGCTTCCCCAGTCCATCCTGTGCCCTCCATGGTCATACCAATTTTCAATGAAATTAACAAGGGCATAGAGGGTGAGTTGACTGATATACAGTTATGAAACCTGAAGAAGTGGGTTTTTTTACCCACGAAAGCTTATGTCCAAATAAATCTGTTAGTCTTTACGGAGCCAGCGGACTCCTTGTTGTTTTTGTGGCTACAGACTAACACGGCTACCCCTCTGATACTTGTAAATTTTTAAAATCATTGATAATTCACTCAACTCAGCACTCGCCAGACTCCTTTGTGATTGCAGCAGCCCTCCACTCCGGAGAACCAAAATAAAAGTAACAAAACAGGCAACTGTTAATCTAAAACCTAAACTACATTTTATGACAGTTTTTCTGTAGATAATTTCCTAGATTTTTAGAAATAGTTAATGTTTACTTTTAGCAACCCCCCTCATGTATTAGGAGGGTTTAGAACCCCCAGCAATAGAATACATACTACTACTACTACTACTTGGGCTCTAGGGTACCTCAGGTGGCAGCAGCAGAAGGCTCTTATTCCAGAGGGGAGGTGACCCTGCCCCTGCCCTTTTTCCTGCTCACTTCATCCCTGCTGCATCAAGGGCCTGCTACAAACTTCCTAATATTTTATAATAAAAAATGGCAGGTAACCTACAGAGAAAGGGGCACTACCAGCCAAACTTCTATTAAGGCAAATACAACTTACCTTGCTATAATGCCCACCCTTCAGTTGGTTTCTTCCCCTCACTCCAGAGCTCTGCCACCACGTAGTCATCAATGTTTGTGGCCAGCCTCTAAACTTTTGTGGTAACAACTATCTTGTACACTGGAGCAGCAACCTATCTGTGCTATACAGAACATCAAAACTGTTTGCTTACCTGCAGTATTGGTGTAGACAGCTACCATAGTGCTCCACAAATGGGAATAGTTTGGTTAAGGCTGAGCTTCTGAAGTTCAGTTTCCACATAAGACCAACCTAAATTAAGGCTTCNCTAGGGTACCTCAGGTGGCAGCAGCAGAAGGCTCTTATTCCAGAGGGGAGGTGACCCTGCCCCTGCCCTTTTTCCTGCTCACTTCATCCCTGCTGCATCAAGGGCCTGCTACAAACTTCCTAATATTTTATAATAAAAAATGGCAGGTAACCTACAGAGAAAGGGGCACTACCAGCCAAACTTCTATTAAGGCAAATACAACTTACCTTGCTATAATGCCCACCCTTCAGTTGGTTTCTTCCCCTCACTCCAGAGCTCTGCCACCACGTAGTCATCAATGTTTGTGGCCAGCCTCTAAACTTTTGTGGTAACAACTATCTTGTACACTGGAGCAGCAACCTATCTGTGCTATACAGAACATCAAAACTGTTTGCTTACCTGCAGTATTGGTGTAGACAGCTACCATAGTGCTCCACAAATGGGAATAGTTTGGATAAGGCTGAGCTTCTGAAGTTCAGTTTCCACATAGAAGCCTTAATTTAGGTTTGTCCTAACTGGCCTGTGGAGCACTCACAGATAGGTGCCTTTGAAAGAAAATTGTACTTAGGTAGGTGGAGCTCCGAAAATAACTGCTTGAGAAGGGAGCATGGGTTGACATATTTCACAAACAGTGCAACAAGAGGGCTAGTGAGGTCAATGGCATGGAGAAGGAGGAGAGCTGAACAACAGTGTCTCATGCTTTCCAACTTGAAGTATTGCTATAGTGATGACTTAATCATCCAGGAGTGATCACCACGACCACCTCTATGAAAGGAATGAGAAATGCAAGATTGCATTCCAAAGATGATATTTTCAGAAGTTCAATAAATTGTCTAACCAACCCTAGGTACAAGTAATCATTCCTTCCTTGCAACTATGCCATTAACTTCCATTAGCACATGTACATTGAATCTGTCTTATCTTGTTTAGAGGACATTTCAGAGACATTTTAGTGCATCTCATTGCAGTAATGCATACTGACCAAGAGAAATCCAACTGCTGGGATGAGAGGAACAACCTTCCTCACCTATAAAAACACCCCAAACAAATCCCTGATTTTTTAAGTATATTTTAATACAGCCCTCCCTTTACATTTTAAATCACCAGTAACTTCTTTAGGGGGCAACTACACTTCCATTGTACCAGTCATTCTCCTAGGACAACAAAATTACACCATGTGCTTTCATGGCTTGGGGGTAAGTACAGTACAAAACTCAAATTCTGGCCAGCCACATGCCTTTGGTAAAATTAATGTCTGGTGATAATACATTTTCTTGAAACTGAGGAAGTCACACATTGAATTCATGTAACATTTTAAAGTTTAATTCCGTACAAATTCTTTTCTTTAAATGAATTTGAGCAGCTGTTATTCCAGATTGCTGTTTTAATGACGTTCCACAAGTAGGATGTAAGGACTGAACTTCAGAGAACAGTCTCTCCAAATGCCTTGATCCCTGGTAGATTTCTGTTTTAGGGGAAGGGTATAAAGTCTAGTAAACATCCACAAATGGACAGGTCAAAGTGGTCATGACTTTTCCTCTTGACAACTGACAGTTGATAAATATTTGTCTAGTTTTAAAAAATTCATTCCAGTACATGCGACTCATTCATTTAAGCAACTGGCGCTCCTCTCCTTTGAGGCGTTTTTTCCGGGGCTGTACAAAATCATCATCAGAGTCATCACTAAATTCTGGATTCTCTCTCTCACTCCGACAGTAGGGTTGTATAGGGAATTCTCTCTCCGGATAAAGGGTCTTTAGGAGTTCTTCAAAGTAGGCTTCAAGTTTCATGCCAGCATCAGCCACTTCTGAATCAGGCTGTTGGGTGAGTTTACAATAATCAGTGCATCATAAAATAGTTTGACACTTATAGCACCCAAAGAATCTCAAAGTGCAAATGTAGTTACATAAAATGTAAAATCAACTAGCAATAAGACACAGACATCTCTGGGACATGGTTGGCAAACAACCAGCACACAGAACTCTGTACAAATCAGTGGTAGAGGGGAAATTTTGGCCAAGAACACCACAACTAATTCCTTCTCTTACAAAATTGACATAAAATCTAATGTTCAAGAACGGACAGGATCATTAGTTTAAGATCTCCACTGAAAGACCCACTTAAGAGATCATACATGATATAAAGTTTAGCCACTTCAGAAATGGAAGGGTTTGGTCAACTGTGCCACTAAGAAGACAGAGTATTTTGTACCAGATGCTTTGACTGCTATACCATTTTTCTGGCCAGTGGAATTTTTTTCCCACCTCTCTCTCTCACACAGCAGAATATAAAATGTTACTAACATAGATGATTATACCTTAGCACACTAACCAGCCCCAAGGTGTTTCACATCAGCAGCCCTGGCCAGTTTCCTGGTTTAAGCAGAGGCTAATAGCTAAAGCCAGTTCTAGTCAGGTCTTGCCTCCTTCCTACTGGAACTACCCTTCCTTCCTGCCCTACATGGGACATTTGTCCCTTCCCCAGAGCTCCACCCCTCACTTCAAATGAGGAATCAGCCGATGGCTAAGAAAGCCAGCAGTGGCCAAGGAGATCTTGGTATGGCAGTCAGAAGCCACTGTGTACTTAAGAGGTTGACTGAAGGGCAGGACAAGGTGGGTGGGGAATGAAAGGCTCACTACTCATTGAGGGGTCAGGGAAGGAAGGAAGGGCAGTGGGAAGGATATTATTTTGCAGATAGGAGGCAAAAGGCAGTGGAGTCTAAGACAGGTGGAGAGAGAGATGTAAAGAAATATATAAACTGTTAGATAAGTGTGCATAATAATGTTTCAAGAAATGTAAAAAGGAATTTTTCTGTTTTCTGTACGTCAAGATGACAGCTCTCAAAACTCTGCTAAAACAACTTTCAAGGTTGTAAAAAATCAGAAAGCTGGTTTGTCTCTTATCTACAGTGGATTCTTGGTTCGTGTAGATAACAGGGCAAAGCAAACCAGACAAGGTGAGAGATTTTACTAGCCAGGTGAAGATCTTGGATTAGGGAGGATGGATACTAACTAGACAGAACTAGCGAAGTCCAAGGTCACAAGATGAAGATAAGAATAAGACACATGAAAGCAATGAAAAGACAGCTAGATTGAGTAAGGAGTACGGTAGCAATGGTTAAAAAGACAAGAGATACCAATTGGAGTTTTTGAAGGATAAGTAAAAGATGTACTAGAGTTATGATGGTGCGCGTATGAAAGTGTTTAGAATAGAATGTTTACAGATAAGGAATTTTAAATAATCGGTGCCTGTATGATGTTATGAAACAAGGTATAAAGGGACATGTGGAGCAATGCAGGACCCCTACCAGATTGGACCAGAATGCTTCTGATGAGAACAGAAACAGACTACCTGTGCCCCAGGACTGGGTAACTGATCATTGCTGTATCCTGCTCTAATCTGCTTTACTTATGCTCTATACTTAGTTAAGGTAGTAATACAGTGTCCTAAAATTTTCTTAAAGTTTTCAACTAATTAAGCTTAAGTAACTGGTGTGGATTGTGCCTTTCACCAAACAGACAGAAGCCATATTAAATCCATTTCCATAGAAGAAATGGTTACTGACTGTAACTGCACTTTGAGATGTGATGCAGATGTGTATTCCAAGTAGGTTTGTGCACATGCTGGAGCCAGAGACTTTTGCCTAGCAGCACCCGTAGAGGAGTGGCGCTCATGCTTTGTGCTTGTAGCCCCTCCCTTGGCTATATGAAGCGACAAAGACCCGACCCCCCTCAGTTCCTTTGCATCGAACGTTCAGGGGAAGACTGATGCAGAGGGGACAGTGGGTGGATTGTGGTATACACGTCTTCATCATATCTAGAAGAACCACAGTTACACTAAGTAATCGTTTAGTCTTCTTTGAGTAGGTGCAGACATGTATTCCAAGTAGATGACTGGCGAACCCCATCTGGAGGGGGGGCTTAGCGCCCACCTGAGCAAGGATTTCAGGACTGCTCTTCTAACATTAGTGTCTGCTCTGGAAGAAGCAGTGATTGCGTAATGATCTGTCAAAGTATGCACAGACAACCCTGTGACCACCCTACAAATGTCCAATATTGAAATGTCATTGAAGAACACCACCAAAGTTGCCTGTGCTCTCGTCAAATGCGCCCATATCTGCTGAGGGTGCGTAACTGATGCTATCTCGTATGCAGTATTGAAGCAAGATGTTATCCATCTAGAGATGGTCTGCACAGAGACCGCTTGACCCTTCATATGGTCTGCATATGATGTGAACAGGGCAAGGCGAAACACAAAACTGTTCCATCTTGTTCAGACAGAAGGCTAGACAGCGTCTAACGTCTAGTGTATGGAGGCATTGCTCCTCTGGGGAGGAATGCAGCTTGGGGAAAAACTACAGGCAAATACACTGCCTGGTTCAAGTGAAACTGAGACCAACTTGGATACAAAACTTCAGATGTGGCTAAAGCATAATCTTGTTCCTGGAAAACTGTGTGTAAGGAGGACCAGCCATCAGGGCCTGCAACTCTCAACACCTCCTGGCACAGGTAATGGCTATCAAGAATGCAGTTTTCTGGGACAGGAGGCAGGAAGCAAGAGGCCCACTAAACCATGTTCAGGTCCCACAAGGGGACTAGCTCTCTGATTGGAGAATGCAGGTGGAGTATTCCTTTCAGAAATCTCATCACCATGGCATTGGAGAAAACAATGGACAGGCAGATGAAATGTGGATATTGCTGCCAAGTACATTCCCAGACAACTGAGTGCTAGGTCCAATTCCTGAAGATGCAAAATGTACTCCACGATGTCCTGGAAGCCTCTGCCCAGTGGGTCACACGAGCCAAGGACCACACAGAAAACCTCTTCCTCTTTGACAAGTAGGCTGTTCTAGTGGAAGGCTTCCTACTGTTAAGTAGGACCTATCGGACAGCCTCCGAGCAAAACACTTCCTCCTCGTTCAGCCATGCAGGAGCCACACCTTGAGGTGCAGGGAGCTGGTCGCTGGATGTGGCCATGGTCCTGTGTGAGCGAGGAGATCAGAGAACCAGTGCTACCTCAGCTACTCTGGGGCAATGAGGACAAGTCTGGCTCAATCTGCCTTGAGTTTGGCCACGACCTAGGGAAGGATGGTGTACAGCAGAGTTGACTTCCAGCTGCAGTGGAAAGCATCGGAGAGGGAGCCTGGGCTGAGCCCCTCCAGAGAGCAAAATAGGCAACATTTCTTGTTTTCCTTCGTCACAGAGGTCGATCATGGGGACGCCCCATGTTGCGAACACCATCCTAAAGATTTCAGTCTTCATGGACCACTCATGGCTCAGGGAGAAAACCCAGCTGAGATGATCCATGAGATGGTTCTGGACCCCTGGTAAGTGGATAGCTACTGGGGTGGTATCATCTGATACAGAACTGCCACAGGTTGATTGCCTCCAGGCAGAGTGCTCTGTTGTGGGCTCCCCCTTGTTTGTTCACAAAGTACATCACGGTAATATTATCTGTATGTGAATCACTGAATGCCTGATTCGGTCCCAGAAGGCACAACGTGTTGTGGATGGCCCGAAGCGCCAAAACATTGATAGGAAGCAAGGTCTCCTGTTCCAACCACAGATCATGCACCTCCAGCGAGTGCAGATGTGCTCCCCAAACCAGAAGGGATGTGGTGCTAACCACTGATTTGGTGGGAGAGGGCCAAGTGAAGGGGACCCGCTGGCACACACTGCATGGGGACTCCCACCCGTGCAAGGACTCCAGGACTTATGAAGGAACGTGAACCAACCTGTTTAGCGAATACAGAGCAGGGCTATAAACCGTCCTGAGCCCCATCTGAAGAGGACAAAGGCGTAACTGGGCAAGATGGACCATCTGGGTGCTGTTGGGGGGGGGAGGTCCAGCTCCCTCTTCCCATGTGGCCCAATAGGCTCAGGCACACGTGGACTGTTGTGGACGGCTGTGATTGCAAACTGAGGCACAGCTGTGGAATCATCTGGAAGTGGTTGGTCGGCAGAAACGCTCTCGACTTCATGGAATCTAACAGGGCCCCAGTGAACTCTATTTGCTGAGTGGGGGCCAAAGTTGACTTGATGATGTTTAGAATGAGTCCCAAACAGTCAAGAAAATGTAGTGTGGTGTCAACGTGGGCAAGAACCTCCTCTCTGGAACCTGCAGTAACCAGTCATCGAGGTAAGGGAAGATATGGATTTCCTTCCTCCTCAGATATGCCATGACTACCACCATGCATTTGGTGAAGATTCGGGGGCAGAAGAGAGGCCGAATGGGAGAATCATGTATTGAAAGTGGCAGTCTCTTACCATGAAGCAAAGATACTTCCTGTGACTCGGTAGAATGGCCACATGGAAGTAGGTGTCTTGAAGGACAAGAGCAGCAAGCAAGCAATTTTGAGACAAAGCAGGGAGGATAGATATATATATATATACACAACAAACTAGGCTAACATATAAACTTGTGAGGTTGTGAAGCAATAACTGCATAGACCTCCAACTCCAGCAAATGGGCAGTAAGAAGGAACCGAGTGGGTTTGGGGCGCCGCCACCTCATATATCCAGGGGAGGAGCTACAGGCATGAATGCCACCCCTCTACGAGTACTGCTAGGCAAAAGGCTCTGGAGTGTGGGGCACGCACACACCTAATTAGAACCAAACTGTTTGCTACTGCCTTCTTTCCCGGCTTCCTTCTATGGAACTGTCTCTACTACAAAAGTAATTTCAAGTGAAATCTATAACTTCATTGAATAGGTCTCATAACCAAAGCAAGATTAATTCACAAAGTTATGTCATTTGCATCAAGAAATTCTACCGACTGCCACAAATTCTGCTTTCTTGGAAATATGTAAGCTTGTAAAACTATATGGTTTTACTTTTCTGACCTCATTAAACTCAGCACAATTTTGGAAAATCAGTCTGAAATCAGCCACAAAATCGTCTGGTTTCATATACAGCGGATGGTTCACTTGCAGTCTTTTTTTGATTGTTGACAAGTCCATAGGCTTCTTTATTATTTTGTAGTATTCAGGCACCTAAAAGAAAAAAAATCACCAATTCAATCAGATATTTCACTCTGTCTCACACACACACACACACTTTTAATCATAATCTCCAGGCAAAATACTATTCAGTTTAACTCTTAAAGTATAGTTCTAAGATGTAAACATAATGCCTTCTTACTTGAGACAGGCTCCCTGTGAGTAGTGAGAGACAACTCTGCTTACCTTTATGATAAGATAAAGGATGTATTTGGATTTATTTCTACACCACTAAGGGCTGGTCTGCACTACAGAGGTTAAGTCGACATAAGACAGCTTACGTCGACCTAGCTGTGTAAGTGTCCATACTACAATTTTCCTCCCGCTGATTTAACTTGCCTGCTATGCTGACCTAATAACTCCACCTCAGAGCTGTAGTGCTAAGGTCAATGTAGTTAGGTCGATGCATTGCTTACATTGCCTGTTGCTGCCTTTCACAGCCCGTTGGCACCCCACAATGCCCCACTTGAGTTGGTGCAAGTGCTCCTGGTGAGGACGTGCACCGCTGACGGAAGGAGCGTAGTGTGGACACGAAGAACGGATGTAATTACCATGGTGGCTGTAGGTCAAGCGAACTTAAGTCGATTTAATTTTGTAATATAGACATGCCCTAAGTGTTCTACACACTACATTAAATGAAAATGGCAAGACTAGTTAAAGATGCATTTGAGCTCTAAACTGCTATATATTTAAATGTTAGTACCAATAAATGATTTAAACTATTACTTCAATCCTTTCACCTGTGAAGCCAGGCTGTTGTCATAATACAGTGGTGCCCAAACTTCTCCTGTTCTCCCCCCATCCTTACCAGTAATGGAATCTGTCTGCGCCCCCCTCCATTACTGCACAGTTGGCTCAGCAGAGGAGCTTGGGCTGAAGGCAGAGCTGGGGCTGGGGCTAGATGTGGAGCTGGAGAGGGAATGAGGGCAGAGCTGAGCTGTTGGTGGAGCAGGGGGAGCTGGGCTCAGGGAGGAGTGGAGATGGGGGAGAGTGGGGCTGGGTGGTAGTGCTCCTTCCCCACCCCACCCCCCGTGGGGGCTGGCCTAGGCCCTGCCCATGCGCACCCCCTGAATGTTCCTCTGTGCCCCTCAGCGGGGTGCGCCCCACAGTTTGGGGACAACTGTCTTAATATATGGAGTCCAACTATACAGGCTATTTACAAATTTAAGATAGCTTTTCTGAAACTCATGTCATGGTTTTGAACTCCCATATCTGACAACCTGCTCAGGCAAGAACTAAAGTGCACTCAAGGTGGGTGGAGTGATTTCCCTGCTATCCAACAGAATAGAACCTGTATTTCAAGTTCTGATGGTTCACAAGATATTGGACCTAAAAACCTGTGACTGATCTAGAATGAGTATTGTAAGGACTCTGCCTCAGGAGGAAGAGCAAATATTTTTGAGGCAGAGGTTTTTTAAATTTTTTAATACGGTAACTGATAGAAAGCAGCTCAAAGTGTTGGACTGTTAGAAGCAGTCTGGAGTGAAATCAGTGGGCAAAATGCAGGTGAGGCTCTCAAAAATAAAGAAACTTAATGTATCTTATCGCTACTGCCATGTATGCAGGGCACATTTTTGTTTAAAAGAATGAGTTTTCAAAACTATTTTTCAAAGAGATTTAAACCTCGGTGTTCTACAATAGAAATACTCAGTAATACGTACAGTAATATTTTACAGCTTTATGTATCTCTTCATCTCCTCCTTTTTAAATATTGATTTTAAACAAATCGGAAATTTAACTCCAAAAATGTGTCATTGTTTCAATAGCTCCACAATAAAAGGGGCAGTTTTCTTTCACTTAGATCTGCCATTTTACTGATACATCAGTGCTTAGATATAACAGCAATAGGCACCATCGATGAACCGGAGATAGATAGCTGTAGTTTTAGAACAAAGGAAATACAGCACAATATTTGACTAGATGAAAAAGTGGTTCATGTAACTTCACTTTAAAAAAAGTTAACTTGCCTTACAGCAACATGAAGTTTTCCAAAGATGTATTTCCTTTGTCAAACTGAAATAAACTATCAGAATAGCAGCTTCCTGTGTGTGTTAATTAAACATATGATACTTTAAAAAGAGAATAGAGGGTATTTAAGGCACGAAGGGGCAAATTTTAAAAGATGTAATTTTGTATGCTCCTGCCTGGCTCCTATGCACAAACAATGAGCAAAGCCTGACTTGCATGTCAGCAGGAGCTGTGAATAAAATTCTGTCTTTAAAAATTTAGTCTTTAATTTGTGTGCAATTTTTCTCTCTCTGCAATTAGATGCAACAATTAGAACATACAATTTATTTCACATTCCAGATTCTTATTTATGAACGAAAAGCCATTCTTTTCTCCCCACCCACCAACAATCTAGGCAGATCTGTGAAGAAGTTTAAGATGTAGTCCAAGTTGTGGAATTAAAGTATGCGCTTGTACTACTGACATTACAGAAATAGAGACTTCGCTTAAGGCTCGACTATATGTGCAGCTGTAGCGTTTAGTGAAGACTACCTACGCTGATGGGAGAGCTTCTCCTATTGGTGTAAGTACTCCACCTTCCCGCGAGGTGGTAGTTATGTCAATGCTAGCCGCCTTCCTGTCCACATAGCGCTGTCTACACTGGGGATTAGGTCGGTATAACTGTCACTCAGGGGTGTGGAAAATCCACACTCCTAATGACTTAGTAATACTGACATACATTGGTAGTGTAGACTAAGCCTCTCCTTCCATTTTGAGTTCACACAAGTAAGAGCTAGTCTACACTGGCAATGGTAAAGCGCTGCTGCGGCAGCGCTTTAACGTGCCTTGCGTGGTCAATGAGGGGCAACCACCTCAATGAGGGGCACGGCTCCCAGAGCTGGGGCACTGTTTACACTGGCGCTTTACAGCACTGCAACTTGCTGCGCTCAGGGGGTGTTTTTTCACACCCCTGAGCGAGAAAGTTGCAGCACTGTTAATTGCCAGTGTAGACAAGCCCTAAATGCTTCATTGCTGTTAAATGTAAATAGCACCATTCATTGTGCAATTCAATGATGTGCCAACTACCATTCATTTCAAAAGAATGCAGCAACACTCAAGATGAAGTGGGAAAACCAGAAGTTAAGGGTTAAGTCATGTTTCATGCATAAGACACACGATTTTAAGATGTAGTGTACACTTTATAGTAAAGTTTGTTAATTTACTGCAATTGGTAAAGAAATCTCACCTTAATCTCTGCTCGGATTCAATGAGCATGGAAATTCCATGTATCTAGTATCAACCTTTTACCTCTATCCTACATTTAGATATTTGTTACATTAAATAGCTGGAGTAGATTACTCTTCTGATGATGGATTTGTTACTGGGAACAGTAACGCCCACAGAAGCGCTGGTGCCAAGTGCTCTGACTCTTTTATAAGGCAAAAATGACAATGTACATACTGTAGGAGGAACTGGATCTTGAAAAGCCAGGCTCATTTCATGGCAGTAGAGGTACAGCAGTAGCCTTTCACACTTCTGTATATCGGGAAAGACAGAATGCCTGTGTATTAGAGAATGCTGCGATTTTACCTTTAATAGTTTATTATGCTAAAAAATTCAGGCAGACGTTTACTATTTCCCCAGCCCCCCAAAACATCAAGAACATTTGAAAATATCAGACATTCGGAGAAAGCAAGTTAATCATCATTACCAAGAAGCCTAATTCTGTTTTTTCCACACAGTGCCACCCAAGAGAGTGCCACCCTGGCCACAGTTCTGCCTAGAGTTCCCCTCTCCCCTCATCAGGGTCGGGCCAAATTATGACCTCAGTAACACATTACTTTCAATGTATACACAGGTGTTACTAACTGGATTTTAGTCAACAATTCTGTTGATGAACCATAAGGATACAAAACAAATTTAGCTCACACTTTCTCAGCTGTGTTATGCAGAAGTCAACAGCAAAACATTTTGTCACTGAAGCTCGCAGAACCATTAACACACTGCATCTACATTAAGATAACATTTTTACTGTCTTTTTCAGTGTCAAGCCACCTGTTAAGCATGGCAGAGTAGAGAGCTTGTGATCTAGAGTTCAATTCAAAACCTTTTTGCTTTGCTTAAGGGGATAATTTTGAATGAGGCTTGCTCAAAAGAGGGTATGTCTATGATGAACAAAAAAATAAAAAAAAACCCACAACACCGAGCCTCAGAGCCCAGGTCAACTGACTCAGGCTTGTGCTGTGGAGCTAGAAGTAGCAGTGTAGACATTCCCACTTGGACTAAAGCCCAGGCTCTGGAGCCTATATAAAGTGTGAGTGTCTGGCGCTGCAAAGACCGCAGGGTGAGAAGCACACCTCAGACCTAGTTCTCCTTATGGTAGAAGCCTCCACTTTATACCTATAGACTAAGCTAGAGTGCAAAAAGCCCCTTAGGACCCAAAATTAAATAAAAATTACTAAACTCATCTACTAATACTGGGTAAAATACAAAAACCAAGAGGCTCTAGGAAACAATTTTTCCAGAACATTAGGTCAAAGAGACTGAGCCCAGGTTTCTGTTCAGCACACTGCTACAGTTGGAAGAAACAGAGGTGGCTGACATACCCCACCCCCTTTTATAGCTTCACCTCTAATATTCAGAGCCGCAAAGGGAGAACACAACACACAGGCCCTGCTCCTGAGGCTTCTACTCGTCCAACTGTGACACCAGGGCATCTCTCAATATTGGGGATATGCAGCGGCCCACCAGAAAAATAATATTTAAGACTTCATAGTGCTCTACGAATGAAAAACAGCCTTCAGAAAAGGCCTGTTCCAGGTGGGGGAAACAGAGGCAAATATATTTAACATCTTACTCAAGACAACCAAAGAGCACTTGGTGATTCTTGGCTTCCAGTCTTGGGCATATTTTAAATGTATGGCCAAGTTCTCAAAGCTTATTTAGAAATCCTCCAGTGAACTCTTATTACTACCACCAAATATATATAAAACAGCATTTACAAAACAACCGGACAAGCAGACTGGTTGAATGAACAATGTATCCTCACCCGCCGATCTATTGGTGCCAATCCCATATAACCTTCTAGTTTTCTTTTTTCAGAGCTCTGATTGGGATTATTACAATCATATTCTACTTCCGGCTTGGACAAGTCCCGACAGAATGTGCAAATCCACTCTCCTCTAAACAAGGGGGAAAACAGATGTATTACTCTGGGCACCTGATCAAGTTACATGGTCTTGAATAGAGGGTTTCCAAATACTTTTGGACAAGTTGTTCATTTCTATTTTCTTTTTGCCCTGTGTCAATTTTTTTGCAACCACCAAAAGGAGGGATAAGGATGGTAAAGGGACATCTCTTTGGAAGAAAAACTCACTCATTCCTGGATTTAATTTTTTGGAATAGTTTTACATCAAAAATAGCATCTATTTCCACTAGTTTTGAAACCATTCATATGGGTTTACAAATTAAATTCAAATTTTAATATTAGGTGCAGTTGCTGGTTAGGAGGCAATCTGAAGAAAAAAGTATAAGAGGAAATGAGAAAAACAATTAAAATTTAGGGATGAAAAATGGAACAGTATAGGCAGAGTACAAAACAAATTCAGAAACACCATGAAAATAGAGCAACGGAGAGGTTGGGACCTGTGGGAAGTATATTTTCTCATTAGAAGTTAGCCTGTAGGCTAGTTTTTCTATTCTTAACAAAATAACTTTTCAGCTTTTTTTTTTCATCTCAGTTATTCTTGGGGGGAAACTCTAAATTGCAGGAGAATAATGGTTCACAAACTACTTTTGCTAACTGCCCTTCTCCCCCTTACCATTAGTGAAGCCCTCAAATCCTTGAGCAAACCTAATGAATGTGGTTTAGTAAAATTCTTTACAGAGACACCTGAATCTTCACGAATAACCACAATACAGCTGAATTGTATTGACTTGCTTACAAGAATGAATAAAGACAGAATTCAGCTACGATTGATTATGAAAAGTACAGTATTAACATGCATGTATTGTACCACATATCTGATCTAATAATATAAACATGACCTCTGGCATTGGGGTTAGTTTCAGGAGCAAGTTAAAATTACTTTTGACAGTGAAACCTGTTAAAGCCTACAGCAGAACCACAAGTCCTCCAAAAGACAGACACACATCCTATTAGGATATTTAAAAGTTTTCTAGTTTCTCCTAGGCTAGCCTGAACCAAGCACTTTGAGATCTGTGAAGGGTCCTGGCCAGAGCGTCTGGTTAGCCATACTGGAAAAGAGACTTTGTGAACAAGACAGTCTAATTTGTTAAATAAGGTTTAAGCCTAAAAAGCATATGTTTACTTTTATTTGCTTGTAACCCTTTCTACCTTTATTCCTTACACTGGGTATCACTTAATCCTATGGTCTTTTGTTAAATACACTTCTTTTACTTTTACTATAAGCCAATTCAGCGCTCTGTTTGAAGGGAAGGACGTGTTAACCCCAGTTAAGCTACCTGGCTGCAGTATACTGTCTCTTTAAAGGAGCAACAAACTTAATAACTTCTCTAAGTATTCAGTGAGAGGGTGACAATGTAGGGCAGTGGCTCTCAACGTATTTACGATTGTGGGCCGTATACATGACCCCCAATGTATTATGTGGGCCGCATCCAATACTACCCGTATGGCCCTGAGGATGTCACATGGGCCACAGCTGTGTGTTGACTGGGCTGCAAGCGGCCAACGGGCTGCAAGTTGAGAACCACTACTGTAGGGAGACATCTCTGGGCAAGTTGGGGTTCACTCTCTTACCCACAAGGCAAGGTTTGGACAGCAGAGTCCTGAAGAGTTTGCTGGCAAGGCAGAGAAGCTTGTGTGTCAGGGAGCTGTCACACAGCTTAGCAGCAGCAAAACTCACTTGGTGAGGCTAAGATGGGTAACACAGTAACTCACAATTCTCTGAATCATAGCAGTTTTTCACACATATTTAGCTATGAAAAGAGTACGTTAGGGACTTGGTATGACAGCTGTTTTGGTGGAGTGAAGAGAACAGATGTCAGGTGGAAAGGGATTCAAGATGGAGTACAAGGAGAGCAATTCAAGGCAATGGCTGTAACAGCATGTTCAGAGTGAAGGGCTGCAAGTAGAAGAGGCAGATGGAGTCCAGGAAACTATTTTGAAGGGAATGGGCCAGAAGACAGTAAGGAGCAAAAGGAGTGAAAGGGGGAGTGAGGGAAGGTTGACAGGATGGGATGGGGCTGAGGGGCAGGTTTAGAGATGGAGTTCAAGTGTGAAATCTCAGTATCTGTGACGGTGCTGCTCAGAGTTAAGAATACTGGCCACTAGTATTACTATGGACTTTACAGATTTGAGCCCCACTTAGAAACTTTTTTTTTTGCTCTTTGCCCCATTGAATAAGCTCAGCAAAAGCCACGGCCAAAGAAAAGTTGAAACTTTAGAAAGGTATTTCTGGAATGTTTAGAAAACCCAATAACTGTACAATGTGACATGAAAACAGTGATATTTTCCTTTACACTGAGGGGACAACATTTAACTAATAAAAAACGGTTTGCTATCCATCATATTCATACAGTCTGCTTATGCACAGAGGAAACAAAAATTGTAGAAAGCTTTTATGGTAAGCAAAATAACAGTGCTGTATTTAAAAGGAAGACAGCCCCATGGTTTGGAGATTCAAAAGGCACATAGTCGATGTGCATAGACCAAGTACAGTACTTGAATATAATTGGTATTTCAAAGCCTGATGTGCTACTAGCAATCGTTCTCCTCAAAGCATGTAAGCAGAGCTGACCAGTGTAAGAAACTGTAAACTAAACCAGTATTTAACATTTATATCAAATCATTGAACACTGACCATCTTATGGTAAACATATCTGTATCCTTGTTCAATACTAGCTCAAGTCTTTTATCCAGTGCTCCTATACCAGAGTGTCACAAAATGTTATTTTTACTTTGGCAAAGTAGCTGACACGAGTAGTAAGCTTTAGAAATACTAAGGATAAATATCTATTTTCAAACAACATTTATACGTAATAGAAAAATGGATTTTTAACCTTCTGATGGTTCCAACTGGGCTGAGCAAATTGCATAGTTGCCTTCCAACAAACCAATCAAGGCTGACGTGGCCCCTGTTTAATACTGTATCAGTAGAGCTTTTTCTTTAAAAGAATTTTAAAAAACGGTTTCTGTTGTCCTTAAAGGATTCTGTTTAGAATGGTGATTCTATGGCCCAATTTTGTGGCTACGGATGATAATAGATAGCCCAGATATAAGCGATCTTGCCAAGAAACTGTAGCATTTTATAATAGCTTTTGCAGCAGCAATAGTAGTTCAGGTTACACAACTCAAATTTAATTAAATCCTGGATTTCACCGACTCAAAACTTTCTTAGGGCTCGTTTACACATACAGCGCTGCGGGTTACAGCTGCACTGTTGCAGTGTGTCTGGTGAAGATGCTGTATGCCAATAGGAAAGAACTCGGTCATCAGCATAATAAAACCACCTCCGCGAGAGGAGGTAGCTATGTTGGCGGGAGAAGCTCTCCTGCCGACATAGTGCTGTCCACACAGATGCTTATGTTGGTGTAACTTACGTTGCTCAGGGAGGTGGTTTAATCACCTCCCTGAGCGACATGAATTATGCCAACATAAGCTGTAGTGTAGAGATAGCCTTCGAGTTGTCTTTTGGGGCAGAAATGCCCTGTACTTGGCCTCACAACCCAAAGGTGATTTCTTTTGAGCAAAGTTTGGACAAAATTCATTTGGTCATTTTTACCTTGGAAAGTTCATCAGTGAAGGGACATGACAAGAAAGGTGGAACACTTTAGGGCATTTCTCACAACACAGGAGCTCCCCTCCATTCTGACACACTGCACACCAGTCCTCATTGGGGTCATCCTCTTTTCTGCTGTCTCCAATGTGAGGGGTACCCATCCATGCTGTCTTCCCACTGGATGTGTTCTCCTGAAGTATCCCTGGTCGGTCACCTGTGCTATCTGGAGCATCTGTTCTTAAGACTCTTTTGTCAGAAGTGGTATTATGACGGCTATCCAATAGCAGAGAGGTGAGTATGCTTCTTGAAAAGTTGGTCTGTAGGAAAACGCAAATGATACATCTAGATGCCAGGCTGTCAGGTATAATTATCAACACAAACACATTGAAAATAAAAACATTACTATTTCACATGTATGGTTAGTCATGCTCCTTAGAACCTCTACAGAGGAGTTATCACTGTTATGGCTTCAGCCAATTTAGTACAGCAAACTAGTATAACAGTACCCAAGTAGGTTAGCTCTGACATTTAAGAAACTGCTTCCAATAGAAAAATATAATAATCTTCCAGTAGCAAATAGGTCTAGCACTCCTAAAGTTGAGCATATGCATTAGTAGTAGCAAGATCTCCAAACACCATGTGAAAGAACTTACAGTATTTATAAGCTTCCCCCCATCTCCCAGGTCCCCACAGACTATGGCAATCTGATCATGTCAGTTATTCAGTCATCCCAGTTTACTAAGAAATATAACTTGGTTTGGAATCTCACTTCATCCCTTTAAAAAAAACAACACACACACCCACTAATACATTAAGTACTTCCCTTAAAGTTAACACCTATGAGTAACGCTCTAACAGAATATTTGTAATTTATTCTATTTCCAATAAATGCAAAACACCCTCCCCATAACCCAAACTCAGAGGAGATTCTTTATTATTGTTAATATTACATTCCGAGGCCGGGATTCTTCATCTGTTTCTTGCTTCACTATAACAATTGGGAAATCATAGTTCTCATGGGATGTACCAGACTCCTGTTTAATCCTGATTGGCTCCAACATGACAACAGGGACTCTGTGTGTAGAATCAGCTCCTGGTGGCCTGCTGGAGGAGCCAGAGCTATAGAGGATGAGAAGAGGCAGAAAGAAGAAAAATGAAGAACGGTGAGTTGTTGGACGTCATCTGCACCATTCAAGAGAGCACAGTGCTTTCAGAAAAATCACACCTCTTGTAGTGATTAAGAATCATGACCCTGGAATACTACAGTATTTTCCATTCTCTACATTTTGAGGCTACAGCACTACCCACCATAGAACAAAATCTGAGATTTAGAGTTCATACCTTTCTTCGGGTTTTTTAAAATAGGATAATAAAAGGGGAGGGGGGGGAGGAAGAGGGAGAATGATAATCTAATCCCAGGACTGCAGAATTGCTCAGAGTTTTATTTTCTATAGGTCAGAAGTTTGGAATACAGTATTGTTTTTTTGTTTTGGTCCCATGGTGAATGCACTTATCTCATTAAACTCCACCCAATACAAATTTTAACAAAACCTTAAAAATGGCAGTATTTTGGGAAGTTTTTGAGAGGAGAACAGTTACATTTTTGGAGAAAGTAAGTGTCATTCCAGCAATGTCCACTCAAACACCACACACTGGACTATATCCAGTCAGGGGAAGCACATCTATGTAGGACTTTCCTAGCAGAGCAGCAGGTGACTTTATGTGATGGTCCTTCCCTCAGAATCAGGTTCCATGTCACTGCTTTTGTGCATAATCATAACAAAAAGAGAAAGGACATCTTAACCTTAAGTTACGATGGAATTTCAATTTAATTCAAAACATAGGAGACTGCACCCAAAAGGAGTAGTTACTTACTGTATACAGTAACTGGAATCCTTTGAGATGTTTTGTCCCTATGGATGCTCCACACAAGGATGTGCATAAGCCCATGCACTCATGACCAGAGATTTTTCAGTTAGCAGTGGCCACGGGTCTGCACCTGGGCTGTATGCCTCCTCATGCCCCAGTATGACAGCCTATAGGGAGGAGTGGACCCATGTTACTCCAGTTCCTTCTCCACTTTTGAGCATAGTAGGACTCCAATGCAGAGGGGAAAGGAGAGTGGATGATGGAGCACCCATAGGGACCTAACACCTTGAAAAATTCCAGGTCCTGCCCAAAATAAGTAAACTCTCCTTCTTTGAGTTATTGTCCCTATGGGTGCTCCACGTAAAGAGACTCCCAAGCAATACCTCAGTATGGAAGAGAGGATGCTAAGGAGGTAGATTCAGTACAGTGTAGAACGGCTTCAAAGGCCACGTTAACTCTGGAGGCAGATACTAAAGCATATTGTATTAATTTAGATAGAATATATGGGCCAAAAGTGTTAACATAACCCAATCACTGTCCAACTTTAAACAATTGTAAACAGTGTTGGAGGTTTCTGTTGTTAAAGTCTGATCCCATTCCGTAAAAGACAGAACAGGACAAGCACACAATAGGGGATAGAAAAGAACAGCAAAAAAATTAAAAAATGCAGGTTCTATCTCCGGAGTTGACTCTTACTTGCATCCTCGCTGCTGGAAAAAACATAGGTACAGCACAGTCTTATCAGCTACTTCAGACTGGCAAACTTGTACCAGCATTGGGATGTTTAGGACATTTAGCTTCCTCTTTCTGGTTGTAGGCTTATGGCAGTGTTGCAAAATAAACAGGCCTGGTGAGCTAAGCCAGGCCCTTAGAGAGAAAGAAAAAGGAGAGAGAAAATAAAACAAAGAAGATAGGGAAGGAAAAGTATATGTGGGGGCAGGAGACAATGTCTCACATTCCAGGTGGTGGTTGGGATTCAGACGGAGTGGTGTGGTGATCTCATCTGGCTCCCTCTCTGTGGCCTGGTCTGGTCAGGATAATGAAGGCCCAGAGTTCCAAGAGAAGGTAGGGGTGGCAGCCAGATGATGAAGCTTGCTCCAGTAGCCAATTTTTCTACCAAAGTTTCTTTAAGGACCCCAGAAGGGAAGTATGGATGGATAGTGTTCCACATTTTCAGTTTTTACCAATTTTCAGCAATAAAGTACCAGTTATTTTAATTAAAGTTCAGTTTTTACTGACATACACCCGTTTATCAATCCACTCAATTTTTAGGGGGATACTTATCTTTGTTAAACACTAACTTCTGTGACTGTTGTGTCCTGAAGCTCTGAGACTGAAGCAGATCCGCAGTATAAAACAGAGAACACACGCGGCAAAGGTTGGAAAAATCAAATTGGCTCACAAGGAGATGATGCCCACTTATTTCTTCGCATCCGTTTTAGCATGGCACTGAATTTATATAATCAATCCTCCACAGATAAAAATAGAGAAGGTAAAAAAAGATAAACATGGGGCGAAAACGCAAATCTATGCCTGAATATCAAAAGAAAATCAGTGCTTAGAAATTTGCAAGAAAAGTAAAGATGGGAGTGAAGAGGATGCATTGCGCTGCAAGTACTGCAGCATTGAGGTCAAGGTCAATGCTCACGCTGACAGAATAAAGAAGCATGTCAAAAGCAAGTGACAAGTAGCTTAAAGAAGAAAGTGAGCTTTGGGATAAACAGTCAATATCTGGAGCTTTCACCAGGGCTTTAATGAAAGAGGACACAGCATGATCGTGTGCATGCTCTGTTTTGCTGGATAACCCCTGTTAATTGCAGAGGGGCCTATTGGTGACTTAGTGTAACAATACTGTCCAGCAGCAAAAACCCTTCCTAATGCAGACCACCTCACTCGTAAGTATCTGAAAGAAAATGATGCTTTAAGAACAGGAGTACTTGTGGCACCTTAGAGACTAACAAATTTATTTGAGCTCATGATGCTTTAGTATCTAAACTGATGGAATGAATTGATAGAAATACGGTGTCTGGTCTGATTTTTGACAAGTCTCCTGATGCTTTGGACCGTCCGATTCTTGACCTTCTGTTTTTTTATTTCAAAGCGAATAAACCCGCATCATTTTGTGCCGATGGGACATTCATCCCCCCTGTTGACAGCCACTTTGTTGATGCAGCAATAACTGACATGTTTGACATATACCAACTGACTTGGGAAAACATGGTCACAACTAACAGATTCTGCTTCCTACATGGCTAAGTTTGCATGGGAGACCAAACTCAACCAGAAACCAGAGCTGCTATGTATTACCTGTCCTGCTCATCTGACTAACATTGAGCTGCCAGCAGCTACTGCTACAGAAGAAATGAAAGACATGAAATCTTGCATCAATGCATGCGGGGCCATTTTCAAGCATGGGAACAAGTTGAAGGCTTTGTTTTACACGGTGTGAGACAAGTGCAGAGCCCACTGCTGATTACCTACCCCTTTTGTGCCACATTGGTGGATGAACTTGTACTTCGCTGCCTGTCATATAAATAACTTATGGATTGTGCTAATGCGTCTCCTAGATCATCCCGAGTTTGTTGGTTCTAAAGCAGAAACTCTGAAGAGACTGGCAAATAACCAAAATAACTGTGTACCAAGGGGATAGTCATTGTTGAAAACTTGGAATCACTGTGTGACACAGAAAACTCTGGAGTTTTCTCCAACTACTGACAACACATTTGTCGATACAGACATTTATTGGATCCTGACAGCCAAAATCTCAGCTGAACTGAGCACAAAAGCTGCAGAAGAAACATACAGCGTGAAAACCCAGATGTTTCTGGAAATCCTTGCAACACGAGAACATCAAAAAAGTGTTCAAAACCTTCAACACAATGCTCAGCGAGGAATGGGAAACCCTGAACTGTTTGGTGCCGAAGATGCTTTTTTGAATATCATCCAGGTGTTGCACCTCCGTCCTCAAGGTGAATTTTGCAGGTGTTGCACCTCCGTCCTCAAGGTGAATTTTGCAGCAGATTACGGTCATTATGCCAGACTGTTTCCACCATTTTCCACTAAAGATGAAATTTCAAATCTGAAAGGGGAAATTTACAACTTACATGAGCATACCTAACCCTGGCAATTTGAAACTGGATGTGCTGGCTTTTTGGAACAGTCATTAAGACACACTTCCCAACATCAGCAAAGTGGCATGGCAAGCTTTGAGTGTACCCCCTGGATCTATTGGTGCAGAGTGCTTATTTTCAAAGTTGGACTACCTCAAAGACAGCACAAGGGGCTCAAAATGAGTGCAGATACTTTGAAGAAAGTTATGCGAGTGTACGCAAACCAGGATTTCTGGAAAAGCTACCAGCTCTGACAGAGACCAAAAAATACCTTTGTACATAAAAAAATTTCAATTATACCGTAGTAATATGCATATATTATGAACTTTTTATGTTTTTCTTTTTTCTCGCTTTTTTTTTTTTTAAACCTGATTTCATCCCGGTTTTAATGTTTGGAAAATAAACACTGAATAATTCCTGGATTTCTTTTTTACAAATAAAAACTGAAATCGCGTAACACTACGGATGGAATAACCCATTCTCCTCATTATTTTGCCCACCAATTAGGCCTAGTTTTTGACACACCAATTTTGGTTCATAGAAAACAAGTGTGGAACTGGAAATCCAAGTATGATCTTAACACAGTTCTTAATTCAGAATCTCACTTTTGCACCTTTTCCCTTCAACATTTGTTGTTATTGTGACATCTTATGAACTTAAACTCCCTTTTTTCCATTTGAGCTCACATTTAGGGTAAGTTTGTAGGTCCATACATCATGCTCTGAGAACGTGTGAACAGAGGACCAGGTGGCTGTCTTACAAACGTTCTTGATGGGTACATTTCTAAGGAATACTATGGAAATGGATTGAGCCCTAGTGGAATGAGCAGTGACTTTAGGAGGGCATGTCTCCCAGAGGACTCGCAGCATGTCAAAATACACCCCCAAACCCATTTAGATATTCTGAATAGAAATAAAATGATCCCTCATCCTCTCGGCAAAGGAAATGAAGAACCTAAGGAAAACCCTAAAGGACTTAATCTGGTGAAGGTAGAAGGCCAGAGTTCTTCTTATGTATACACTATAGAGACTGGATTATTCCCTGGAAGGGTAAGGCTTGGGGTAAAATAACTGGCAATTGAATATCCTGACTGATTTGGACTTCTAATGACACTTTAGGGAAGAAACAAGAATGGGGATGCAATGTAGCTTTGTCTGGATAAAACACTGTATACGGTGGGTCAGCCATGAGGGCTTCCAGTTCCCCAGCCATTCTGGGCAAAGTGATTGCCACAAAAAATGAAAACTTGAAGGACAGATGCAGGAGCAAGCAAGTTGCCTTGGGTTCAAAAGAGAGCCCTTAAGAAATTTCACAGACTCAGATTCCAAGGCCAGAAGGGACCTTTTTTGTTAATTTAGTCAGAACTCCTCTTGAATAACACAGGCCACTGAACTTTTCCAAAATAATTCCTAAAGCAGATATTTTAGAAAAAATCCAATCTTGATTTTAGGTTAAAGTGAAGGAAAATCCACCACAACCCTTGGTAAATTTTTCCAATGGTTAATTACTATTAAAAATTTATGCCTTAATTCCAGTTTGAATTTGTCTAGCTTCAACTTCCAGACATTGGATTGTGTTATTCTTTTCTCTACTAGATTGAATATTATTAACTATTTGTTCCCCATGTAGGTACTTATAGACTATAAATCAACTCACACCATAACCGTCTCATTGTTAAGCTAAATAGATTGAGCTCCTTGAGTCTATCACTAATAAAGCATGTTTTCTAACCCTGTAATCATTCTTGTGTCTCTTCTCTGAACCCTCTCCAATTTATCAACATTCTTCTTTAATTGTGAACACCAGAAGTGGACAATATTCCAGCAGTGGGTGCACCAGTGCTAAACAGAGGTAAAAAAACCTCTATTCCTACTTGAGATTCCCCTGTTTATACATCCCAGGATTGCATTAGCTCTATAGGTCATAGAATCACATGAGAAGCTCATGTTCAACTGATTATCCACCACAACCAGTGTTCCCTCTAATTTTTTATGTCCATGTGCGGAATGAATTTTGTTATATGCACCAATATGGAGGTCATGTGTGACACATCACCTTCATATTGGTGCACATAACAAAAATCATGTGGTGGGGGTGGGGCCGAGGGGTTCAGAGTGTGGGAGGGGGCTCAGGGCTGTGGCAGAGGGTTGGGGTGCGGGGGGAGAAGAGTGAGGGCTCTGGCTCGGGCTCTGGGGTGGGGCTGAGAGGATTGGGGCATGGGAGGGGGGGCTCAGGGCTGGAGCAAAGGATTGGGTGCAGGGGATGAGGGCTCCAGCTAAGGGAAGGCTCTGGGATGGAGCCGGGGATTAGGGGTTCAGGGTGTGGGAGGGGGCTCAGGGCTGGAGCAAAGGATTGGGGTGCAGGCTCTGGGGTGGGGCCAGGGATGAAGGGCTTGGGGTGCAGGCTTCCCAGGGGCTGAAGTGGGGGGAGAGAGAGCGGACTCCCCCCCAGCCCTCTGTCACTGCAGCAGCTCGGGGCTGGGCGAGACGCACCTCTCTCCAGCCGCTCCAGTGGGGCTGGGCCGAGAAAGGGGCTCCTCTCCCCGGCAGCTCCAGTGGGCCTGGGTTGGGCCGGGCCGGGCAAGGCATCTCTCCCCGCCGCGACAGGTCTGGGGTTGGGGGAGAGGCATCTCTCACCGCTGCAGCCCTGAGCCCCTGTGTTAGGCTTAATAGGCAGCTGCGCAGCTTAGAGGGAACTTGGACCACAACCTCCAAATCTTTCAGTGTTACGGCTCCCCAGAATAGCATTCCCCATCCTACAAGTACAGAATGACATTCTTTATTCCTAGATGTATACATTTATATTTAGCCATATTAAAACACATTGTTTGCTTGCATCCAGTTTACCAAGAAATCCAAATTCCTCTGATCAGCTACTTGTCCTCCTCATAAATTACCCACCTCCTCAATTATTGGGCCATCTGCAAACTTTATCAGTGATGATTTTATGTTTTCTTCCACATCATTGATAAAACAGTTAAATAGCATAGTACCAAGAACCGATCCCTGTGGAACCCCACTGCAAACACATCCGCTCAATGATGATTCCCCATTTACAGTTACATTCAGACTTGTCAGTTTTTAATTCAGTTAATGTGTGCCATGTTAAGTTTAGATTGTTCTAGTTTTTTAATCAAAATGTAATGGTTGTAGAATGTGCGAAGACTTAAGCCTTGTCTACACTACAGGGGAAATTCGATCTAAGCTACGCAATTTGAGTTACCTGAATAGCGTCACTCAAATCGACATAGCTTAGATCTACTTACCGTGGGGTCCACACTACGTGATGTCGTCGACTCCCCCCACTCTTCTTGATCCGGTGGAGTACAGGAGTCGATGGGAGAGCGATCTGCAGTCGATATAGCGGGTCTTCACTAGACAAGCACTGAGAATCCTTCATTTGGCAAGTGGAATGCTGTGATAGCAGCTAAGTGACCATTGACAAAGCTCTGGGACAAACCCAGCAGGTTTTAGATTCCGACGGTAATAGAGAATGAACATAAGGGAAGATTTGGCAGGAGATATGGGGTTTTGGGCGCATCAAATCTGGCAATATTTCCACTTCTGCAGGTACCAATGATAGGCCTGCTCACTCTGGAGAGACCCAGTGATGTCAGACTGTGCCAGGAGAGATAGTTTCTTCAAAGACTCCATATTCTTTGAGGCGTTCCTCCATTTGGGGGAGTCCAACAACAGTACTAACATCTCAGCACCATGCCCAGTGGGAGACTCAGTGATACCTACACTGGGACATGAGGTCTCCCTAATCCCAAGTCCAAGTGAAGACTTTTCTCTCTCCTTTTAGTCTATCAGGGGAGTGGAGTCTCTTATGTTTGGCAGTCTTCTGAGAGACCAAATCCAGCCCCTGGTTTCTGGAATTCAGAACCAGAGCAGATGAAGTCTCTGGAGTACTGTGTGTGGCTGAATCTGATGTACAAAATGGGAAGTTGGATCCCACAAGTCTAAGGGAGCGCTCCGTGAGGAGCAGTTTTAAACCGTCTTCCCTCAGTTTACAAGATCTGCTCTTGAATCCTGCATTTGGACAGGATCTGGGCTTCTGCAAGGGAGTGGAGGCAGCTAGCATTTCCATCACTGAGGGGAAGGACCTGTGGCAGGTATAGCAAGGCGTGAATCCTAGGGCCTTTCTGGCATAACCTGCTAAGCAAGCCATGGTCAAGAAGGCCTGAGGAAAAAAGGAAGGACCTGACCTTGAAGAAAAAAGGAGGGGTGTGGCACAGGAAGGGGAGGGACACAATAGAAGCACAAACCCTGCTAAGAACTGAAAACTTAAATAAGCTACTAAGAAAAGATTAAAAAAAAAAGAGTATAAAGAAGCAACTGCCTCAGCTAGATAGCAGACACTACATAACTCCATGTTGAGCTATGGGCAACTGAGAAGGGATTGGAGTGGTGCAGGTCTGCTCCTTCCTACATGCCCTCATACCTGAGTACGTAGAGGCATACTATAAAGGCATAGACCTGCAGACACTGCTAACAGAAAAGTCTCTGGTCAAGAGTGTACGGGGGCATGCACATCACGTGGAGCTCCTACAGGGACAATCATTTGAACTAAACTTATTTATTTTGTGTGAGTAGATTTTGCAGACATCTAATGTATTTCAAAATTTATGTATAAATAAAACTTTTAACTTGGACATCATAAGAAGACATGGCGCCTTCATGACTTTTACTATATAAATACAAAAGAACAAGAAATATTCTGTTAAAAGTATCTGAATTTCCACTTCCAGTAGCACGAACACATTCTCTGCTTTTTCTCAACATGAAAACTTAACTCTATATTAACTGTATGCCCTGATTTATTGGAACACATTAGCAGACCTGCTCTTCAGATAGCATTGTCTAACTATTTGTTCATGAATATTCCATCATTTCTAGGGCTGTCAAGCAATTAAAAAAATTAATTATGATTAATCACACTGTTGAACAATAACAGAATACCATTTATTTACATATTTTTGTATGTTTTCTACATTTTTAAATATATTGATTTCAATTACAATGCAGAATACAAAAAGTGTACAGCGCTCACTATTTTTTTATTACAAGTATTTTCACTGTAAAAAAACAAGAAATCGTATTCAATTCACCCAATACAAGTACTGTAGTGCAATCTCTATCATGAAAGTTGAACTTACAAATGTAGAATTATGTACAAAAAAACCTGCAATCAAAAATAAAGCAATGTAAAATTGTAGCACCTGCAAGTCCACTCAGTCCTACTTCTTGTTCAGCCAATCACTTAGACAAACAAGTTTTGTTTACTTTGCAGGAGATAATGCTGCCCGCTTCTTGTTTACAATGTCATCTGAAAGTGAGAACAGGCGTTCCCATGGCACTGTTGTAGCCGGCATGACAAGATATTTACATGCCAGATGTGCTAAAGATTCATATGTCCCTTCATGCTTCAACCACCACTACAGGGGACATGTGTCCATGTTGATGACAGGTTCTGCTCGATAACAATCCAAAGCAGTGCAAACCGATACATGTTCATTTTCATTATCTGAGTCAAGATGCCACCAGCAGAAGATTGATTTTCTTTTTTCGTGGTTTGGGTTCTGTAGTTTCCTCATTGGAGTATCGGTCTTTTAAAACTTTTTAAAAGCATGCTCCACACCTCGTCCCTCTCAGATTTTGGAAGGCACTTCAGATTCTTAAACCTTGGGCTGAGTGCTGTAGCCATCTTTCGAAATCTCACATTGGTACCTTCTTTACGTTTTGTCAAATCTGCATTGAAAGTGTTCTTACAATGAACAACGTGCTGGGTCATCATCTGAGACTGCTATAACATGAAATATATGGCAGAATGCAGGTAAAACAGAGCAGGGGACATACAATTCTCCCCCAGGGAGTTCAGTCACAAATTTAATTAACGCTTTTTTTTTTTTTTAAACAAACATCATCAGCATGGAAGCATGTCCTCTGGAATGGTGGCCGAAGCACAAAGGGGCATACGAATGTTTAGTGTATCTGGCAATGCCAGCTACAAAAGTGCCATGCAAATGTCTGTTCTCACTTTTTGGTGACACTGTAAGTAAGAAGAGGGCAACATTATCTCCTGTAAAAGTAAACAAACTTGTTTTTCTTCACGATTGGCAGAACAAGAAGTAGGACTGAGTGGATTTGTAGGCTCTGAAGTTTTACACAGTTTTGTTTTTGAGTGCAGTTACGTAACAAAAAAAAATCTACATTTGTAAGTTGCACTTTCAGGACAAAGATTGCACTATAGTACTTGTATGAGGTGAATTGAAAAATACTATTTCTTTTGTTTATAATTTTTACATTACAAATATCTGTAATAAAAATTATATACAATTTGATTTCAATTACAACACAGAATACAATATGTATGAAAAATGTAGAAAAGCATCCAAAATATTTAATACATTTCAATTGGTATTCTATTGTTTAACAGTGCAATTAAACTGCAATTAATTGAAATTAATTTTTTTGAGTTAATCACGTGAGTTAACTGCGATTAACCGCTCTAATCATTTCTTTATTTTTGTAGTCTCAAAATATCTAGTACTCACTTAACTGACCGTATTATGGTTAAAGCTTCTTATTTATAATCCTCTCTGTAAAGCTGATTCCTCAAATCTGAAGTTACTTATGGTTCAGTGAGGATTTTCTGGTCCAGAATTTAAAAAAAAAGTTGTATAACTGTCATGAACTTTACACCATTATTTAGTGTACACGGTTATCAAAACATCTGATCAAGCTGTCCATCTCACAGCTACCATAAGTTTAACACATTACAAGTCTTTAATGTGCCATTAATAAATTAGACATGAAACTAGCACTTTTAGGCCTTGAAGAGTATTACAATAAAGCCATCAGAATTGGTCTCTCTGAGGAAGTGACATGGTAAACCTCGACAGATTACTGGTGAAAGGTTCTGTCAACTGCGGTCGCACGCATATAGTGTCCTTTGAGATTGAAGCTATGTTTTTTTCAACTGGTCTGCTTACCTGCCTCTGCTTCCAACACTGGAGGCACTGGGTGAGCGAATTGGAGGGTGGACACTGGTCATAGTTACTGGTCCTAAAAAGCAGATAATTAGGAAAAAAAAACAAAAAAAACCAGGTTTGTTCATACAAGAAATCTTGCATTTAATTATCTGACAGAGAAGAACAGAGATGTGTGTATAAGTATTCATTTTGATCTCTTGATATTGATTGTTCAGACCACCCTACACATTCTATTTGTAAAACAGACCAGAATATGTTTCTTCCTCTCCTCTACTGTGACTTTGGTCATTCTTTACTCATTTAACCCAAGGCTCAAAAAGAATGAGACATCTTATCCTGCACGTTTCCAATCCAGAGTATTTGTTCACTCTTTTTATTTAAAAAGTATTAGAGAAGGCAAAATAATGAAATTTGGAGAGAGTGAGTATGCACTTACTGACAGATGGAAAAATCACCACCCGCTAAGTGGAAAAAAGAATGATTTCACTGCTGTAGGTATGTTCATTGGAAAGATATGCTTCACAATAAGCAAATACATAGCTGTAATACAGGAATTTATAAAGTGCTAAAATAACTTTAGCTACTGGAACTAGGAAAGGAGTAACCGCAGAAAGTCTGACATTTTGTGATGTTCACAGCTTCTGCAATGTATTTGTGTTCTTCCAACCCACAACTAAACACTTCTCCATCTGATCTCACAATAGCAGAGTACCATCTCTAACCACAACCTCATCTTCTTCAGCATCTTCCATCTGTCCTCTGCTCTTATACCTCTGACCTCCAATCCAACATCCATGACTTCAGCATTCCCAGACCACTCTGCTGTAGGACTCAGCTGTCAGTGGCTCAACTCAATTATCTCCATCATACTGGACTCCTTCACCTGTCTCTCTCACAGTAAAATCCATTCCACTAACCCCAATTTCCTCTTCCTCCACTCATAAGCACCCCGAAGAAAGTCCCAGAGGCAAGAACCTCTTCTGTTACAAACTTATTCTCCCCTCCTGCAATTTCCTCACCTTTCTCCTTAACCTCAATCCCATTAGGTACCTTTACCACACAATATAACACTATGCTATTCCTCATCCTAGATCCTACCTTGTACAACTACCACCTCACGTCCCTCTCCCTGACTTGGATCTTAACCCTCCCCACCACCCCAACTCAGGTTTCCAGCTTCCCCACTCTACTGTAATTGCTTTAACTTAATTGTCTTTAACTACCTCTTCATGGTCAAACCTTGGTGTTTCTACTCCATCCTCATCCTCCTCAACCTTTCAGCCATCTCAGATAGCTGATCATATTCCATCTTCTTAAAATGTTGCCTTCCCGTTGTTTTCACAACTCCGTACTGTCTTAGTTTTCCTACCTCTGTGGTCATTCATTCAGCCTTTCAATGGCTGAACCACCTTCTCTTTCCCTCCACTAGTTTCCAGGCCACTAATGGCCCACTTTTATTTTCCCTCTCTACATCTTTTCCCTATGTAACCTCATCTACTCGTATGCTGCAACTATTTTCTCTGTATGCTGACTACGAAATCTAACTCTCCACTCCTGAGTTCTCTCTCTCTCCACCCAATTCTTCATTAGCTCATTGCTCTGACTTTTCTGGTTCCCTTGCCATCAACAAAAGCAAAACCAAATTTTGTCTTCCCTTACAGGCCCTCCATGCTTCTTAACTCTCTCTGTAACAGTAGACATCATCACCATTATACCTATCACTCAGGCTTATCAACTTTAACTCCATTCTCTGTCTAGAGCAGGGGTCGGCAACCTTTCAGAAGTGGTGTGCCAAATCTCTAATTTAAGGTTTCACGTGCCAGTAATACATTTTAACATTTTTAGAACATCTCTTTCTCTAAGTCTATAATATATAACTAAACTATTGTTGTATGTAAAGTAAATAAGGTTTTTAAAATATTTAAGAAGCTTCATTTAAAATTAAATTAAAATGCAGAGCCCCCCCAGACCGGTGGCCAGGACCCGGGCAGTGTGAGTGCCACTGAAAATCAGCTCGTGTACCGCCTTCGGTGCACGTGCCATAGGTTGTCTACCCCTGGTCTAGAGCTTCACATCACAGCTATCTAAATCTTGTGGCTCACATGCTCAGGGTCTAACTGATCTCCACATGTGGGGTTGGGAGGGAATTTTCTTCTCAATCAAATTGGCAGTGACCGTGAAAGGGTGAGGGGTTCGCCTTCCTCTGCAGTGTATGGGTAGAGATCACTGACAAAGATTATCTGGGTATATCTGTTCCCTATCATTATGGGGGGCCTGGGGTACTGATGTACTTCGGTCCCTCCTATTCTCTCCTTGTGGCACTTAATAGTGTCGTTGCCTGTGGGCTGTAATACTTTGGTATAATTACAGTTGTTGGGTTTAGTGTGCGAGGGCTGAGTGGTCATGGTGGCCTGTGATATACAGGAGATCAGACTAGATCTGATCTTTCTATCTCTAACCACAATGCTAAAACTCTTAGTCAGGCCCTCATCTCCCATTTGATCAATGCCAGCCTTCTCCCTTGCCTTGAACTTGTCAGTATGGTGTAATAAACTAGATTATAATACATTAAGTTGATAAATGGGAACTCTGAGATCAGGGAGTAAAGTGCTAGATTCCCCACTACACCATTTAAATCAGGTTAATCACCATACCCAAGAGGCCTGGAGATGGCACTGATGAATTTGGTGACTGGACGGTTCTGTTTGAAGGGGGTTTTGGCTGGCTCTGCTCCACAATACCATCTTTCCTTACAATGTTATCCAGTGTAATGTTTCCCGTACACTCAATCTAAAAGATGAAAGAAAGAAGGTTATTGTTAAGACAAAAATAACATGATCAATATAGCCACCTTATCAGACTTTATCTTAGTTTGCACTTCCACACCCTCTTTCAACATGCTCATTTATTTCATTTAATTAAAAAAGAACAACATGCAAATATATACAATTCAAAGAATTAATTCAGGAATCACCCAATAAGCAACCCAACATGTTCCACATGTGCTGAGTACATCCTGGCCAGAGGACATGCATATTCAGTAGAAAAGTAGAAAGTGTCAGGTAATTGGTTATGTCTTTTCAGCCATGACACATGAGGTCAGAACAATGAGACACCTGTTTTAGAGGAAAACCAGTCTCAATTTATCATCCCAGCCCACTGAAATTGTCACACATGCTGCAGGATTAGAGAAATGGCCTTTGAAACACTAATACACCTCTACCCCCNCACCTATAACGCGGTAAGATTTTTTGGCTCCCGAGGACAGCGTTATATCAAGGTAGAGGTGTACTCTAAATAAGAGTGGCTAGAAAACACAAATCACTTTAGGATCATACTTTTCTAAAGCATTCACATGGCAAGCTGCACCTTGCAAATCCATCTGTAGCAGTTGCACTAACCTTTGACACTTACTATACATTAGTGTGATGATGTGACTACTGTGAAGTGTTCAGAAAATGCACATTATATTGTTCTTATCACTACTAATATAGTGAGGTATCTAATAGCATGTACTCAATGATACACAAGTGAAACAGAGCTGCTGATAGTATTATGCATGCAGAACAATGGTAAAGTACTTGTCACGGATTCAAATTACATGTTTATGATTGCAGTGTGATGTGTTTTGTGTGTGTTAACTAAGTATCTTAAAACAATTTTAAATGATGGGGTATCCAGTTCTCATTACATTGTGCTATCACAATGCCTCTGCCAATGTTTTCAATTAAAAAAATAAAAGATAAAAAGGTTATCCAAGATCTGAGAGCAATTCACAAGGACCAGGAGGAAGAAACAGGGATGAATAGCAAATTACTACCATAAAGCATGAAATTTCAGTTATTCATAAACTGTTGAGAGCTGTTTAAGTGCACTTTTCTTATTTTTGACACAATGAAGTAGATCGCTTAAAGCTCAAAATCTCTATTTGGCCCTCCGATAAAGATGTAGTAATCTGAAGAGACTCTTACTGTATTCCAGTTCAAAGTTTATTAGTTAAAACACAGCAAGATTATGACACTCCTTCCCCTCCTACCACACAAAAATTGTGGGAGATGAGCTCCTAACCCCCATAGGAAAAAAAATACTGAATGCGCTGATGAAGAAAAATTACTTCAGCCTAGCACTGTACATTAACATCTACATGGGACAGACTTTCAATTATACAGAAACCTCAGTAATATAGTACTGAGACCCTAGATTTATAGCATGTACTATTACATGTCATGGGTATTGATGACCAAAGCTGAGGAAACTCATTTTTTATTAGCAGCAACTGAAGAAGATGACAGATGAAGGCTAGTAGGTGTCTACATAAGAAGAGTACAATTGCATTCTTCATTCTTACTCTTCCTGCCAGTCCTAAATCCCTTAAAGGCAGTGCCTCCAGAATAGTGCAGGAGCATGAAGGAAAACCTGAACTGTTGCTTTCTATATTGTACCAGTTTGGTAGGTAGGTAAAGAATTTCAGTGTCAAAGATTTTCCATTGACCACCTTTTGCAAACAATAAATTCACTTTAAAATAAAAGCTGTAAACCATTGCTTGTGTTACTCTTACATCAGGAAGAGAAGGTAGGGTATAAGAACTACCCACTGGAGAACTCAGATCTATCATGGGTGGACCAAATGTCTTCCCA
Source organism: Platysternon megacephalum (assembly GCA_003942145.1). Lineage (NCBI taxonomy): Eukaryota > Metazoa > Chordata > Testudines > Platysternidae > Platysternon > Platysternon megacephalum. The sequence goes on from QXTE01000173.1 coordinate 1,253,681, forward strand.
TCATACCCTGCAGCACTAGTAACAGTGGGACTGGAAGGGGTGGATGTAGTGCTGCTTGCAGTTGACGGGGCAGCTGAGTATTGTCCACTGCTTATCTGCCACTAAAAAAAACAAAACAAAACAAAACAAAACAAAAAACAACCAGAATTCATCATTGTTCTTTTGCATGGTAGAAGACATCTATTACATAATCTGACCCTAATATGTTTGACTCAAGCAAGCGGCAACACAAAAGCAGAATGAGTTGAAATTAGAACTGGAATTCATATTTGCTTTGTCGTCTCAAATCATGACTCACTAGAAATGGAAAAAAAGAGAAATAAGAGGTAGGACAAATGTATGAGATTTTTAAAAATCTTAAAATGTAATTTATTTCCTGCTGATAACATGTATTAGTAGTTACATGTGTGAACATGCACAATGTTGCAGAGGGACAGAATAGTTTTAGTGGAATAAATGCACTACCGACACTGGGCTGAATGTGAAAAGCTGCTCCTGTATTTTTAGTACTGTAAACTAGGTACTGTTATTTAAGTGGACAGTGGAACGATGTTGGGGTGGGTTTTTTTTTAAATGATTTAAATGGACTTGTAAAGCAATCGATCTTCTCTTTGATTCAACTCACATGCCTGTGATAGCCATGGCACTATTATTCCATTTCTTAGGTCACAGACCAGTGTTTCATTCCTTCCTATGGTGGCAAGATACTCTGCTCTTTTTAAGTGTACAACAAACCTTAAATCGTGCATTGGTTCATTGGTATTTGCCTCCCTGAGCAGCTAGAAAGTATCTGAAGTATTCACTCTTATCCCCACATAACTGCTGATCAGCTGGGGATTGATCACCGGCATCAGAAGGTCCACAACTGTGGAATTTCTTTCCTCTCTTCATCTGTAAGAGTCCAGGTTTGGCAAGCTCCAGAGCCTAGTGGCAGCTACAGCTTTTTAACCAAGCTTTTGCCTGTTTACTGGTGTAGTAGCCAGGAGGGAAATTAGAGGGCGGGGTTTTCTACTCTATTTGTTCATGGACTGTAGTGAACAGAACGCGTGTTTGTGTTAAGTTTTGAAGGCTGCCCAGAAGTCAGTGATAGATACAAAATAAACATAGCAATAAATTAAAGCAAACATTTAAACCATAATTCACTCAGGCGACATCTACACTACAGCACAGCTGCTCTGATGCAGCTGCGCTGCTGTAGTGCTTGTGGTGAAGATGCTCTAAGCCAGTGGTGGGCAACATGCGGCCCATCAGGGTAATCTGCTGGTGGGCCGCGAGACAGTTTGTTTACATTGATCGTCCGCAGGCACAGCCATCCGCAGCTCCCAATGGCCGTGGTTCGCCGTTCCCGGCCAATGGGAGCTGCGGGAAGCGGCGGCCAGCACATCCCTGTGGCCCGCGCTGCTTCCTGCAGCTCCCATTGGTCGGAAATGGCGAACCACACACACTGGGAGCTGCGGGCGGCCGTGCCTGCAGACGATCAATGTAAACAAACTCGCGGCCCACCGGTGGATTACCCTACGGGCCGCAGGTTGCCCACCGCTGCTCTAAGCCGACGAGACAGAACTCTCCCATTGGCTTAGTAACTCCTGCCTCTGCTAGTGGCGGTAGCTATACCAACGAGAGAGATAGTACTGTCTACACCAGTGCTTAGGTCAGTACAACTTACATATCTCAGAGGCATGGTTTATTTACACCCCTGACGACATAAGTTATACCGAAGTAACATGTTGTGTAGGCAAAGTCTAACTCTTCCACTAGTCAAAGTAGTTGGAATGGACTGGACTTGATAATTAACTCATTTCAAAATCATCAGGTATCTTGTCATGGACTAGACCAGTGGTTCTCAACTTGCGGGGCACTTGCGGCCCAATCAATACACAGCTGTATGGCCCAGAGACTATATATATTGTGTGGATGCAGCCCACCCTGTAAATCCACCCTGGAAAAGTAAGGAATGTAAGTTATAAAATTAATATTCATAGTATTCAATTTTTATTTTTGAATGGGTGAGTGGAAAAAGTTTACCTGTTTAATAGCTTGCTGTGCCAAGAACGCCATCTGCAATGGGTTGGGCTTTATTGTTAGTCTCGGTACATTCTGGTTCTGGGGACCCCTCATTTGTTGAGCAGGAAGAATTGACCCATTAGAGTTGGGATTGTGATTCTGAAAGTTAATCAAGCGTGGAGGTGGCTGCTGGAAGAAACAGACAATCCCCTCAGTTAGCTGTCTGAGGACTGACACCAAACACTCCAGAAAAAGCTCTTTCCTCAACCTCCCATTTTAACTTTTAAAATACATGACAAATATAGTACTGAATCATTCACTCAAATGCAAGATGAAATCAGATCTCAGCATTGATGCATCCTGACAAGAGTAAAATATAACAGGTTACAATTAATTATTCTACCTGAACTAAACACTGGGGCAAATTATGTAATGATATGAAAAGAGGGCGTTACTTACCTCTAACTGGCAGTTCTTCTGTATTCCACTGTGGGTTACACCTGGCCAGGCACCATGTGCCTGGAGCCGGAGAATTTGAAAGCAGTGTCCATTGGTCCGCACGCGCGCCCTGGCTCACTTTGTGCCTCTGACCGAGGGGATGAAGGGTTGGGCAGACCGATCGCCTTTCCAGCTCCTTCTCTACCACGAATCAGATAAGAGCCAAAGCAGAGGGGAAGGAGGACGTATAGTGGAATACAGGTAAGGACCATGCATCCAAAAGAACCTCCAGCTAGATAAGTAACCTCCTCCTCTTCTTGGAGTGATGGTCCCTATTGCATTTCACTGTGGGTGATTGACAAGCAGTACCTAAGCAGGAGAAGGGTTTGAGGATGTAGATGGTAGGGCTGAGCAGAGTACCACCATCCCAAAGGAGGTATCAGCAGAAGAGTCCTGCACCAGTGCATGCTGTCTTGCAAATGTGTGAACCGAGCCCCATGTGGTTGCTTTATAGATGTTTAGGAAGGGTCCCTCTTTAAGAGATGCCAGGGTTGTTGCTTACGCTCTGGTGGAACAAGGTTAGAAAGCTGAGAGTAGAATGCAGCCAGAAATCTATTTGGAGATTCTCTGGGTGGAGAGCACATGCCCTCTGATTCTTTTTTCTATAGCGACAAACAGTCTTGGGGAATACTTGATTGGTTTTGTTCTCTGTAGGTAAAAAGCCAAGGCTCGCCAAACATTGAGGGAGTGGAGTCTTTATTCCTCTGTGGAAGCATGCAGTTTTGGGAAGATCACAGGTAACTGAATGGATTGGTTAAGGTTAAATTCCTACGCTATTTCAGGGGGTATTGACACAAATAAACCTTATCCTTATGGAATTTGTGTATGGAGGATCTGTCATCACCACTCCAAGTTCATCAACCCTTCTCGCTGAGTGATGGCTACAAGGAAAGCAACCTTTATGGAAAGAAGGGACATGGAGCAAGTAGCTAAAGTCTCAAAGTGGAGCCTCATGAGTACAGAGAGAACACGGTTTAGGTCCCACTGGGGAGTAGGTTTCCGATTAGGCCTTATTAGGCCTTTCCAGAATCTACTGGTCAGTGAATGTGGGAAGACCAAGTAGCCCTGCGAAGGTGGATGGTATGTGCTGATCGTTGCCAAATGAATCCGCAAGGAGCTGACAGACAAACCTGATGTTTTCAAAGATAGAATACAGTCCAAGATAATAGTAGTCTGGGAGAGAGTAGTCTCTGGGAGGATGCCTCTCTTGTGTGCTCAAGAAAAGAAGCGCTTCCATTTAGCTACGTAGCATTTTCTAATAGACTCCTGTCTACTATTAGAGAGGATGACTCGTACGGTTGTGAGGCATGAACATTCTAGGGATGATGCCCATCCAAATACCAAACATTCTCAGGATGATACCCATCCAAATACTGAGGACTCACCGGGGGGTGGGGGGTGGGGAGTGGGGGGGGTGGACGTGGATCAAAATGCTTGATCTTGCCGTGCCACTGGGTCAGGAGCTTGGGGAACATTGGGAGGACGAGTGGTGGTTGGGAGGATATGTAGGAGGTTGGGAAATCAGAACTGTCTGGGCCAGAAACGGACAATCAGGATGACCTGTGCACTGTCCTCCTGGATTTTGTGTAGAACTCGTAGCAGGAACGGTAGCGGAGGGAAGGCATAGCTGTACTGGTCCAACCAGGAAAGAAGCAGACCGTCACCCTAGGAGTGGCGACCCAGGGCTCCTCTGAAACAATATGTAGTGCATTTCCTGTTTGTTTCAGAGGTGAACAGATCCCTGGTTGGGGTTCCACATAGAGGGAAAATATTATGCAGTACCAAGTGGTGGAGCTCCTGCTTCTGGTCAACGATGAAATGTCTGCTGAAGGAATCTGCAAGTAAATTTTGCTTCCTCAGAAGGTAGGCTGCCAATAGGGTGATTTGATTGCTGATACTCCAGTTCCAAGGGCTGACCACTTCTGCGCACAGGGAGACTGATCTTGCTCCTCCCTGCTTGTTGACGTAGAAGACAGTTGTAACGTTGTTTGACATACGGACACAGTGAATACGGATGAACGGAACAAAGGAGACTCATGCCTTCAAGACTGATTGCAACTCCAGGACATTGACATACATTCTGGACTCTTGAGATATCCAAGCACCTTGTGCTGTGTCACTGTTCATGTGGCCCTCCCAACCTAATAGGGATGCATCTGTAATAATGGTCCCGACTGCAGAGGAAGGGAGAAAGGGGATGCCCATGCATACCTGATGAGGATTTGTCCACCATAGCAGGGAAGACACTACCTTGGGCTGGAACTGCCACCATGAGGTTCGTGGAATGGTGGCTTAGGGAGTATACCAACTGCAGCCATGTTTGAAGCCAACAAAGACGGTCTAGCGAAGGGTGGGGACCTAGGTCAGATGGCCTTGTGCACCTACAAGAGACAGATATGTCTTGACTGGTACTTGAGGATTACTTGTGATGTAAGCTATGATACTGTTCATGGTCTGTAACCTGTCCTTGAGCAGGTATGCTCTTGTTGTGATAGAATTTAAGGTTGCCCTGATGAAGTTCAGAGATTGCATGGGAGTGAGAACAGATTTTTCTGTGTTTACACTGATTCCCAGCGAGGAGAGGATGTGTAGCATCAGGGAAGTTCATGCATAGGCTTCCTGGCGGGACTTGGCAGCAAGGAGCCAGTCATCGAGGTAGGGGAATACAATGAGACCACAACATCTGACATGGGCTGCTACTACTGAAAATATCTTGATGAAGACTCTGAGAGCGATCACCATTCTGAAGGGGAGTGCTCTATACTGAAAATGGTTAGAATCCACCATGAATCTGAGAAAGCGTCTGTGGGCAGGATGAATATCTATGTGAAAGTAGGCATCCTTCATATCGAGATCCGTGAACTATATGCCATTTTCTAAAGATGGACCTATTGCTGCCAATGTGACCATGCAAAATCTGAGCTTATGAATGAAGTGGTTGAGATAGTGGAGGTCGAAAATTGGTTTCCAACTGCCCTTCCTTTTGTTATCAGGAAGAGGGACAAATAAAACCCTCCTCCTTGGTATTGAGGCATGTTCTATTGCTCCTTGCTGCAGTAACAAGGTCGCCTCTTGTTGAGAATACTCTCGTGAGAGTGGTCCCCTATGGGTTGGTGAGGGTTTTGGAGGAGGTAAGGATGCAAACTCAATTGGATAGCCAGAATGGATGACATTTAGCACCCATTTGTATGTTATCACACTCCAGGTGTTGAAAAAGAGTGTGTGTTTCACGGCTCTCGAGCTCACATCAAAAATAATGTTAAGGCAGTGGCTGAGACTGAGATGCCAAGCTTGTTGCAGAGAGTATAGGGAAGCAGGACTTTTGAAACCTCTGTCTCTTACGTGGTAGTTCATAGGCCCTCTGAAGCAAAAACTGCTGAGCCATGTGTCTAGATTTAACCAATGGGCAGTGAAACTTCTTCTTAAGGGCAGGTGCGTATACCTTCAGCGAGCGGAGGGTAGCCCTGGAATCCTTCAGGGTATGGAGGGACTTGTCCATCTTCTGATTAAAGTGGTGTGATTCATCAAAGGAGAGGTCCTCAATAGTATTCTGGACCTTCCTAGGGAACCCTGACACATGGGAGCCATGATTCCCTGTGCATGACAAAGGCAGTAGCCATAGCTCTAGAGCAGGGGTGGCCAACCTGTGGCTCCGGAGCCACATGCGGCTCTTCAGAAGTTAATATGCGGCTCCTTGTATAGGCACTGACTCCGGGGCTGGAGCTACAGGCACCAACTTTCCAATGTGCCGGGGGGTGCTCACTGCTCAACCTCTAGCTCTGCCACAGGCCCTGCCCTCACTCCATCCCTTCCTGCCGCCTCCCCTGAGCCTGCCATGCTCTTGCTCCTCTCCCTCCCCCCCAGAGCCTCCTGCACGCCACAAAACAGCTGATCAAGAGGTGAGGGATAGGAGGAGGCGGCGCTGATCGGTGGGGCTGCCGGTGGGCGGGAGGCACTGGGAGCTGGTGGGGGGAGAGGGGAGCTAATGGGGGGCTGCTGAAGTATTACTCTGGCTCTTTGGCAATGTACATTGGTAAATTCTGGCTCCTTCTCAGGCTCAGGTTGGCCACCCCTGCTCTAGAGGAAGCATCAGCGGCATCGACTGCAGATTGGAGTGCAGTCCTGGTTATCAATTTGCCTTCATCTATCAGAGCTTGAAAATGTGCTCTGTCCTGTTGTGGAGGGCTGTCAGTAAACTCTGCAAACTTGGCATTGTTCAGGAAATTGTATTTAGCCAATAGCGGCTGGTAACTGGCTATCTTGACCTGGAGGATAAATGATGAGACCTTTCTTCCCAGCAGATACAGGCGTTTGCCCTGGATCAGCAGGAGTAGACAAGGGATGTTGTTGTCTAGCCCTTTCAGAAGCAGCATGGACCATCAGTGAGTTGGGAGAGGGATGAGAAAACAAAAATTCTGTACCTTTGGCCAGCACGTAATAACACTTCTCTACCCTACTGGTAGGAGCACAGCTGGCAGGGGTGTGCCAAACTGTCTTAGCTAGCTCCAGTATGGCTTCCTCAACAGGGAGAACTATTCTGTTGGGCCCAAAAGTGTGCAGAATGTTTAAGAGTGTGTCCTAGGAGTCTTGGATCTCCTCAAGAGGAATTTGAAGCCCTTCAGCAACTCTGAGGAGAAAGTCCTGGAATTGTCCAAAGTCACTGTGGGTGGGTAAGGAAAGGGGACACAGAAGTCACTGTTTTGTCTAGGGATGACAATGGCAGTCTTGCTGGTTCTGGCAGAACTGCTGGATCTGGCGCATAATGTTCCTCCTCCTCCGATGGATACAGGTGCAGATTGGAGTGTCTCCTTAGACTGGAGGCAAGGAACTGGCTCCCTAGCAAATCAGATCAACTCTGCAAATGGATACTGTCCAAAGGCCCCCCAATACGGCCAGTAGGAGGGGTAGATAGGTGGTCGTGGGGGCCCCCGTGGCATGAGGTACCAGTAGCTCAGAGTTAGATGAGGCGGAGGTTGGGCCCAAACCAATATGGGTCTTTTAGGTGGTGGAGGACACGCAGGGTCAGGGAAAAGCAGTTCATTGGAGGGTTCAGAATCTCCTGAGAAGGCTGATTCTGGTTCCAGTGGTGGTATCGTTGATGCCGTTGGAGGGGAGATGTATTCTGCATATGGGACAGGTGATAAGCTCCTTCCAGCAGTTGATTCTCCCGGAGGCAATATCTCCCTGGAAGTGGAAGGGCCTGGTGGAGGAGGGGATTCCAGATCTGGGAGAGCGAAAATGTCCTGTGAGGTGGCAACAAATTCATATCTCCCCAGTGTGAGAGGAGTTCTGCTTCTCCAGGCCATTGGAAGTGGTGAGAAGGGTGGTATCTGAAGTTGGCAGTGATCAGAATTCATTGGTGCCAATGGATCCCAGGTTTTGGGACATGCCAGGGATGACGGTACCGACGGAACACAGTCTGGTACCGATGGAGCCCAATGCTTATGGGCTTTCTTGTTGTGCCACTGGGACTTAGTACATCCTAAGTCCTCATGGGCCAAGCTAGTGGGTTTGTTTACAGCCAAGTCAGACTTCTTTGAAGTGGACTTAGAGGAAGACTTTGTCTCATGCTTATGAGTGTGCTTCCTAGCTTCCTGACAAGATCCCGCCATGGGGTCTATGAGGGTAGATTCTCCCAAAGCAGAGTCAGACTTTGCAGCAGAAGGTGCACTCCTTGCTGAGTTAGGTCTACATATGGGAGGGAGTTCCCCAGTCTGGGTCCGATAGTCATGGCCTTCTCCATGAGGTATTTGTGGAGATAAAGTTCCTGTCCTTCTTGGGTATGGCTGGGGAATGATCAGCCGATACATCGCGGCCAGGTGCAGTGAGCTGCCCCAAGGCAGTACAGGCAGCACTGACTGGTGGTTACCGCTGACTGAGAAGGATCACGTGCAGGAAGCAGAGTTTGAAGCCTGGAGTCCTGGGCATAGTCCGGTGCCCCAGGGTTTTTAGACTTATTAAATGCTAAACAGTAAAAACTATTAAAACTGTTAACACTATTTACAAACTAGATGATTTTTATTTTGTAGAACTAAGCCGAAGCTGTGGAAACGTAAAGGTTCCGTTCAGACCACGCAGAGGCAAGAAGGAACTGGAGAGGCAGTTGATCCGCCCCATCCTTTATCCCCTTGGAGGCACAAGGCGAGCCAGGGTGCATATGCAGACCAATGGACACTGCTTTCAAATTCTCTGGCTCCAGGCGCATGTGTAATCCACAGCGGAATACAACAGGGACCATCACTCGAAGAATAAGAGTTCTTTACAATGCTTAGAGATTATCTGAAAGTTCCTGAGATATGGGCATTGAGATCTTGAAAAAAATGCTGTAAATACATACAATATGGGCTTCCTTACAACTATATGTGCTAAAGACTGCTGCGCCAATGAAATGTCACTAGAAGTCACCCTGTTGTGGGAGGAAAACGAGTTTTTATTTTGAGTTTGGAGCAATAAGCTAGAGGCAGCTTTATTTTTGAGCAATTGCGATATGTACGGGAGAGGCACATGGGCAGGTTTTCGTCAGATAAAAAATATAAAAGCTTGCCTAATCGTTTATTATATACAATAATGAGCAACAGCTACATTTTGTTATACTTTTTTGATATTTTACTTTTGTTATAGTCTACATTTTATTTTTATTTAACACAAGGTCAAAACAGTATCTTTTACAGTCTGTTCCCATTTACTTTTTACTTGCCTAGGCCTTTAAGTCTTGCGTTATTAGAGTCAGTGTCAGCCTGACTTTGTTAGCCTGACTTTTGCTTCATTTCTAAAGACTAATATTTTTATGTTTACATTTCCTTTATTTTTTTTTATTTTTTACTTTTACACTATCATTCTGTTAGAACAAGTACAATCAGATATGTCTTCTCTCTGGAACAATGATAGTTTACCTGATGAGAAGTAGGAGTGTGCTGCATGGGCCCTGGAATTCTTGGGTTTGGTAGACCCACTGGGCCTACCCTGCGTTGAGCCTGCTGCCTCTGAGCCATGACCTGCTGCTGCATGTGCTGGAGTCGTAGTTGAGCTAAACTGATCTGTGTTGGGAACTTAGACAGTTGGTTTGAAGGTAAGCCACTTTGTGGCTGTAAATTTGGTTCCATCACAGGGCTCTTGGGCATGTGTGGTGGGGTTTCTTTATCTTCAATTACCAGAGAACCTGGTAAAAAATAAAAATGTAAGTTTTAATGTTCACCTTACTCTTTGGAGATATGCAGGTTCTCATCATTTCCCTCTTTTTATGCCATCAAACCACCATTCCTAATTGCAGTTTAAAGGATGAGTAAACAATTCTTTCCAGAATCAGTGTCAGCAGAACTGCGTGCATTATTGTGCCATCAATAACAATGAGGGCCCTTCCATTACACTGAAAACTATGAGTTATTTAACTTAAACTGAGATACTTTAAAATGCTGTTATTTCATTTTCTTAGATATATTCTAAACAGCACCCAATCACTAAGTTATTTAGTAACACCCAGTTAGCCTTTAGATATCACGCTGACAGTAAAGAGTCTAGTATTCTAGCCAACACAACTTCAGGCCTGAGTTTCTTCAATATACAAGAACTATTACAAGACATGGTCTATGGGGAAAAAAATGTTCCCTGATCAACCTTGACTCTGAAGCTTTAACCCCTGAAACCCTGGAGACACACCAAAAGGGGCCAGTGCTAAATCATTGTTATTCATGAAACCATTCTAATAGCCTGAAACACACAGGCTCCCACATGGAATTCCTGTTTCCATTTCAGTATCTCTCAGACTTTAAGGGAGCAGAACCCAATAATTCAAAGGCATATCAGAAGGAAGGAAAGAAAGGTTTCCTGGAAATAAAGAAAAACAGCTTCTTTTATATCTATTCACACACACATTTACTCACATGGCTGGAGGGTTCACCCCTGAGGAAAAACAAACATACACCTCTTTTGCGATCTCTTTTCCAAAGATAGGTACAGGCAGAGAAAGAAAAAACAGTTACTAACTTGTTCCGTAATGACTGTTCTTCAAAATGTGTTGCACACATCCATTCCACTTCAGGTGGATGGGTGTCCAGTGCATTAGCTGTGTGATGGTATAAAGGGTGGAGCCACTGTCCTGTTGACCCGCGAGTCATGGAATGGACATGTCCAACAAATCTCAAACAGTTACAGAACAAGTTAATAATGGTTTTCTTTGAGTGATTACACGTGTCCATTTCACTTCAGGTGACAAGCAGTTCAATCTGGAGATGCACTCTAGACTGTTGGGAGATGGCGTAATGAGAAACAGAAGAAGTATGTACTGATGACCAAGCTGCAGCGCTACAAATGTCCAGTATAGAAACACTGCAGAGGCCACATGAGATCTCACTGAATGTGCCAGCACCCTATCTGGCAGAGTTACATTGGCCAGGACATCACACAAATGTATACAGGAAGAAATCCATGACAAGGTTCTGAAATGAGACTAGAAGACCCTTCATCCTGTTCATGAGTGTCACAAACAGCTGTGAGGACAACCTAAGCAATTTAGTTCTGTCCAAGTAGAATGCTAATGCTCTCCTAACATCCAATAGGTAGAGTCTCTCTTTATCCTTAGCATGAGGCTTAGGCAAGGAAGTTGGCAAGCTGCTAAGTGACTGATATGGATGTGAGAAACCACTTTGGATGAGGGCATAGATCTATTTTGTCCTTTTAGAGGACTGTATGTAGTGGATCAAATACTAGAACTCTCAGTTCACCTACTCGCCAGTTACCTCACTGAGGTAATTACGACCAAAAAGGCTACCTTCATTGAGAGATGGAGCAACAAACAGGTAACCAGAGGTTCAAAGGGAGGACCCATTAGTTTTGCTAACACTAGGTTAAGTCCCAAGAAGGAATAGGATCCTTTACTTGGGTATATAACCTGTCCAGACTCTTTGAAAGCCTGACTGAAATGATGTTGGAGAAAAGAATGATTACCAGTCAGAGGGCAGAAAGCCAAGATAGCTGCTAGGTGAACCCTGATGGAATCAACAGCAAGACCTTGTTGTTTCAGCTATAACAAACAGTCTGGTGTATGTTGTATTGGAGCCCAGACTGGGGAAAGCCCTTTTTGCTGAGACCAAATGGAGAATCTCATGCATTTCGATAGATAAGCATACTTAGTAGAAAGCCTTCTACTATTCAAGAGGATGTTTTGTACTTCCTTTGAACAGATCTCCTCTTGAGGGATTAACCAGGGTGCTTCAATGCTGTACGGTGAAGGACTTCCACATTGGGATGGAGGAGGCAACCATGGCCTGGTGAAATCAAGTCTAGTTCTGGTGGTAGTGTCAATGGAGACCTGCTTGAGATGCTCAGCAGAGTGGAAAAACCAAGACTGGGCAGGCCACATCAGAGCTGTGAGTTTCACTCGAGCATGGTCCAGTTTGATTTTTAAACACCATCCTGGGCAGGAGCAGAACCTGAAGATATGAATACATGAGACTGTCTGTCCAGGGTAACAGAATAGAGTGTGTCAGATCCTGGACTGTGACCTGTTTGTGAACAAAACTGATGGCACTTTCTATTGGTGCATGTTGCAAACAGGTCTATATGGGGAACTCCCACACTTGGAAAATGAACCTGACACAATACCTAGTTGGAGAGACCACTCAGTGACCGGTGAAATGCCTGCTCAATTGGTCTACCACACTGTTCTGGACACCCGGAAGGAGGGAAGTGGATGGAGATGGTGATACAAAACAGGGCTTTGGAGCTGTGCTCCGGCTCCGCTCCAGCTCCAGGCAAAAACCTGCAGCTCCATTGCTCCGGAGCTGCTCCGCACTCCAGCTCTGGGCTCCGCTCCAAAGCCCTGATACGAAAGTCCCAAAGCAGCACTGGCTCTTGGCAAAGAAGTGCCAATCAGGCCCCTTCCTGTCTGTTCACATAGAACTTGACCACTGTATTGTCCATAAGTCCTAGTAAATTCCTTCCCTTGATATGAGTTTTCAGAGAACCCAGGTGGACTGTCACAACCTAGGGCGGAAGTGTCCATAACCAAAGTCAAAATAGGTTGTGGGGGAACAAAAGTAACAAGCACACGCACACACATTCCGTCCACCAGTCCAAAGAGGCTAAGATCCAGGTGGCCATTCAAACGATCATGCTCATTGGATGACGAATTGGAGAATACATCAAGCTCAGACAGCTCTGCAGCTTCCTGAGATGAAGCCTGGCCAACTGAACCATGTAAATACATGAGGCCATATGCCCCAGAAGTCTGAGGCAATTTTGAACTGTTGTGGTAGGATAGGCCTTCACGTCTAACAAAATGGCCAGCATCGTCTGGAATCTTGTTTGCACGAGGAACACCCTGTTTTCCGTAGAATCGAAGACTGTTCCTATAAACTCTATCCTATGAAAAGGTGAGAGGACTAACTTTTCCTCTTTGATCAGTAATCCTACTGTGCTGAAGGTGGTTTGGATCATGGTCATGCTAGATATTACCTGGCTCTTGGATTGGCCTCTCACCCACCAGTCATCCAGGTATAGAAACACTTGAACTTCATTATATAATGCCTGCATCTGTAACTTTCACTCGATGCATCTGAAGAAGTGAGGGTTTTTTACCCACGAAAGTTTATGCCCAAATAAACCTGTTAGTCTTTAAGGTGCCACCAGACTCCTTGTTGTTTACTTGAACTTCTGATTTCCTCAGAAACGCTGCCACCACTGCCATCCACTTGGTAAAAACGCATGGGGTCACAGATAGTTTGCAGACCTACCATTTAGCCTGACAGTGGGATTGGCTCACCATAAATCTGAGGAATTTATTGTGGCTTTGATTTATTGCAACATGGAAACGTGTCCCCTTTAAGGTGAGCGCAGCATATCAGTTGCCAGGATCCAGGAGGGGCATAACGGAAGCCAGGGTGAACATGCAAAACTTTATTTTCTTTAGATATTTATTGAGCTCCTGCATGTCTAGTACAGTTTTGAGACCTCCTTTTCCTTCTGGGATTAGGAAGTGGCGAGAATAAAACCCTTTTACCTCTGTGCAGAAGAGGAACTTCTTCTATGGCTCCCAACAGGAGGAGAGACTGTACCTCGGAGATGACCTTCGTGAGAATGGTCTCTGAAAAGGGATGGGGGACAGAGGTGGTGGTGGGGTAGAAATAAACTGAAGAGTGCATCACAATTCCATCATGCATAAAACCCATTGATCTATAGAAATATGGGTCCAAGCACTTAGGAAGTGGGATAGTCTGTTGGAAGAAAACAGGGGTAGGAGAAGCTGGCAAACTGAAAACTGGTAAACTGTCCTCAACCAGAATGTCAAAATGACTGCACGGTGTTCTTATCCTGTCTGGACACTTTTTTTTTTTTTGGTCTGCTAGAAGAGTAGGTGGAGGTATTCTCCTGTAACTTCTCCCTTTCTTTATAGGGCAGGTCCTGATGGTGAGGCATACAGAAAGCATAATGATGAGGCTACTGTGGACAGAACCACTGCTTCTTTGGGAGAAGAGCATAAATATCCATAGACTTGTGCATAGCCCTAGAGTCTGTTTCAGGCTATGAAGCCTGTCATCGATCTGCTGTGCAAATTGTTATAGTTCCTCAAAGGGGAGATCTTGAATGGTTTGCTGTCCCTTTTGAGGAGGGCCTGATGCCTGGAGCCACAAACATTTACTTATTGTAACAGCCTATGCCCTGGCTCAGTCATCAGAATCCGCAGCATCCAATGCAGCCTGAAGCGAGGTCTTGGCAATCATCTTTCCCTCACTAACCATAGTGGGAAACTCTTGCCTGGTCTCCCCCTGCAACTTGTCCATTAATTTTAAAATATTGTCCCAGAGGGAGAAGTTATAACATCCCAGCAATACATGCTGATTAGCAATCCGGAGGTGTAATCCTGCTGTCAAATGTATTTTTTCCACAAAAAGATCAAGCTATTTCGCAACTTTTAATTTTCAAGTAGATGCCTGCTGACCTTGGTGCACGCTCTCATTAGAAACTGAAGCCACCAAAGACTCCAGGTATGGAAAGACATAAAAATGTACAAACCCCTATGAGGGCACATAATCCTTCTGCGCCGTCCTTTTCGCTGTAGGAGGCATGGACGATGGAGTTTGCCATAACACTTTAGTGAACTCCAGAATAGCCTTGTTTATGCAAAGTGCCACTTAAGAAGGCCCCACAGATCCCACGATATCAACCAATCTGTGTGAGCTCTCCTGAACTACCTCCACTTGTATGTCTAGGGAGGAAGTCACACTTTTTAGAAGGCTCTGTTGAGATATTTCCTAAACTGCCAGTGACACTGGTATCGAGAGACTCAGCAGATCGTGTGCCACAGCATATAACTGAAGTATTGTTGGCACTGGGACAGTCTCTTGATACTGCTGAGTCAAAGATGGTATCACCTTAGAGGTCAGTCTCAACAAGGCTGCAATCAGCACCAGTCAACGACCCTGCCTGATGTGCTATTTGCCACGGGGAGTGCCTCTGCATCAAGCACACTCTGCTCTCCTTCCCAGCTTGTTTGCTGGACTTCAGTGCCAGAGACCTTAATCTCCTGGGCGCTGAGTCCCTCGATGCCAGCTTACGGTGCCTCCTCTTGAGTACCAGAGAAGATCTGCGTTGAGACTCTGAGAAGACAGGCAACCATTCCTAACTGAAGGAGACTCGCTTGGTGCATGCTCTGAATGGGGATGCTCCCAGGGTGGGTGGAGAGCTGCCTCCATAAGGTGCTTTAGTCTGACCTCCCTGTACTTCTTAATTCTGGGCTTAAAGTCCCTGCAGATTTGGCACCAGTCTCTGATGTGTGGCATCTGGAGTGAGAGTCACTGCCTGGCACTGATTTCTTGCATGCATCACAAGGCCGGAAGCCCAGGGACCGAGGCATGCCTCAACACCGGGCACTAATACCCCAGTGGTGGGAACCGAAGAGCATACTAATAAGTATCCCAGGACAAGGAAACTTAATAGCAAAAATTTCTGCTAAGGCAAACTATTAAACAAGTACCCACTATATACAAGACTAAGAAAGGGAAACACTTGCAGCAACAAGATAAAGTGTTCCGACAACCGTCACAGCACTAAGAAGGAACTGAGGGAGGTCAGGGACAGCTTTGCCCTTTACATCATCACACAGCAGCATGAGACAGCAGAAGGTGCATGCACCGCCCCAACAGGTACCACTAAGGGAAAAATCCCAGATGCTAGTGCATTGGGCGCCCACATACCTGAAGTGGAATGGACATATGCAATCACTTGAAAAAGAATCTAGTAGTTATCCAGTACCTGTGAGAAAGTGCTGTCATGACAAGATCCTCTTATGCCAACATTTCCCCACCTTTTTGTTATAATTAGGGCCCTACCAAATTCACAGTCTATTCTCGTTAATTTCATGGCCAGAGGGTTTTAAAATTGGTCAACTTCATGATTTCAGATGTTTACATCTGAAATTTCAGGGTGTTATAACCGTGGGGGTCTTGGCCCAAAATGGTATCGTAGTGGGGTTGCAAAATTGTTGTGTGTGTGTTGAGGGGGTGAGGGGGGAATAAAGGTCCCAAGATTGCCACCCTCACTTCTGTGCTGCCTAGGCAGCAGCCTCCGAGCTTCCTGCGGTTAGAGGAGGTTCTTGGAGGTGGACAGGCTCTCCCGTATGCTGCTGGGAGCACCCCAGCAGGGGCTCCTAGCTGCTAGTCCAGGCCAGTGACAGATTAAGGCAGGGGCCCCCCGGTCAATTTGAGCCCCCCACCCCAGAAAAATGGGTGCCCCAGCCCCAGAAGCTGCCCCAGGGCAGAAACCCTGATCGGGTCACCCTAAGCCCCAGCAGGAGCCCTGGGGGACGGAAATCCCGAGCCTGGGCTGCCCCTGCTGCAGCCAGCAGGAGTGGAAGCCCCCAGGAACCACCGGGGGAAGGATGCCCCGAGCTGCGGCAGGAATCGTGAGATTGGGGGCAGAAGCCAAGACCCCAGGCTGCCCCGGCTGCAGTCGCCGAGAGCAGAACCCCCAGCCTGGCAGGAGCCGCTGGGGGAGGAAGCCCCGAGCTTGGTGCCCGGAGCTGGGGAGGGGGGAGGGGGGGAGGGGGAGAGAGAGACAAGCCAGGAGCCCAGCTCCCGGGCTGCTGCAGCACGGAAGTGAGGGTGTACCACCCTCATTTCTACGCTGCCTCTGGAGGTGGGCCTGATCTCCACACCAAGAGCAGTCATGCAGGGGAAGGACAACTCCTGTCCCTCCCTCAGCATGTCCGGACTAGCAGCTAGGAGCCCCAGGCTCCCAGCAGCAGGGGTGATCAGATTTCATAGAGAAGGGCTGATTCCACAGCCGTGAAATTGGTAGGGCCCTAGTTATAAAGCAAAGCTGGTTGCACTTTTTGACCAAAGGCCAAAATGCTTGACAGATACATCCGAAATCATTCTCCAAACAGAAAGATGGAGACACTGACAAAAAACCCTTCAGATATTGAAAACAAGGGAGGCATGACAATTATCAAATTCCTCAAGATAGAGACTTTCTAGCCTCTAATTCCTGCTCCTAGCAGGGCAGTTCCTATGCTACATGTCTTCATTAGACTGAGTATGTATACTTAGTCAATCATACTGAACAGGCTATTCACAAAACTCCCTATCATAGGATGTACAAGCAGAAACCTAGCCACTGGCAGATAGAAGAGAAAATGCAAATGCCAGTCTGAAGGTAGGAATCCAGCCTGCCTAGAGAGCATGGTACAGTGGGGATGGTCAATCTTTGCTTGCTCGATGAGCTCACATCTGTTAACAGTATGCCAAGAAGGACAGTAAGCAAAATCTACAGAGCTAAGAAAAAAGCACCAAACTCCAACAGAAAACTATTGCTCAAAAGACTGCTTTCTGTACCTGATGCAGTTTCATTGTAGTTTCCCATTGTAGTTTTTTCCTTCTCATCTCCCCACCTCAGCTAGCTAAAATTAGTTAGCCTTACTACCTGGAACAGCATCCAATATGGAGTCAGATCAGACATGCCCTTTAGAGTAATTTCTGTTCACTGGTAGAAGATATATTAAAGAATACATGAGAAATACGCTCAATTATATATCTGGGAGGCTGTTCAGCTGACAAAACTATTTTTAGTGATACCACCAGTTTCTAAAGAAGTTGATTAAACAAGCAGGAGCCACATCATACCTAGATTGAAAATATTTTGAGCCCAGAAGCTAGGATCACAGTGAAACTGGACAGTGGTGTTAGTCACTGGTGAAGCATCACACCTTGCTCGAAGGAGATACCGTAGACGATATGTAATCTAGAACAGGAAAACACCTTGTACAAAACACATTTTTTTCTTCTAGGAAAAAACCCTGCTTAACTTGTACTATTTTCCCACAAGACAATAACAGGGTTTAATGTTTATTATCTGGGCAAAATGCCTTGAATTGGAGTGAAAAGAACATAAGTTTGTGCAACCAACTAAAAGCATGGATTTTCAGCTTCCCACTCTCCCCCACTGCCCCCCACACAAAAAAAGTAATTTTCAACACTCATTAACTACAGTATAAAATATTATGTTTTTCCAACTGTAGAGATATGTAGTCATCCCTAGATGACAATGTAATGACCCCAATATATTTGCAAATAAATTTTGTTCTTTATGTGATCATTCCTTGTCTGAAAGTCATCTATTCTCACTTGTGTCAGATCTTACTATTCTCATTAGAAAGGATGTCATCTCAGAATAAAATTTTCTATCCTCCCTCCCCCAATAAAGAAATGAATTAATATATAAGAATTCTCTGAAATGTTCTACTATCTAAGAGCTTTTCTAAGCCCTTAGTTTCAAGGATTAGATTATGTTTACTATCGGAGAGAAAATATTATAAGAGTAGAATACTTCAGGTCAGACAATTAAAAATTCAGGTTTCATTAGGAAGGAAAAACGTGTGAGAAAAAGGCCTAAGAAAACACAAGCAAGGGCTGATGCATTAATCCAAGTACTAATTATACCATAATACAGATATAATTTCAGACAGGAAAAAGCTAACCAACTCAACACACCTATTCTTTTTGGATTCCTCCTAATCCCAATTCCTCTCAAAACTCCGCCCCCAAAAAAAATTCTACTGAAGATGCCTCTTAATCTGATACCATTTGGTTAAATTAACTTCCCTACTTGTATTGACATGAATTACCCACTATATAAATATTTTCATAGAGTTCCTTATTTACTTGTAGTTTCCTAAACTTTAGGTAGGTCAGTTCTAGAATACCTAACCAGTGTGAAAATGCATGACAAAATATATTTTTTAAAAGGGGATGTGGGAATGTTTAAAGCTGTAATCACTGGCAATTTGAATGCTGGCAATGCAGGATTCCTGTGGACACCAGAAGTAGCTGGGGTACTAACATCACAGGATTGCTTCAATTTTAGTTCATATTCACTTGAGAGTTTTTAAACTGCCTATGGCATACCTGGCTCTACATATGGATTCTATCTATTCATTACAAGACTAAAACTGTTAGCTACTACAATTATTCACAGGAGCTAACAGTGTGTTGCTCATGCCAGAAGTCTAGGTTGGCACATGGATGTCTTCCTGCAACCTGCTCAGCCCATTCCTTTTTCTGCAGTGTGGATACGGCTTCCTAGCAGTAATCTGTGTAATTTAGTTGGCTAGGTTATGCTCCTTCCCAGCTCTATGTGGTAGGATATCCCACAGTGCACAGCCTCACATGTTGCTCTGTACAGGTGTATGCCCTCTGGAGCAGATTTCTAAGGGCACAGAACAGCCAGGCATCCAACTTCCAAATGTCTTTGCCTTTGGCAGGAGCTAGGCACTTAACTCCCTTTGTGCTTTGAAAGTCTCCCTCTGTGTCTTGCTGAGGCATGATGGGATAGTTGCCCAGAATGCACTGATACAATCATGGTTAGGAAGCCTGGTAGGTGTGGATGAGCAAACAATTGTGACAGCAGAAAAGACAGTGTGTGGATACAAAACAATTCCATTTATCTGCAATTGTGTAAATGCCCATCTCTAATTTTTTTTTTAAATCACAATTGTACTTGTAATGTAGCAGGACCTTTGTATCTTTAGGCCTTGGTTTCTGTTTTAAAATGAAAAAGTTTCGCTTTAGTATATACCAACCTATAGCATCACTACTTGAGTCCATCATGTACATAATGCATACTTGCAAGTCTGAAGACAAGGTCTTAGAACCTTTCAATGGAAGGTTATTCTGACTGTGGGGGAGCCAACATGTTAATTTTACATTAAAAAGCTATATCTACATTATCCGTTATGTTTGGATCACCTCATCCTTGAGCTGAAAAAGCTGTGCTAATAGTATGAGCATGTATACACACAGACATGCTTCATCCTAAAAAGGTTAACAGTAGTGATTCATATACTTCCACAGAAGTGGGACAATCCCTATCTCAGTAGACAACTTGCAACAATTCAAATTTTCAGGAATATCTAGGAGGGATCAGAAGTCAAAGTTTTAACATCCTCCTCAACTTGTGCTGTTGTAGGGGGGGAAAATGTATATTACACACTTGTGCTGCACTATACTGAAGTAATCAACAAGATTAATTCCTTGACTTTACTTAAGATGCAGAAAATTCACTTGTTTGACTTAGCTATGGCCCCTTAGCAACTAAGGAATACTGTCTTTCCTAGCCTTACCAGGCGTTTGCTGTACAATAATGCTGTGCTGCTGCCACTGGAAACTGCCCACTTGGAAAAATTCATGACATGTTCCAGCTGTTTAGAAAGACTTGCCACTTCCTGTTGTTGCTGCAGAAGCTTAATCCGATGGTCTTTTGACAGACTCTGAAAGGGGTAAAGCACTTCCAGTGAAATTTTCAATTTACAGCAGAAATGTATTAGCTCTCACTTGCTAATCCATAAACATGATAATCCTAAAAAATATCAAATGGTTTCACCTCATTTTTCAGAAGAGATTTAAAGAGTGATTATATACTTTGAAAAGTGACTAAAAGTGGTACACTCTTACTCAAGAGATCAGCCCACTGTGTGTATTCAGATTCCCATCTTCTTTCTTTAATGACAGAAAGAAGTTTCTATGGGTTTTTACTCTATAGTAGTGTTTAGATAGGGTTCCCTCACAGACTATCCTATCCTACTTGTTATTACAATGAAGTTGGACAGCTGAACTTGTGGCATCTCAACCTCAGTTTTCCTGTATCATACATAGATCTGTGACTTCACTGCACAGCCCAGCTTCTTTTGCTTGATTATGAGGGAGGGCAGCCCTGATTCATGAAAACTAAATGCAAACAGAAATTCAAAGTTACTGGCAAAGTAAATTGCTATTGTATGAAATATTTCTCTGCTTGGCCCTATTTGAAATTTCCTCATTAAGGGGTACCAACATGTAACTCATGCTGAAAGACAGTTTTTGCTGTGTTTGAATTTTGATGGATTATCATTTAAAGCCCCTGTAAAAGCACTTACAAGATGACTGTTACTTATAATCTTAGAAGTGAATTTACCTCTAACTGATGCAGCAAAGCTTTCCCCTTTTTGTTTATTTCTACCATCAGTGTAAATATGGCAACTTTAATGTCCTGTTCCACCTGCTTTTGATTCTGATTCGCTTCAAGGATTCTGTAAGTAAAGAATAAATATTTAGAATGGTTTAGCACAGTGTCCTTAAGAAACTGCCACAAAAGCTCATCCTGACTCAACAAATGAAATGACTTATTTGTTGCACAGAATGCAGTGGATTCCTGCTCACATGCATCCAGTAGTATATATGGGATCAGATGTTGAATGGTTGAAATAGTCTTGATTTTACCATTCTCCTAAGCCTTTCTGGCAGGGAATACAAAAGTCTCCATATGTCACAGGAATTCAGGATCTCATTTTTTCCCCAATATAGAAAGTTTCTCCAGAAAGAAGATATCCAGCAATGTAGCAGCCTTTGCATTTGTGTTTGTTTTTAATGCACAGCTTGAAACAATACACTTGCCAATGGTGAGTCGTATTACTGCTTGAGCACTGCTTGCAGCCCTATTTAGTGATGTGAATATTGCTACTACACTGCTGACACAATCAATATGCTGCTCATTCTACCCTCTCTTTGGTGGGGTGAATGAGAGAGAGCAGGGAACGCTTTTCACTACCTTATGTATGTGTATTAGGCAGTGCTGAGTACCTGGTACAGGTGCTTAAAAACACCAGGTAGAAGAAGTTAGGAAGGAGAGAAAGACACTTGGATTCCATGTGGGAGGAGAAGAGTATTAGTTTTCTCCTGCCATCCAGGAGCAAGGGGATGGAGGGAGGGAGGGAGGGAGACAGACTGTGGTTTCCATCCAGCATCCAAGAGGTGGTGAAAGAGAAGGGGGAGAGAACAAGCATAACAGTAAAGCTTCTCCATCTCCCAACAGCTAAAACTAGGGGGAAGACTGGACTTACATTCCCAGGGTACTGCATCTGAATAGTGCTGTGGAGGTACTTGCTAGGACTCATTTTGATATGTTCTGATGCAATTGTGGTTATGCCTTTGGCTTGCAAATATCAGGTATGAACCCTGATCATATTGTTATTCCACAAATGATCTTCAAGTAAATCTGTCACATGCATTTATTTACAAAAACCTGAGCCATAACATCTCATTTATAGGAGAGATACATATCATGAAAAACTAAAAATGGGGGTGGGCGGGGAAGAGATACTGCAATTGCCTTCTAAAAATCTCCTAGCAGCCTGCTTGGGTGAGTTTGCCCTCCTGTTGTCCTGGAAGTTTACAGGCTAAAGAGAATAGTTATGTAACCAACATCAAGTTTAAGTTAACAAATACCACAAGGATTACCACATCCAACTGAAAACGTAAGAATTTCATATTTCACTACTGAAAACGTTTTGGAAATTATTTCCTTTCGGAAGTATCAAACAATGCAGAGATTATGTACAAAATCCATTTAGGAATACTTTAATTTGAAAGCCTTGGTGAGTTAGGTAATATTCTTATGTTCAGTGTATGTCAATATTATTTAGTAACATGATACATACCTGTTTTGGATCTGCTTCCCTGTATATTTTATGTACTTAGTCTTCTCCATTAGCTTGGTGATTAGTGTATCAATGATCACTTTCTGGTTCTGAAAAGCTTCTTCTATAAACTGGTACCTGCAATAATCAGTGACTTAATGAACTATTTAAACACGAGAAAGAGGTTTGAACTACACTTATTAAAAAATAGACCTCACTCCAACAGAATCATCACTCCAGTTAAAAACACTGCTAAAAGACCGAGTTTAGCACCAAGGAAGCCCATAAAAGGCAAATATGCCTGATTTTTAAAGTATTTTTCTTGTGTAATTATTTTCTTCATAGAAATGAAGAGTATTAGTTTTTGTGAGAGCCATTAAAGTGACATTTTAGATTTCCTCTGATAAATGCTCTTCAGAAAGAAACGAACATTTCCCCTTTCTGAAAGGTTTGGTAAGGTGCTCTTAAACAACCATCCTGTTCAACGGCAAACTGAGAGTTATGTTTGATCATATAGTTACGTAATATAGCCCCAGTGCTTTTAAGTGCTCTCAGTTTGAAGAACTACATAGCAAAGATTTCCATCTATAGTAGAACCTCAGAGTTATGAGCACCAGAGTTACAAACTGACCAGTCAACCACACACCTCATTTTGAACCAGAAGTATGCAATCAGGCAGCAGCAGAGACAAAAAAAAGCAAATACAGTACAGAACTGTGTTAAACGTAAACTACTAAAAAAATAAAAGGAAAGCAGCATTTTTCTTCTGCACAGTAAAATTTCAAAGTTGCATTAAGTCAATGTTCAGTTGTAAACGTTTGAAAGAACAGCCATAACGTTTTGTAAATTGTTACGAACAACCACCATTCCTGAGGTTTTCGTAAAACTGAGATTCTACTGCAATTAAACTGCCAATAACGGAAGGCCCGCACAGGGTTAGAAGCTGGAAGATCAAGAGATTCTATTTTCAACTTTACCACAGACTTTCTTTAGCAAGACCTTTCAGTCCGTTAACTTCAGTTTCTTCATGGGTCTTTTTGTTAAAAAATAATTTTGCATTTTAGCAGGAGCCCTGCTCAACAATATAACCTAGGCTAGCACTGCAACCAATTCAGAATTAGTTCAACATCTTTCATAAGGCATCAGCTACTAGTTGTATAAAAATATGTAATTTATTTTGGTACCTGTGCTCTTTGTGTTCCAGTAACTGGCAATCCCGGCATGTAAGTTTGTCACAGGTTTCGCAATAGAGCTTCAACTGTTCCTTTTTGTGGTAAGGGCAGAAAACAGGCCGCTGACTGGTCACACCAACTGCCTCTGTAGAATAAAGGAGGATTAAAATTTCTATTAGCAAGTTGAAACAATCTTTATTTGCTTGGGTTAGAATGAGAAGTTGGTTAGTTTCCATGTCTCCATTCTGTCTTCTTTGAACTGTAATCCATTGTTCCATCTTGGAACTGTTGGACTTTTCTGGTTTCTTTGAGTCTTGGAGGCAGACAAGAGATCTTCTCCTCCTCCACTGCAATAGCACTCCCCTCCAACAGTTGGAGTACAAACATATGAGGTGCTAAAGCGATGACATTTCAAGCCAAACAGGTTGAAAATTTATACTTTGGCTTTGTTGTATCAAGGGTTTTCATGGGAGAACATCCATGAAAGCCTTGGATTCTATTCATCCAGTGCTCCCTTTCAACACAAAGCAAGTCTGCTTTGTCTTGTGAATGGGACCCTTGAGTAGCTACCCTGCAAGTTCTGTCCATGAAGTAGTTGTATCCCTAGTTAATACTTCTATTTCAGGAAGATCTTGCTTAGAAGCTTGGAAGATAGTGGCCTTAATCCAGCTGGATGAAGAAAGAGGTGCAGAAGTAAGTACCACCAATAAAGCACTGGGCTTCCCCCACACTATAATTCTATACACGCTGAATTTTACCATTCTACAAAAGCGCTAGCTTCAGGATGAGAGAGGCTTTAAGAACAAAGAGGACAAGGAAACTGACTTGCTTAAATGGAAGGTTAAATTTATCTTACAAAATGAAATGGGGAGCTTGCCTTTCAACCATCTTATCTGAAAAAAGTTTAAAGTAAGACTACTTGTTGCAAAGAAACCACAAAATATGCTAATCCTCTGATGGCCAAAAGAAAGACAAACATTTGAGTTAGAAAAAGACAAGAACATTTTCCTGGTGACTTAAACGGTTATTTAGTATGAGTGTGTAACACTTAATTGAGGCTCCATGGGGATCTTTGAAGTGATGCTGCTTTCAGAAAATAGGAACGTCACGAGTCCAGTCGAATGCCCCCTTTTGGCCACTCACTGTGTGGCGATCCAGTTGCTGAATCCCTAGGTGTTTTGAGTGTCCAGAGTTTTAACAGAGTCTAGGCACTGCCTCTGTCTTGGGGTCCGTAGGCACACCCTCAGGATGTTGTAGACCCTCTGTCTTGCAAACTGTGCTGAGACCTCCACAGTCAAACAGTCTAGCTCATTACCAATGCTGACTCCTTAGAATCCCTCTTCCCCTGTACCTCTCTTCCAGAACTCCAACCGAAGTGTAGGTAGGTGTAACACTTCACACATAGACAGACTTTGTACAAGATTCTAGACCACCACTGCTCTTTACTTAACAGATAAAACAGAGTACGTATCAAGAAAACAGACATCCTGAACACAACATCCCTTGCTTTACTTCACCCTTCCCTTGGGAGTCCTTTGCAGACTGTGTTTAGATAAACAAGGTTCCCCCAGCCTATACAGGCTCCTGCAGTAACTTCTCTGCTTGAGCTGGTGAAAGTGGTCAAAAGACCCCAAACAGATCAGCTCCTACACTATGGATCATAAAGCATTCTGTAGAGAAATTTCTTGGTTTAGAAAAGCTAAAGCCTCATTCTGAAGTAAGTTTTGCACCTGTGACGATTGAGGCTGGACAGCTCCAGAATTGGATGAACATCTATTGGATCTTTTAATTAACACAAAGAGCCTGGAGAACAAACCTTTCTTATGATAGAACCAAGATTATTGCTCTAAGGGAAAGAAAATGCACTACACAGTCTAGAAACCCTCATCTTTTCACAGTCTTCAATTAGAAGAGGCAAAAGACAAGTTAGAGGGTGGCTCCTGAAAGTCTATGAGAAGACCTTGTCTGAGAACCTTGACAGTGTGTAGTATCAGCCCAGGTTAAGAAGATATTTTTAGGCTTTCCTGCCACAGGTAGGTGGGCTCAAATCAGCTGAGCTTATCTTGTAGAGAATCCTCTTCTGGAGAGGCCCCTCTGGCTGACTTGGGGAAGAATTCTTGGCTCCGGTGTTTTGAAAAGGATGAAAAGATTGGTGGTTTTGTGAGGACTGGAAATTGCAGCTGAGGTGAAGTGACCTGAACTCCAGTAAATGTCTTGACATTGGACCCGAATTAGATTATATCCAGACATAAAACGGTTACTCACCTTTGTAACTGTTGTTCTTCGAGATGTGTTGCTCATATCCATTCCAATTAGGTGTGCGCGTGCATGATCGTCAGAGAATTTTTATCCTAGAAACACCCAGTGGGTTGGCTGTGGAGGCCCCTGGAGTGGCGCCTTCATGGCGCTGGATATATACCCTAGCCGACCCATCGCCCCCTCAGTTCCTTCTTGCCGGCTGCTCCGACAGTGGGGAAGGAGGGCGGGTTTGGAATGGATATGAGCGACACATCTCGAAGAACAACAGTTACAAAGGTGAGTAACCGTTTTTTCTTCTTCAAGTGCTTGCTCATATCGATTCCAACTAGGTGACTACCAAGCCTTACCTAGGCGGTGCGGTCCGAGTGAGACATCACTGAGTGCAGAACTGCTGAGCCAAATGTGGCATTGTCTCTAGACTGCTGTACTAACGCGTAGTGAGCAGCAAAGGTATGAACAGATGACCAAACCGCCGCTCTACAGATTTCATTGATTGGCACTTGAGCCAGGAAAGCGGACAAGGATGCTTAAGCCCTCGTGGAGTGGGCGGTGATGCTTGGCATCGGGACACCGGCCAAGTCGTAGCAGGCCCGAATACAGGACGTGATCCAAGAGGAGATACATTGCGAGGAGACCGGTAGGTCTTTCATCCGGTCAGCCACTGCAACGAAGAGTTGAGTCGTCTTCCTAAACGGCTTCGTATGCTCGATATAGAATGTGAGGGCCCTGCGAACGTCCAGAGAGTGCATACGTTGATCCTGCCGCGTAGCATGCAGCTTCGGATGGAAGACCCGGAGGAAAATATCCTGGTTCACATGAAAAGCTGATACCACTTTGGGGAGAAAGGCAGGGTGGGGGCGAAGCTGCACCTTGTCTTTATGGAAGACAGTATACGGAGGCTCCGATGTGAGGGCTCTGATTTCAGAGACACGCCTCGCTGAAGTGATGGCTACAAGGAAGGCTGTCTTCCAAGATAGGTAAAGGAGTGAGCAAGTAGCCATTGGCTCGAACGGGGGCCCCGTGAGCCTGGAGAGGACCAGGTTAAGGTCCCACGCCGGAACCGGTTGACGAAGTTGAGGGTAGAGGCAATCTAAGCCCTTTAGGAATCTAACGACCATCAGGTTAGAGAAGACCGAGGAAGTATGTTCTCCTGGATGGAACGCCAAGATAGCTGCCAGGTGCACTCTGACAGATATCGCCAGGCCCTGCTGCTTTAGATATAGGAGATAGTTTAGTATGAGCGGTATCGACGCCTGCAAGGGGGGCGTGGCGCGCTGCTCGCACCAACAGGAGAAGCGCTTCCATTTGGCTAAGTAAGTGGCTCGAGTGGAAGGCTTCCTGCTGCCTAACAGAATCTGCTGCACTGATTGTGAGCAGAGCAGCTCCGCCCGAGTTAGCCATGCAGCATCCACCCTGTAAGGTGGAGCAACTGCAGGTCGGGGTAACAGAGTCGGCCGTGGTCCTGGGAGATCAGGTTCGGCAACAGTGGGAGCGTGAACGGAGGCTCTATCGACAACTCCAGGAGTGTGGTGTACCAGTGTTGTCTTGGCCATGCTGGAGCGACCAGTATCATGCGTGCCTTGTCCCTGCGCAGCTTGAGCAGGACCCTGTGGACCAGCGGAAATGGAGGGAAGGCGTAGAACAGCTGGTCTTTCCACGGAAGTAGGAAAGCGTCTGATAGGGAACCCTGAGAGCGCCCTTGGAGAGAACAGAACACTTGGCACTTCCGATTGACTCGCGAGACGAACAGGAAACCCCCACCTCCGGAAGATGGCGTGGATGATATCTGGACGAATCGCCACTCGTGCATTTGGAATGACCTGCTGAGACGGTCTGCCAGCGTGTTCTGGACTCCTGGGAGAAACGACGCCATCAGATGTATCGAGTGAGCTATGCAAAACTCCCACAGGCGAATGGCCTCCAGGCATAGCGGGGACGACCGGGCTCCCCCTTGCTTGTTGATGTAGAACATGGCCATGGTGTTGTCTGTGAGGATTGCCACGCAACGGCCATGTAGAAGACCACGCAACGCCTGACATGCTAGGCGTACTGCCATCAGTTCGTGTACATTGATGTGCAGAGTGAGCTCGGATGCGGTCCAGAGGCCCTGCGTCTGGTGCTCCCCTAGGTGGGCGCCCCATCCCAGAGATGATGCGTCTGTGACAAGGTGCAAGGAAGGTTGTGGGGTGTGAAATGGTACCCCTTCGCACACCGATGTGTGGTTCAGCCACTAGCTGAGGGAGGTCAAGACCGATTCCGGAACCGTGACCACCATGTTCAGGCTGTCCCGACCTGGACGATACACCGTTGATACCCAGGCCTGAAGCGGACGGAGCCGAAGTCTGGCATGCCTGGTTACGTAAGTGCATGACGCCATGTGCCCCAGAAGGCCACGGCACGTCCTTATAGTGGAAGTCGGGAAGCTTTGGAGGCGGCGAATGATGTCTGCAATGGCCTGAAAACGAGTGTCCGGCAGGAGAGCGCGGGCAAGTCTGGAGTCTAAGACTGCCCCGATAAACTCTATCCTCTGGTTTGGTTCCAGAGTTGACTTGTCTTTGTTGAGTAAGATGCCCAGCTTGCGGAAGGTGCGAAGGGTGAGTTGGACTTGCGATTGCACTTCTTCCCTGGTGTGGGCCCGGAGGAGCCAGTCGTCGAGATACGGGAACACCTGTATCCGTGGTCAACGAAGGTAGGCTGCCACAATGGCCATACATTTGGTAAACACCCTCGGAGCTGTGGACAGCCCGAATGGAAGGACAGCAAATTGGTAGTGATTGTGGTTTACCACAAAGCGAAGGAAGCGCCTGTGCGGAGGGTAAATTGCTATGTGAAAATACGCGTCCTTCATGTCGAGGGCGGCGTACCAGTCTCCAGGATCCAGGGACGGGATAATGGTCCCCAATGAGACCATGCGGAACTTCAACTTTACCATGAATTTGTAAAGTCCACACAGATCTAATATGGGTCGAAGTCCCCCTTTTGCCTTTTGGATTAGGAAATAGCGGGAGTAAAACCCCCTGCCCCTTAGCTCCGGTGGAACCTCCTCGATCGCTCCCATGGACAGGAGCGTAAAGACCTCCTGTATAAGGAGTTGCTCGTGAGAGGGGTCCCTGAAGAGGGACGGGGAGGGAGGATGGGGGGGGGGGGG
>QXTE01000173.1:1284214-1355376 GCA_003942145.1 Platysternon megacephalum
GGGGGGGGGGGGAAGAAAATTGGAGAGAGTATCCTCTTTCCACCGTGCGAAGGACTCATTGGTCTGAAGTAATAAGGGACCACGCATGGTGGAAATGGGAGAGACGATCTAGAAAGGGGGGGGAAAGGATCCTGGGTGGTGACTAGTACGCCGTCCTCGGGCGCACCTTCAAAAGTTTTGTCTGGGCCCTGCCGATGGTCTAGGAGGGCCCTGGTTCTGACCAGGTTGGTGGCCGGTGGATCGCCTTCTACCACCTCGTCCACGCCTTCTGCAAAGAAGTCTTGTCGTGGACGAGGGGGAGGGTAAAACCTTTGAGGCTGTGGTCTAAAGGGTCTGCGCTGAGGTCCCGGGACATGCATCTCTAGGGAGTGTATGATGGTTCTGGAGTCTTTTAGGGTCTGTAACCGAGAGTCCGTTTTGTCCGAGAACAGGCCCTGCCCATCAAATGGTAGATCTTGCAGGGTCTGTTGAAATTCTGGCGGTAAGCCAGACACCTGAAGCCAGGAGATGCGTCGCATGGCTATGCCCGACGTCAGTGTCCTAGCCGCAGAGTCTGCCACATTGAGAGAGGCCTGTAAGGAGGTCCTAGCCACCTTTTTCCCTTCGTCCGCTAAAGCCCCAAACTCATCCCTGGATTCACGGGGAATCAACTCTTTAAATTTGCCCATGGAGTTCCACAAGTTATAATCATATCTGCTCAAGAGCGCCTGTTGGTTTGCGGCTCTGAGCTGTAGGCCCCCCGCTGAGCAAATTTTGCGTCCAAACAAATCAAAGCGCTTGGCGTCTTTGGATTTGGGCACTGCAGCCTGTTGCCCATGTCGTTCCCTTGCGTTCACTGAGGACACCACCAGTGAACACGGCTGAGGCTGAGTATACAGGTACTCATAATCCTTAGAGGGAACAAAGTATTTCCTCTCTACTCCTCTGGCAGTAGGTGGGATAGAGGCAGGGGTCTGCCAGATTGTCTTGGCGTTAGCCTGAATCGTTTGGATGATGGGTAACACTACCCTGGATGGGGCGTCAGCTGAGAGGATGCTCACTACTGGATCCTCCAACTCCACTATCTCCTCTGCTTAGAGGTCCATGTTACGTGCCACCCTACGTAAAAGGTCTTGGTGAGCACGGAGGTCAATCGGGGGGGGACCCGAGGTAGTTGTCCCTGCCACCGCCTCATCTGGAGAAGATGAGAAAGATGCTACAAGGGCTAATGGATCCTGT
Organism: Platysternon megacephalum; assembly: GCA_003942145.1. Taxonomy (NCBI): domain Eukaryota; kingdom Metazoa; phylum Chordata; order Testudines; family Platysternidae; genus Platysternon; species Platysternon megacephalum. The sequence goes on from QXTE01000173.1 coordinate 1,285,433, forward strand.
GGTAGGTCCAATTGTGCTGGGTCAAGAGGCTCAGGATCAATCGGAGCAGGGTCTGGGGCCTGCGTAGGAGTGGGAGCAGAAGCCTCTATACCGGCCGGGGGGGGGGGGGGGTGTTGACCTGACTGATGGTGGCCTCCGGTACTCGGGGCTCCGAATGTGCTGAGCGGGAGGCTGCAGGCGGAACCCCTTGGGCTTGGTGGTACGCCCACGGTGTCCAGAAAGACCACTGTGCAGGCTCCTGGTTAGGGTCCTCGGCCACCTCCTGCCAGTGACCCAGGTTGTCCGCTGCTTGGCCCGGTGTGGGGTAGGCTGACCGGGAGGCACCGTCCAACTGGGAGGAGCATGAGGCCGATCGTGAGGGCCAGGGCGGTGCGGAGCGTGCCTGCGTTGACGCCGCTTGGAACGGTGCCGGCGCACAGGACTCCGATCTCTGCGCGGTATCGGGGAGTGGTACCGGGATTGGGAACAGTGCCAATGATCATGCTGGTACCGAGAGCCAGACCTGGATCTTGATGAAGACCGCCTTTGGGAGTGGTGCCGGGAGCGGCTTCTCAAACGTGATCGGCGCTCTGATCAGTGCCGGGAGCGACGCCGGGAGCTGGAACGGTTCCAATGTCCTGGGCGGTGCCGCGAGGTGGAATGGCACCAGGAGGAAGATCTGCGCCGTGAGTACGACCGGTGCCGTGATGGAGAACGGTGCTGGGACTGCAAGCGGCGCCGGGACCTACTCCTGGATCGGGAGCGGTGCCGAGAGTCCACGCTCGGAGATGGGGGACGTAATAGGGCTGGCTTGCCCCTAGATTGCACCACACGGGTGAGATGCAGTACCATAGTCTGAGTCGGTGCCGGTTCTGGTTCTGTGAGGGCAATGAGGTCCCTCGCCTTTGCAAATGTCTCTGGCGTCGATGGGAGACGGGGCTCAACCACAGTGCGGGTCGGGGAGCCAGTCCGCACCGGACTCAACGGCTTTTCTGCTGGTGCCAGAGTCAACAGTGCCGATATCGGTGCCTGTGTCCTCGGTCGCTCCAGTACCGGACGCGACTCTGAGGTTGGTAAGGGGGGTGCCGGTGCCTGCTGTTGGGAGGCAGCCCCCTCCGGTTTCTGAGGTCTCTTCTGACCCGGGGACAGGGAACGGCGCCGAGGTGCTTGTGGCCGCAGTGCCGGGGAAGGCCAGTGCCGTGGAACTTTATCCGCGTCTGTGCGCGGTGCAGTACTTGCGGTCGCCGCCGGAGCGCTACGCACCGAGGCATTCGATACTGGAACCTGGCGTGCTGAAGGCGGGTCCGGGCTGAGGGCCGCCTCCATAAGGAGCTGTTTAAGTCTAAAGTCACGCTCCTTTTTGGTTCGAGGCCGGAAAGCCTTACAGATCTTGCACTTTTCGGTCTGGTGAGACTCCCCGAGGCACTTTAAACAAGAGTCGTGGGGATCTCCTGTTGGCATAGGCTTCGAACAGGCTGAGCACGGTTTGACACCCGGAGCCTTGGGCATGAGCCCCAGCGGCACACCGGGAGGAAGGGGGGAGAGGGACCCCTTCCAACCCGCTAACACCTATAAAACTAAATCTATAACAATCTACAACTATTAACTACTACTATTTACACTAAATCTATAACTATATAACTATCTAACTACAAAAATTTAAACCGGGAAGTAAAGCTAGGGAGAGTGGAGGACAGCTATGCCGCGCTCCACAGTTCCAACGACCATCACGAGCGGTAAGAAGGAACTGAGGGGGCGATGGGTCGGCTAGGGTATATATCCAGCGCCATGAAGGCACCACTCCAGGGGGCTCCACAGCCGACCCACCGGGTGTTGCTAGGGTAAAAATTCTCCAACAATCATGCACGCGGCGCGCACACACCTAATTGGAATCGATATGAGCAAGCACTCGAAGAAGAACCAAAGAATTCTTAAGGATTTTGCTAGGGACTTGTCAAGCATTTTTGCCCTTTGAAAGGGCAACTGAACTAGATTGCTGGTGGAAGTAGTGACCCTACCTACAGGTATGGTGTTCCAGGTTCTTCGGTCAAGGTTTTGTGGGGGAAAAAGATCTGGAGAAGGATCTGGTGATGTCACACAAAGCATTGAAGAGGAAAGATAGTGTCATTTTGCTAGTATCCAGTTTGGTGGGGGGTTTCGGTTTCCCTCTTTTGATCTTTATGGTACTTCTTTTTCTGAAAGTACTAGAGAGAATGGGTGATATTGAGAGGCATTTGAGCAGACACCATACATATTGTGGTACCACAAAAGCCATGGAAGACAATTCAAAGTCCCTTTTAAAAAGTTTTCAGTCTTCTGGTCTACAAAGTCCTTTGGAGAATTCACCCCATTAAATTGGGTTCAAAACCTTTTTTACCTGAGAAGAATCCTAAAATGAAAAAGCAAGCTATCTTCAGAACGGAAGAAAAGGTGGTCTTATCAGACTGGATTTTCATAGAGGTATAATTAATGGACTTCTTTTTGCCAGGGTAGGAGTACTGAGAGTCAATTTTCTCAAAAGATTCCAGTACAGGGAGACAGATCTTTTTACCGCTTCATCTTAAGGAGTCCTGGCTAGGAGAAGGACTTGGAGGAAAATTTTTGCTGGTTCAGCTATCTTAAAAGTGGAACTGATCAATTCCTCCAAGACTTCCAAGGGTTCCTTAGATGGTGGGTGACCTAAATTACCAAGTGGGAGGAAAGTTCCTCTTTGTCAGCAAGGATTATAGTGAATACTTTTGATGTCTCAAGAAATCCTTGAAAGGAACAGAGGGAAAATGGTGAGGGAAGCAAGGCAGGAAAAAGGCATTGGTGTGAGAGCTCTTCCTAGAGCACTATAGACAATAGAAGCTGGTTGGCACAACAGCTTGGGGACTCCCACACAACTCTCACTACTTCCCCCATTGATTGAACTGCAGCTTGTTGGCTGTCATGGTCCTGGAGCAGAGAAAGACCTATGTTAGGAAAAATGGTATGGGGTCAGGATGAAAATGAAGGCGTAGAAGCTAAGGAGTGTGCGAGTGGTCTGCCAGCACATGGAGCAGAATGCAAGAATGGGAACCTTAAGCTTTGCTGACAGGGCACAAATCAAACACGACGTGGTAAAACTGCAGGAACAGTGGCGTTCCTAGCCTTCCTCAAAGTATTCACTTGAAGACCCTCCTCTTGCCACCTGGAGATGAAGGTGAAGAGATGGTGAAAAATTAGCTAACAATCTTGAGAGAAAAGAGCCCTCAGAAAGAGCTTCTGCAGACAGTTCTGTGACTGAACATGGAGTAGAAGATGGGGGAATATCAGCAGCATACCTGTAGAGGGAGTTGAAGGCAGATTTGCACTGGAAACAAAACAATTACTTGCCTGACTCTGGGACCCAGGAAAGTCAGAAAAACCCAATAGTCTAAGCCTGACAAGGCAGTGAATTCTCATGACAGAGAACCAACTATAAACTGGCAGTTCTTCATAATATCTTGATAATAAAAGAACAGTCATTCACATTTTATTGTGCTCAAGTCACTCATAGACCATGGCATCAGACAGCTCAGGGGATTGATAATGGGAAACAGAATCTTTGACTTCTTACTCACTTGTTAAAACCAGACAAGAACAGTAGTAACCAGAAGTTACCATCTAACAGCTGATCAGTAACCAATTCTAAATGAATTGGCAGTCTCTGTCTAGCTTCAGTGGACAAGTGTTAACAACATAAGAAATAATACCACACCATACGGTGAGAACTGCACATGCTCAGTACCTTTGAAAACTCAGATTTGTTAAGCACCTAAACCTGATGGCTGACAGTTAACCTTGGAACTCTAGTTACTTAGCTAAAACAAGTTATAGCAAGGAAAGTTGAGAGCTAAACAGTACAGGAGGCAGTTAGTAGGAACTGGAAGAAAAAAAATGCAGTTTTACTGCTTTTATCATCTCCCTGTGAGTTCAGCTGCCTACTACTTTTGACTCACCTTGTATCCTTAAAAACAAACAAACAAAAAAAACCCAAGAATATTAAATACAGTAGCTTTCAGCTTAGTTTTGAAGGTAAGTAGCTGGTTTGAAAGCTACCATTTGGCTATGTACAAGAATAAGGGTAGTCAAGCTCATGTGTGTGCGTGAGACATGGGGGGCGAGAGGAGACGAAGAGAGAATGAGTGCAGTCTGTGTACAACAAACCTATTAAAGTTTTAGAAAAATAACTTTGCAATAAATATATTTAAAGTAGCAAAAAAGTATTTACAACCTTCTCCCTAATGTTTTCTCAGCCTTCTAACAAGTACTTTTCACAGTGCTTAACATACTGCCTCAAAAACAGTTTAAAAATCTTTTTAAAATACAGTAAAATTATAAACTAAAGCTATACACTTTAAAAGCAATAAGCCATGCCAAGATGTGAATTAGTAGCTAGAGGTGCAATTCTTCAGCAGCTGAACGCCAAAGGAAAGCACCAACAACCTACTGCTGCGCTCCCTGTGGTGGCTTATTGCAGTAAATTAATGTTAATACACGTCTACCCCGATATAACGCTGTCCTCGGGAGCCAAAAAATCTTACCGCGTTATAGGTGAAACCGCGTTATATCGAACTTGCTTTGATCCACCGGAGTGCGCAGCCCCGCCCCCCCCAGAGCGCTGCTTTACCGTGTTATATCCGAATTCATGTTATATCAGGTGGCGTTATATCGGGGTAGAGGTGTAGTTGGTAGAGCTCTACAGAGTGTGAGTTGACTGTTCGAAAGACTATCTTTTGTGCAGTCAATTTGGGAAAGGCTAGAAAAAAGGCTAGTTTAATACCATTTAGTGTGGAACAATATCTTAAGCATGCATTTGCCTCATTTTTCCTGATTCAAGTCTCTCTGGACCAAGCTCACACCTAACGTAATCCCTTGATTTCAGTAGAGTTACACCAGGGGATGAATTTATCCCTTCATGTTTAACAGGGTGGAGGGGGTTCTTAAATTTACAGTAAGGTACATATCCTCCTAAAGAAGTATACTGGCTTAAATAAAATTATCCAAGACAAATTTGCACCCAAAGTGAAGAAGAAAGCAAAATGTATTACCTGTTGATACTTCTTCTTTCTGTCTGACTGTATGGTCCTTTGTGAATTTAACCCTTTGGTGAGCTCTGATGCAGGTCTTGCATAACCATTCTACACACTCCACACAAAAACCATTGGCTTCTGCATTGTCTTCACAGCTTGTGCAGACCTGACAAGAAGGGGGAATACAAAACAATTATTAAAATAAAACTGACAGATAACCTCAAGTTGTAAATGCATCTTGTGCATTATTTCTGGTAAGTGAGTCAAAAGGAAGAAAAATACTGTCTGAAGTACAGAACATATTACAGCTCTGTCCATTAGATACCCCCTTAACTATACAGAATTTAAAATGATTTTTCAAGAAAATACTCATATAGCCAATAAAACACTTTTTAAAAAATGAATTAGCTAAAAATCAAATCAATTCCTTCTTTCTTGTACTATATACACCTCTACCCTGATATAACGCTGTCCTCGGCAGCCAAAAAATCTTACCGCATTATAGGTGAAACCGCGTTATGTCGAACTTGCTTTGATCCACCGGAGCGTGCAGCCCTGCCCCCCCGGAGCGCTGCTTTACCGCATTATATCCGAATTCGTGTTATATCGGGGTAGAGGTGTATTTAGTAAACTGCTCTTGAGAAGTATTTAACCAAAGTAAGGCTGACTTTGAAAGCTTTTCAATGCATTTAGTAGCATCCATTGGACTGGTTCAGCTTCCTAGAAATATGCTCATTAATCAGCAAGAGTTTCTCCTCTACTACTATTCAAGAAACTAGAAACTGTTTAAACTGGAAATAAAACTTAATGGACTGAAGATAACACTTAGCTCCTAGATAACACTTAACATCTTCATAGCATTGTAGCAGTATTAACTAATCGTTACAACACCTCTGTGTCTGTACCTGTAATGGGATTTTTGGTATAATTTACCACTGGTGGTAACAATTATGGGTGTGCTAGTGTGGATAGGTCTCCATGTAGCCATCATACTATTTAACCCTATTCCAAGCAATAGCCTCAAGTTGTCTGGAAATCTATATTCACTAGAGCCCCCACTGGTGGTGCGGAACTGGTAGAAGCAACAAGAAAATGTTAGCAATGATCACTATTGTAGACAAGGGTTAAGAGGAAGCAAGCATTTATATATGATGGTGAAGGCATGCTTTATATATGCTTACAACTATCCCCATTTTACAGAAGGAGAAAACTAGGGCAAAGAGATAACTTAAGACCATACAGCAAGTCAATGACAGAACAAGGATTGAACTCAGGAGTTCCAAATTCCCAACGCTATGATTGCTCTCCTAGATCATGTTGCCTCTCAAGATGAGAATCTTCCAAGAAGGAAGTCAAGGCAGAGATTGTGGATACCTTTTGCTTTCATTTGTTGATTTTCATTAAATGTGTCATGCAAAGAAAAAAAACCTGGGCTCATGCCCTTTTTCTGATTCTTTGTGATAAAGGAGGCCAGAAAGGCTTTAAAAAACAATTTTCTGCTAAGAATTCAGGTCCTATTCTAGGCTGCAAGATTATGGAGAACTAAAAAAACAACAGTGATATCACAAGAGCCTAGAAAATGAAAGGAACAATGGAGAGAAGAAGCGAGTTTTAGTCAGACTGTTTAAAACTTTCTATTTGTTCTCCTTGACTCATGCATAACTTCAATGACATTTTACATAAAAGAAGAATTGTTAAAGATTCAGCACCTTTAACTAAGGTGTTAGAAAAGGATATTTACTTGCCCGTTCTAACACCTTGTTAAAGGGGAGGGAAGAGAAGAGGGGAGATTTGACATTCCTTTTATTTCTAAAGTGCAAAACAAGTGGATATAAGAAAAAAAAAAGTAAAAATTTTTCAGGTATTCTTTATATGTCAAAGCAGCAAAAAGGATAGAAGTCTTCTTTTTTTTTTTTAATGAAAAAGACAGAAAACACCTTTCCAGGTCACCTTTAACAGTCTTAGCAAGTAAACTTGTTACAAGCCAGAACATTTAAATGAGTTCAAAGGATTTCAGAAATTAAATATCCTTCCTAGGATTCCGATCTTTGTCTACTCTTTTTCTGACATACTTCAGTTTTCTCAGCTGGTAAAAGTTGTTAGGGCTTGAAAGACCTACCAGTCTCTTCAGATGCTGTTCAATAACTGCCAAGCAGGCGCTGCCAAATGAACTAAAGCTTGACCTCTCCTCCATGGGACAAAGCACATACTATCCTTTATTTGTGCAATGTCCTAAAACACCAAGCAAAAGTCAGAGTTCTCAAATTATATTTCATTAAAAAACAAGAATCAGAAGCAATAATTCATGTCCTCAAACAACTCTTAAGTGGTAACCAAGTTTTGTTTCAATCCATTTTCCATTTGAAAAAGACAAAAATGGGACTTTGTTAAAACTGTACAATACTCACAGAAATTCCTCTACAGGAAAAAAAACACGTCCTTAATGTTATTCAAAATGTCCTCTATTTTAGTAATTAGGAAAAATGCTTCGCTACCTCTTTTAAATGCTCCTGTCTTTTTCCTCTTGATCAAGATTAGAAGGTAGTTCTGTATTATTAACAATTAGGCTTACAGGAAAAGCCTATAGCTACTCTACTTCCTCCTTACTAGTTATAATATTTGCAATAGCACAAGGGGCTCATTCAGCTCTCACGGGCGCTTCAATAAAATCTGAAGATACTCATCACATCACAGAAAGGTCCATAAATATATTTATATTTGTACATAATTGTTTCTATTAATAAAAAACTTAAATTTACTTTTGAAAATCCAGGTAAGGCAACATCCTCTTAAGAGACTTAGAAAAGCATTCACTGCAATCAGCTAACTATATTTTAGGTAGCAAAGGGGTACAGCAAGCAAAACTTTCCAGTTTAGGAAGAATGCCAAAAAGCAGGTAAATCTGGAGGACTATTCAGTCACCCAGTGTTCCAAAATTTGCCAATCTTAATTGGTCGCATCTAATTGCCCACACCAGAAGATGAGAAAAAATATGAAACTAAGTATTCCAAAAAGTTCAGAAATGCCACTTCTTAGCATTTGTATTGTGTGTTGATTTAATGTGAATAAATAAACGGATGTCCTTGGTGATTTTCGTTCATTAGAACTCCTCTCCCTTTCTCTGGGCACCCTCAACCACACATGGCTCCAACTATGAGCTATGTGCTGAGTATTCCAAACCCCATATTCGGAAACTCCACCACTTCCCTTCTTCAACAGTATTTCATCAGCTCCCCCTCTCACGAACACAACGTGACAAAAAAACAAACTCTGATTTTTCCTCCTGACCCTTCTACCCGCTTCACTATCATTAACAGCTCCACTCTATTTCCATCACAGACACTAGCATAGCAAGCCTGTATCAGACTTCTCTCTCCACTTTTTCCACTCCCAAGCTCTAATCCTGTTGCTTCTTTTTTGACATCTCAAACAAAACCCATCTTCTCCATTCCTACAACAAAACCATTTACCGTATATTTCATTTGCAACTCAATCATACTAAGCAAAGCAACATACCTTGTTATGTCCAACCTATACAAAAATACTTCTAAATTAAAATGTCCTTTCCCTGTTCTGGTGCTGGACACTGACAATAGGATACAGGACTAAGCACAATGTCGGTCTGATCCAGCATGGCAATTCCTACATTGTTAATAGCTCTCCTTTTTCCAAATCAAAATAAAAACTTCATTCTCACAAGGCCTTGCACAGCTCTACCTCACCTTTTATTTCTTTTCATCTCTAATTCTTCCTCTGTCTGTGCTCTTAATAATCTTAAAATATTCTGTCTTCTTCAAAGCTGTCCTGTAGTCTTGGAACTCCTTCCCTCTCTTTGTACACAACCCAGTCACCCTATTTCTTTTCAAAACCTCAACATTCAATTATTTTCAAAGTTTTTCAGTAACTCAGAGTGTCAAAAAAGCCCAAAGGATCTGCACCTTCCTCTGCTCATCCAGCATGTTTACATTTGGGTTAGCCAGGGGCTGTGTGCAGATAATACTAGCAATTGTTTATGGAACTCAAGACACTCTTCTCCTCTCCCTTTGATATGCCCTCCATGCTGGGCCCTTAATCCAGCCATGCAACAGCCAGGAAGACCCACTACACTGGATATATTCTCCAGGAACTTTCATTAACTTTATGCCTCCCTTCTGTTACTGAAGCTTGAAGGCACAGCATAGGGTAATAAGTCAAAGCCAGCTCTGAACACACTGCTTTTTTTGAGGGGGAGGGCGGAGGGAGGATGTTGACATTTTGATTGCTTCCCACTTCCCTTGTAATAAATGTATTGTTCAGCGAGTCAAGAAGAGAATGCTCTCTTATCTTCCCAAGTTAAATTTTAAATTATGTTCCCAGAAGATGAGATTCTTTGCATTGTAAATGTTTCAAATAAGTCTTTCATTCAAGGAATGGTTAGATACAATAGTTTATCTGTAACAAGTAGTTCTTTGGAGGGTTTTATTAACATGACCCATGACCACTCTTATGTCTGGAATTGTTCTGTGAAGAGCAGGCTCCCCGATCCCTTATGTACCTGATGAAATGCAGCAGGCGTAAACAGTGGACTACTTAACATATATTATGATTTCTACTGCCTTCACAGTACAACTTGAAACATCAAACTTTGCTCTTATTTGAAAGTTGTATTTTTTGAAGAGTCTCCCTAAACTAGAATAAACTGCTCCTTCTTGATGTCATAAGTGTAAAAGCCAGTTACTGAAAAGAATCACTGGGCCAAGCCACTTCCTCTTGCATAGCAGCCCTGGCTTGTTCTCGCCAACAGAAGTTTCTTGAAGAATATCTGATGAACTGTTAAATACAAACTTAACTAAGCAATGGAGTAGATATCTATATAGGCAGGAAATATTTCCAGAAATCCAACTTTCATATAACAAAGTTTGTGATCCTTTTCCTTTATGATCACATTCCAGAGCAGATCCATTCAAACAGAACTGTGCTGGACTAATTTAAATCAAAGTGATATAAATCAGCAAACAGGAAACTTTGATCTAAATCACTGATTTTAATCATGACTTCCATTTCTATTTTTTAGTTCTTTTCCTACAGAAAGGTTGGTTCTCATTAGTTGGTAACCATTAAAACATGTCATTTGCAACTAAAGATAAGCCTTTACACTAATTACAGACTTATACTAAATTTGGTGGTTCTTTATACTAAACCAGGAGGATACACTATATATATATATACACACACACACACACATGTATTTAAGCAATTATGTAGCTTAATTTACCTTTATTCAGATTTCTAATGTAAAAAAAAAATCTAAAACTCAAAGGGTGAATGATATATTTCTTTCTAGTATCTGATTAATATTTTATATGGGGTTTGTGTAAAGCTCCATTTAGATAGAAATTCAAATTCAATTAAAAATACTTGAATAGTATTTTAATTTTTCTTATTAAATAAAACTACCTTAAAAGTACTGGAACATAAGAAAAAAGTTTATCAAAATATGTGTGTCATTTAAAACTGATTTATTAAACAAAGGAAGTATTATCTGTAGTTAATGAATTCAAATTATTGTTTCCAGTCACCATGTCCCTCAAGATTTTGGAACAAGTAGATCATCCTTTTACACCTAGTTCTTATTCGGGGGGGGGGGGGGGGGTTGACGACGACACATGACGACAAACAAGCTTTCCTGCTTTTTCAACTTCACATTGGTTTCTTAACTTTGAATCAACTCTCATTGAACTAGTTGAATAAACAAAGAAAATATCCCCTTTGAACCTGCAGAAAAGGCTACTGCTGTCAAAAGTTGGCTTAGCATGTCAACAGACCCTGATTCAGGTGCTTAGCCTGAACTCCAAAGAACTCCACCAGTTCAGTGGTTTGACTTTCTTCAAAACTTGGCAGCAAACGTACTGATTAATATTTTTTAATTAATTTAAATAGTTTAATAAACCATACTAAGTTTAGGCCTTAACATAGGTTGACATTTAAAATTTAATTTTAAGTAGGTTTATTTAAAAAAAATCTGTATTTGACTAAATTTTTTTTTTTTAAATCCAATTTAAATTAAAAAACCCTAATTTTTATCCATATTGTGATGCATAGTTTCTTTCTAACACAAAGGAGGGTGAAAAGACAGTTACCTTTTCCATAACTGGTGTTCTTCAAGATGTTTTGCTCATGTCCATTCCATGTTAGGCGTGTGTGCTCGCCACATGCACCGGGTGCCGGAAGTTTTTCCCTCGGTGGTATACATAGGGTACTGGCTCTGGCGCCCTTTGGAGTGGTGTGCACATGCCACGGTATAAAGGGCTCTGCCAACTCCCCCCACACTCAGTTCCTTCTTGCCAGAAACTCCGACAGTGGGGAAGGCGGGCGGGTCATGGAATGGATATAAGCAATACATCTCGAACAGGGGTCGGCAACCTTTCAGAAGTGGTGTGCCGAGTCTTCATTTATTCACTCTAACTTAAGGTTTTGCATGCCAGCAATACATTTTAACGTTTTTAGAAGGTCTCTTTCTATAAGTCTATAATATATAACTAAACTACTGTTGTATGTAAAGTAAATAAGGTTTTTAAAATGTTTAAGAAGCTTCATTTAAAATTCAATTAAAATGCAGAGCCCCTTGGACCAGTGGCCAGGACCCGGGCAGTGTGAGTGCCACTGAAAATCACCTCACGTGCTGCCTTCGGCACACGTGCCATAGGTTGCCTACCCCTGATCTAGAAGAACACCAGTTACGGAAAAGGTAACTGTCTTTTCTTCTTCGAGTGCTTGCTCATGTCCATTCCATGTTAAGTGACTCCCAAGCAGTACCATCGGAGGCGGATAGGAGTTCACGGACGTGCAGATCGCAACAGTGCTCTGCGAACCCAGCGTCGTCTCTAGCTTGCTGTGTGATGGTGTAGTGTGCCGTGAACATGTGCACCGAAGACCACATCACGGCCCTGCAAATGTCCTGGATGGGGACGTGCGCCAGGAAGGCTGCCGAGGACGCTTCAGCTCTCGTCGAGTAGGCCTTCACAATAGGCGGCGGTTGGACCTGTGCTAGGTCGTAGCAGGTCCGGATACAGGAGGTAATCCAATTAGAGATTCTCTGAGAGGACACCAGAAGGCCCTTCATCATATCCGCTGTCGCGATGAAGAGCTGGGTCGACCTGCAGAGGGTTTGGTACGCTCTAGGTAGAACACCAAGGCATGCCAAACATCCAAGGCGTGCAGCCGCTTCTCCTCAGCAGTCTTGTGCGGCTTAGGGCAAAATACCGTGAGGAAGATATCCTGGTTGACATGGAAGGTGGACACCACCTTGAGCAAAACTGATGACACTTCCTGTTCTGTCTGGTGGCAAACAGATCCACTCAGGGAGTTCCCCACTTCTGGAAGAGCATCTGGACCACTTCTGAGTTGAGCGACCATTCGTGGTGAGAGTAGAAGGACCTGCTGAGGCGATCCGCCAAGCGTGTTACTTATGCCAGGGAGGTGACAGGCCTCCAGATGGATCGCATGATGGATGCGGAAATGTCACAAGCGGAGTGCTCCCCCTTGCCTGTTGATGTAGAGCATCGAGGCCGTGTTGTCTGTCAGCACTCGCACCACTTGACTAGTCAACTGTGGCAGGAAGACTGCGCAGGCTAAGTGGACTGCCCTGAGCTCCTTGACGTTTATATGCAACATCAGCTCCTCTTGGGACCATGTCCTTTGGGTCTGCATTGTGCAGAGATAACACTCCCCAGCTGAGGTCCGAGGCATCAGATATCAACGAGACAGAGGACCGTGGGTTGTCAAATGGCACTCCTTCGAGGACTGCCCCGGGTCAGTCCACCACTGTAGAGAAGCGAGTACCCTTGGTGGGATGGTGATGACCTTGTCCAGGTGATCTCTGGATGGGTTATAGATCGACAGCTACTGCTGGAGAGGTTGCATCCTGAACCTTGCATGGCGGACAGCATAGGTACATGCTGCCAGGATGTGGCCTAGTAGCCGAAGGCAGCCTCTGGCCGTGGTGAGGGGAAACAGAGATGCCAGCGATGAGATCTCTCATCATCTGGAATCTGTCCTGCGGTAGGAATGCCCGGGCCCTTGTGGAGTCGAGTACCGTGCCGATGAACTCTATGAGACTCCCGACACCAATTTGCACCCTTGGGATTTCTGCGAGAACCCCCATGGGTTCCAAGGATACCATGGCATTGGATGCCCCTGGCGGTACTGCAGGGAGAGCTGGAGCTCTGAAGGGAGGGCATTGTCCCGCTGGTAGGGACTCCTGGCTCGACTCAGAGCCTGATGAGGATGGGCTGTGTTCCAGAGATCACGACCGCAATGAGGCCGACTAGGCACCTCGACTCCGGCGGTGTCCTCCCCCACGTTCTGAGTGGGATCTGTACGAGGGCGACGATCCTCCTCAAGATCCTGGAGACCAGCATTGGCATTTGGTGGATCCGTGACGGTACTCCAGCAATAGACGCCAAACGCTTTGCGAGCGGTGTCAGTCCATCGAGCGGGAGTGGGAGCAGGAGCGACGCCGAGACGAGAAGCGTCGACACCACGTCAACCCATATTGGCGTGCTGGGGACCGATACCGAGAGTCCCGAGACTGACTACGACCCTTGCTGGAGCGGTGCCGATCACTTGGAGAGTGACTGCAACACTCTCGGTACCGAGGCCGGAGGGTTGGGCGCGCCTCCACAGGTCTACGCCATGCCACTGGCGACCTGCATTTCGAGCCCGAAGAGCGATGCCCTGAGTCCAGGGACTGACAGCAGGGGCTCTTTCCGGTAGGCAGCCTGGTGTGCAAGGCGCGGTGGCTCTGGGTGGGCGAGCGCTGATGGGACACTCCCCCTGCGATGAGGAGCAGTGCCACATTGAAGGGGACTGATGAAACGGCCCCAGGACAGGCTTACCCCTGGATTTGGGAGCTGCTGTCTCCAAGTGTGGGCGGCTCCGGGAGGGACATGATCTCCTGCGTGGCCTACAGGGCTTCCGGGATCGACAGTACCACCCCGTGCCGGTGTCACTATCTGGGGTAGCAGGCGCATCCCAGGATGGGCTAGCCCACTCAACCACAGCTGGGGCCCCACTCCCTCTCGGAGGTGATGAGCTGCCCCTCATGGGTTTCTGCTCTCCTCTGGCCTTCTCCTTGTCCTTGCGGGGAATAGAATGACCTCTTCCCATCTTATTCCTCTTCCCTGTCAGTACCGGAGCGAGGGATCAACGCCAGTCTGACAATGGTGATGGCGGCGCACTCCACACTGAGGCTGCAGTGCTAGGCACAGAGTCCGACCTGGATGGTTCTGGTGTTAAAGCAGACTCCATAAGGAGCACCCGGAGTCGAATGTCCCGCTCCTTCTTCGTCAGAGATTTAAAACTTTTGCAGATGCGACACTTGTTGCTGATGTGGGTTTCCCCCAAGCACCTTAGACAGCTACTGTGTGGGTTGCTGACTAGCATAGGCTTCCTGCAGCTGTCGCAGGGTTTGAAGACCGGGGCAGGCCCCGTCTCTGGGCTAAGTCCCATCTGGGACTACCAACTAGTTTAACTAACAACACTAAGGGAACTATTTATAAAAATTATCTAACTATTTACAGGAAAAGTTCGCAATGAACAATTCTGAACTGAAGAATTTGCCGAAGCAACGAACAGCACTGTCACTGGCAGTAAGAAGGAACTGAGGGTGGGAGGAGCCGGCAGCGCCCCTTATACCGCGGCATGTGCACGCCACTTCAGAGGGCACCAGAGCCGATCCCCTACAGATACCACTGAGGGAAAAACTTCTGGCACCAGTGCATGTGGCGAGCACACACACCTAACATGGAATGGACATGAGCAAGCACTCGAAGAAGCATATCTACATAGGGCTTTCCCTGCAGCCCACTCAAGACTATCCAGCTTCCAATGGAAGACTGAAGCACTGTATCTTTGTATCCTCCCCAGCAGAGCAGGACCAGCAGGCAATCCGAAAGACTTAAAATCCAGGGAAGAATGGGGATCTGTTTTCTAATCCATGAGGGTGTACAGTATTATTGAGTTTCAGAAATGCTCAGATGCTAAGCCATGACTCCTGAAGGAACTCCATAATTTTTAGAGACTCAAGACCTTGAGAATGATGATAAAAGTCCTGCTACACAGATTTTGTGATCTGTGCCCCAGTCAAAAAAGCCTCAGTGCCTGAGATACCAGTGATAGAAAGCTGAAAGGAAATTACAAATAAAACACCCTTGATCTTGTCAATAAGATTAACTCAACTAGTTCTGTCATAGCCCTCTGAACTAAGGTTCTGGGAAGCTTATAGAATCATACAAATGTAGGGTTGGAAGGGACCTCCAGATGTCATCTAATCCAGCCCCCTGTGCTGACACAGGACAAAATAAAGCCAGACCGTCCCTGGCAGGTGTTTGTCCAACCTAACTTTAAAAACCTCCAATTATTGGGATTCTACAACCTTCCTTGGAAGACTATCCCAGAACTTAACTCCCTTATAGTTGGAAAGTTCTTCCTCATATCTAACCTAAATCTCCCTTGCTGCAATACTCCAGCTGAGGCCTTACCAGTGCCAAGCAGAGTGGGACAATTGTCTCCCATGTCTTCCATATGATACTCCTAATACAACCCAGAATATTAGCCTTTTTTGCAATTGCATCACATTGTTGACTCGTTCAATTGTTGATCCATTATAACCCCTAGTGCTCATTACATAAATTGGAGAAAGACACCAATAAGAAAATTTGGGAATACTTCTGAATGGTATCAAATTCTTTATAACACTTCTAGAACTTGATACCTTCTTGCCTCTCCTACTAATCGACAAACTCACTAGAAAAGCTAACTGACTAAAGATAAGGTGATCACTTTTACAATTCAAGCAGTGATCAATCACTACATAATTAAAGATCAGAGGTCGCTTTGGGGACTCTTTGGGTGACACATGCAAAATATGCACGATCAAAAATACTCTCCATTAAAAAAAAAAAAAAAAAAAGATTCTATTCCTACACAAAAGGTACACAGATGTTGTCCAAGCTTCTGGAGAGCTTCAATCAAATCTCACTTTCCGGTCCAGGTTCAGAAAATTTGATAGCACCATAACTTGGAGCTCCAGGTCCCAAGCTGGCTGAGAAACTGAAGGGAGCTAACAAAAGCTTCAGATGGCCATAAGTTTAAATATCCCCACCTACCTGGGGGTAGGGGAAGGAGACATACAAGGTATATTTCCACCCCCTCTACTAGAAGCTTTGAAACAAAAGATTGCATGGTATAATTAAATAAGCCCTAAAGACTGCCACAATACAAAATAGATCAAGACTCATGTTGCACTCCTTATATAAGATGAAGGGATAAAAAAGGCACTTTCAAAATAATCTTTATTTTAAAAGAGAATAGTATAGACAAACGTGTCTCTGCAATTAGGGTCTTGTCTTCTTGCTGCCACTATAAAGAAAGCATCTATGTAGAAAGAGGTTAAACGAGTTTAGTTTATAAAGCACATGGACTTTTATTTTGGCACTGGCTCAAAATGAAGGATGGCAAATTCTAATGCCGGAGGTTCCTAAACTGTGGCCATATGCTTCACTGGCTATTTACTTGGTGCTACCTCTTCTTGTATCTTGCTGCTAAAATGCATAAAAAGAAACTAAAAGTACATTAAAACTCATTATGCAATTGTGAATGGAGAGGGCAGTGAACCATAGACACATAAGTAAGATATGGTCTCCACTACAACATTTGAGAACTTCTTGTTTAATAAACCCAGCTATTTAATATTGGCAAAACATGACACTAATTAGGTTCTATTTTCCCAGTCCTGACCACATCAAGTTGAGTTTTACACTAAAGGCAGAACAAGAAGTAATCAGCTTAGTCTGCAGCAAGGGACATTTAGGTTAGATATTAGGAAAAGCTTTCTAACTATAAGGGTAGTCAAATTCTGGAATAGGCTTGCAAGAGGTTGTGAAATCCCCATCACTGGAGGTATTTACGAACAGACCAACACCTGTCAGGGATGTCTATAGTTGGTTCTGCCTCAGCAGAGGCGGCTGGGCTCGATAATCTCTAAAGGTCCATTCCAGCCCTACATTTCTATGATTCTATTATTCTAACATCATTCTGGTCTCTAGTGCTAGGAGTTCTCCCATTTTAGAGTCCTCCACGGGAAATGTTCTATCGTGGGTTCAGGAAATTTCACTGTAGTAAGATAATACATATTTTATATCTTTCATTTTGGTGTCAACCATGTGGTTACTTCATCTCAGAAATTTAAAACCATTATTTTTTAAAATCAGAAGTTACCATCACCAGCACTCCCAACACACTACCTGATTTTTGATGGCAGTCATAAAATACAATGAATGGCTATCTGAATACTCTTTCTACCTTCCTCTCCCCCTCCCCGAAACCAATACAAAATAAGCAATGAAGGCCACACAGCTAGCAGCTCAGGACATACCTAGGCACCCAAAGGATGCTGAGGGGGTTACATTTTAATGTACTCACCTGATTTGACTTTTCCACTGTACTGCTGGGAACCTCTGTGGTGTCCTTCACAAAAAAGTTATCTATGATGTGTCTCTCTGCACATTCCTGGCTGCAAATTGGACAGCGGATAACACCAACTGGACAGAAAAATAAAGAGCAAATTCAACTGGTAAGAAATCTTTAAGATTTGTAAGCTTATCAATTTATCAAATAACTTCAAAATAATTTGTATAGAGATATACTTTTCTGAAAACTTTCAGTTAGTATTTCTAGAGTCCAAGGGATAAAATGCCAATTCTTATCCACTGCCAACCCACAGACTTTGGGTCTCTGCCTGAAAGTCACTGAGTATCTCAGTTCCTAGTGGGATTCAAACACTTGAGTTTCAATAATCAGTTTAATTGTGAATCTTCCACTGATTTCACCCCTTTGCTACTCAAAGGTTCATGTCTTCCCATGAGCAGTTTGTTGCAAAATGACTAGAGAGTCAGTTTGTAAGGTACCAGATACATTCAGCAGGACTAGAGGTACATAACTGCAATAGTGATGTGATGGGCATGGAATTGTTGTGTAATAATCTAAGAGTATTGAGATGTAATAATTTTATGAATACAATATACTGTCTGGTCAATGAGGAGAAGTTACTGTATATTGGTTATAAGACTTTCCTGTTCTAATTAATAGGGGGCTTCAGGAAAAGCAAGCAGAACAGCAACACAATAGCTATAGATAAACAAACCTCCCAGGACAATTACAAGACAATGGCGTACTTCCAGGTTCCAGCCCAAAGTGAGACAGACATTTTACCAGTCTGGAAACTCATAGATCAAAGGGTTATAAACACTTAACCTGTCCCCTTGACAATTGACAGCTCTTTAACAAAGCCCCCGTCTACACTGACAACTTTCTATGCAGTAAAGCAGCTTTCTGCGCTGTAACTCCCAAGGTGTACACACTGCCAAGTGACTTAGTGCACAGAAACTGTGCAGTTGCAGCGCTGTAAAAAAAAACCACCCGACGAGAGGCATACAGCTTTCTGCGCCGGGGTTACAGCACTGTGGTGCCAGTGTAGACACTGTGGTTGAATACAGTGCTGTGATTGGCCTCCGGTAGGTGTCCCACAATGCCCGTTCTCACCTCTCTGGTCATCAGTTTGAACTCCACTGCCCTGCCCTCGGGTGACCAACCGTCATCCCCACCCCGTAAATTCCTTTGGAATTTTGAAAGTCCCCTTTCTGTTTGCTTGGTGATGCGTGCAGTGGTCTCTGTGCATCTTCCCAGGTGGCCATGCCTGCTCCACGCACCAGGCGATCCCCCACTGGGAGCAATGCTGAGCTGCTGGACCTCATCAGCATTTGGGGAGAGGAGGCTGTCCAGTCCCAGCTGCGCTCCAGCCATAGGAATTATGATACCTATTGACAGATTTCACGATGCACGACAGAAAGGGGCCATGACTGGGACACACTGCAGTGCAGGGTTGAAGTGAAGGAGCTGCGCCCACGAGGCACGGGAGGCAAACCGCCACTCCGGAGCTGCGCCCACAAGCTGACGGTTCTACAAAGAGCTGGACGCGATACTCGGCACCGACCCCACCTCCACTGCGAAGACCACTGTGGATACTTCGGTGGCTCATGTGCCAGTCGAGAGTGGACTGAGCCAGGAGAAGGAAACCTTGGACAAGGATGTGGAGGGGGAGGGGAACCCAGAGGCAGAGGATGACTCGGAGGTCAGAGATGCATGCAGCCAGGAGCTCTTTTCTACCCCGGAGGAGGCTAGCCAACCACAGCTGTCAGATGTTGGCGAAGCGCAAACAGGAGAGGAGGCCCCTGGTAAGTGGATTTGATTTTGGGAATCGCTGAAACAAGTTGTTGGGGGCAGGAGAGTTGCAGAAATCAGGCTTGTCTCCCACTGCATGCCTAGTCTGAACGGCTGAACAGGCTGTTGATTGACTCCCTCACTTCATGGGAATCTGCCTCAGATCTCCAGGAAACTCTCATGGAGATAATGGGTAATCCGCTGCTGCAGGTTCCTCGGCAGAGCTGCTTTGTTTCTTGCCCCATTAACAGTAACTTTCCCGCGCCACTGTGCCATCACAGGGAGCGTGGGGGTGGGGCATTGCTGCACACAGGTGAGACACATAGGGGCCAGGGCGGAAGCCACAGGCTTGGAGACGACCCTCCCTTGATTCCCTGCTTACCCTCAGCAGCGAGGTTTCTTCCATAATGATCACATCCTGTGGAAATTGTGGGTACAGGAATGATTATCAGGCCCACCCCTACAGTGCTGGCTCTCCCAAAGAGCTACATGCCCAGTGTACAGCAGAGTCCGGGAAGAGTGATTTACCCTTCCCCTGCGGCTACTCATCATTTTGGGGGTCTTGTGGCTCATGTGTGCTTGCCTGAGGTCAGCCAGTTAGTGACAGGTGTGTGAGTACTGGCTGTGTTTTAAAGCAATGAATCAGTGTTGTCTGTGTTGCAAACAATACTGCTTCTGTAAAACGTTGCATTTAAACTTCACAGAGATGACCTTGGGAGCCCAACCTCCCTCTTTGTTATCAGCGGCTGAATGGCTGCGCAGAATTAGAAAGCGGCTAAGAAGAACTAAGGAGGACTTTCTGCGTGAGGTTATGATGCACTCTGCGGCCGAGAAACAGGAATTGAAGGAGTGGCGGGACAGCGAAAAGAGGGGCCGAAAGGAGAATGTGGCACGCCAGAATGAAGCCAAGGAGCGGCTCTTAACGGTTATGGAACACCAAGCAGACACGCTGCAGGCGATACTAGCTCTTCAAACCGAGCAGCTCTGCGCCCGCCCTCCCCTGCAGCCGCTGTCGCAAAACTCTTTCCCATGCTCCCACCAGACATCGCCAATACACTGTTATCAACCTCCTGGCTTCAGTCTATACCTGCGGCATTCCACTCTTCCCCCATCACAGTCCAGCACTGCCGACTCCCACTACCCTCAACACCCATCCCTCTGCAGTTTGGCCCTGCTGAAGTACAGTACCTGCTGCATTGTACTCCAAAAGGAGAAGGTTGGTTATGATCCCTGGACATACACAAATCTTTAGCCGCCCCCACCTCCTCCTGGGACCTTCCCTTCCCGCATCCCCCTCACTGCTGATGGGTTTTTTTGTTTGACTCTCTCCTCTGGGTGTTTGTTAATAAAAGAATTGTGTTGGTTTGAAAGCAATCTTTATTCTATTAATTGAAAGCAAACAGAGCCCTGCAAAACAACAGAAAATTATGTTAAACCTTCATATTGCATCGCCTGCACCAATCACAATCACCTCCTAGCATTACAAGCATTGCACTTCCAAGTATAGTAACAGATATTGGTGGCTTTCAGCTTCCAATTGCTGCCTCAAGGCATCCCTGATTCTTATGGCCCTGCGCTCCGCCCCTCTAATAGCCCTGGTCTCTGGTTGTTCAAACTCAGCCTCCAGGAGCTGAGCCTCTGTAGTCCAGCCCTGAGTGAAGCTTTCACCCTTCCCTTCACAAATATTATGGAGCGTACAGCACACGGCTATAAGCATAGGAATATTGTCTTTGGCCAGGTCCAGCTTCCCACATAGGCCAAAAGCACACTCAACAGTCATGCTGCACTTGGATCACAATGGGCATTTCGACTTCCCCTACAGTGATCTTCTGGTCCGGGAAGAAAATCCCTGCTTGCAGCTTCCTGAACAGGCCAGTGTTCCAAAAGATGCGTGCGTCATGCACCTTTCTGGACCAGCCTGCATTAATGTCTGTGAAACGCCCACAGTGATTCACAAGCCCCTGGAGAACCATTGAGAAATACCCCTTCCGATTAATGTACTCGGTAGCTAGGTGGTCTGGTGCCATAATTGGAATATGCATGCCATGTATCGCCCCTCCACAGTTAGGAAAGCCCATATGTGCAATGCCATCCACAATGTCACGCATGTTGCCCAAAGTCACGGTCTTTCGGAGCAGGATGTGATTAATGGCCCTGCACACTTCCGTCAACTTGAATCCAACGGTCGACTTTCCCACTTCAAACTGGTTAGCGACCGATCGGTAGCAGTCTGGAGTAGCCAGCTTCCACAGTGCTATCGCCACGCGCTTCTCCAACGGCAGGGCAGCTCTCATTCTCGTGTCCTTGCGCCGCAGGGCTGGGGCGAGCTCATCACACAGTCCCATGAATGTGGCTTTCCTCATCCAAAAGTTCTGCAGCCACTGCTCGTCATCCCAGACGTGCATGACAATGTGATCTCACCATTCAGTGCTTGTTTCCCGAGCCCAAAAGCAGAGTTCCACTGTGGTCAGCACCTCCATGAATGCCACAAGCAATCTCATGTCGTAGCCAGTACACGTGGCGAGATCAATGTCGCACTCCTCTTGCCTTTATAGTTTAAAGAGTAACTCCACTGCCACTCATGATGTGTTAGTCAGAGCGAGCAGCATAGAGGTCAACAGTTTGGGATCCATTCCTGCACCCCAAAGAAGCTGGGCGCGCAGTACACAAACCGTTGAAAGATGGCACCAAATGCGGACGGAAGCACAGGGATTGCTGGGATGCAAAGTATTTCCAGCTTCCCAGGAGGTTTCAGTTTTCAGCTGCCAACTTCTGTGTTCTAGAAGGTATAAAGGCACTGCTAGCCAACTTTAGCTCCCTTTTAATTAAAAATATTTATTTAATGAGTTTCTTTGCTCAGATGTACTGAATAAAATGGATCTATCAGAGAGAGAGACAGTTGAGACCTGTTTCTGCACTTACTATCCTTTGTGAAGCAAAGGACAAAAAACTAGAGTACATTTCAGCAGAAGGAAGCTAGAGAAAAGGGATGAAAAAAAACAACAAAAAAACACATAGCCAGGACTGGTTCTGGCCCTTGCTGGTTTTTGAGAAGGAAGAGCAATTAGATTACAAGTTGACATACTGAAGATGCAGAACTGAAGACTTAGAAGCCAAGAAGTTCATTTAGCAATTTAATGGTCTAAGCATATATATACCAGTTTACTCTTTGGTCAGAAGAAGGGAGGCTTTTGGTCCTAAGGGCATGCAGGGGTAGAATGTTCTCAAGAGTGACAGCCACCATGTTTTTTAAATGTAACAGCCATATCCAATTCACAAGACAGTTTTGTGGTTTTCCTGGAACAAGTGTTTGTGGAGTGGCGAGACCAGCAAGTTAATCGGTAATCAGTTAATTCAGGTTAAAAGCTCTAGTGTAGACATATCCCTGGAGTACCAACAGAAAGTACAGTAAGTCTTCTAGTTAGTGACCTACTGATTTTTCTCATCTCCTGTACTTTGAAGTTAGTCTCAGAAGTGTTAAGTGAAGAGGCCTTGCCTACACTAGAAAACTGAACAGTTTGTAATTGAACTGATTTAAGCACAAATAACTCAGTGTGTTCACTTTAATCAAGCTGAATCAGTCTGTCCTTGTCTTTGCTATGAACGAGTTGTGTTCTTAACTAACAAGGCCCTTAAGAATTTTACCCGGCATCCACACTAGCACTATTTTAAACCATTCAGTTTCAATTACCTTTGGATATCTATTCCACAGTTTCCAACTCAGCTCCCAGAAGCAATATGGAAAGATTTTGCAAGGCACTCTGGGAAGTGGGAAGACCAGCTGAATAGTTAAATCTAGTGTGCACTAGCACTGCACTAAACTGGTTAAACTTGCTGAAAAATAGTCCGTTCCAAATGGTAATTAAACCAGTTGTAAGCCATTTGTAGATTTGGGGTGGTTTTGCTTGAGGAGAGGAAATGTCCTATAAACATTCTAGGGGTTTAATGGTTAAATAGTGCCAAGATAATCCAAGCCAAAGCTTAACTGTTACCTGTTTTAAAGGGCATTTCCCCTGAAGAGTGCTTGGTAGCAACTGGGGACTTTTGTTTTCCCTAAGTCAGTGTTTCCCAAACTTGGGACGCCGCTTGTTTAGGGAAAGCCCCTGGCGGGCCGGGCCGGTTTGTTTACCTGCCGCGTCCGCAGGTCCCAGTGGGAGCCACGATCAGCCGCAGGGGAGCTGCGATCGGCCGGACCTGCGGACGCGGCAGGTAAACAAACCGGCCTGGCCCGCCAGGGGCTTTCCCTAAACAAGCAGTGTCCCAAGTTTGGGAAACACTGCCCTAAGTATATCTATAGTTAAGCAGATTAGTTAGCATTGTAAAAGGTGGTAAAATGACAGAACTTCAGCAAGACAGGATTTAACAACTTCACAAAAATTCAGAGCATGAAAATTCTTAGTTGATGCAAGATCTTTATAACTGATTAATTAAAAAAGTAATGTTAGTATTATAAATACTGAAGAAGAGATAAGTTTTAAAGTTATAAGGATTTAAAGATGGACATGGTAGTTTAAACAACAGAAAAAAATCCAGGTATTTTAAGTCTTAAAACATTGCCAACCCATAACTGTTTCTAACTCAAAAATAAGGAAGTTTCACTTGTAACAAAGAACTTCCTCGCCTTAATATGTGCACATAACTCCCATTAATATTACAGAAATATTGTTAAACATATATATGGAGTGGGGGGAAACTGGTTGTAGTCCTCATACAGGTCACATTTTTGTTAAATGTTACACAAAATGTTATTAAAATACATAACACTGGAAGATAATATTACTCGCAATAACCCTAAATACATTTTAAAAAGATACCCCTTTCCTCAGTAAGTCAATCCTGTGCTGGCAAAATCAACAACTTCTTCAAACTGGTTTCCTCCAGAAAAACTGCTTCCATCTAGTTCTAGCAGTCTGCTGCTTCTAGTGGAGTTCAAATAGGTTAAACCAACAAGCACACATGTCTCTAGAGGAAACCTGCCTCTAACTGCCAACCTATAAATCAAGCAAATTAGTTTATTAAAATCTGAATGGTGTATTTAAACATCATATAAAATGGATTAATAAGAGACAACCTGATTGCAATCCCCCCCTCTGAAAAAGTGTTACAGGCCAGTTTTGATGCTGCAGTGCATTGACTTTCTTGGAATGGAAAGCACTGCAGAGCAGAATTAAAAATACTTCAGCTGCTCTGCAAAGTGGCTTACTGTTTTTACCACATATGCCAGCCTTTAAATGTTTCACTTAACCAACCTACAGATTTTGCAACGGTTGTATTGCATTGAAACTTATCATAACATTATGAATGCAAAATGTATGGCTGCAAGCAAGAGTATTTCTTCCCCAATTTATTTTCTTTAAAAGACAACGTTAGTGGTATGAGAAGTGCCACAATGCCAGAACAGCATTAAGCATTAAGGTGTACAATTCCTCTCACCTCCCTGTCGTCAACTAAACCTTGACCTAAGGACTACCAACAATTACACCAATTGTGATGACTGTATAAAAATTATGACTATTAAAGAAACATCTTTTCATGTCCTGAAAACTACAAGTACTCCAATTCTTATATTTATCAGATATGTAATTAATCCAATTTCACGAGACAAAATAGTCTTCAAAGAGACTTTAGTTAATTTTTTTGATATAATTTGTTGTTCTAAAAAGAAATTTTTAACTTTGAAAACTCCAGTTCCCTGCAAAAAGGTGCTATAATCTGAAGGTTGCCAATAAGTGAAAGGCAGGTTTGCGGGGCTGCAGTCAAGGAAGGAAGCACTGGCATGTGCCAAGCCCAGGCCTCTAGTGCCATGGAAGGGAACAGAGAGAGGTAACATGTAGCCCTGTGGCCCCCAAAGCCCTCCCTTACAGGGTAACAGGTCCCCAGCTGTGGGCAGGTTTTCAGGGCTGCAGCCAGGGAAGGCATGTCCCAGCATTTCCTTCCCTGGCTGCAGTCCCGCAAACCTCCCTAAGGCCAGGGCTTTTCTTCCAAAAGATATTCTCAATAAGCGGGATGGCTGTTGCCAATACAGGTCTGTCGCATCTTACGCACATTTAACATGCGTAATTTCAGCTTTACGCGGTCGGGGGAGGGAATAAACAGTTTAAATGGTGTGGGCGATTCCACCAGCATGAGACACGAATCTGCTGTTCCCACTAAAATATTTTTTGGGGGGGACTTGACAGCAACAGCATGTCTTTAGGCCTGTGATAAGGTTCTCCCCTATAATAACCCTGGAGGGTTGGCAAAACAAAACAAACAAAAACAGTTTAAATAGTGCCTATGCCCTGGAGTGAGAGTGTGATGGGAGAAGCGAATCTGCTGTTCCCACTGCAGTACTCAGTCCCCCTGTGCCTCTCACACTGTGCGCATCTCGCCACGCTGAGTGAGATTCTACTGTGCCTGTACTGTTTAAAGATACAGTAGGTATTTTTCGTATAACATGGCCCCTAAACGCAAGCCACCTACTTCATCTGGTGCTCAACCGAAGAAACAGCGATCTGTTCCAACGCTGGAGGAAAAAATGGCTATGTTGGACTTATTGAGAGACAGTATGTCCATCGCCAACGTGGTGCGTAAATACGGCCGCAACGAATCTAGCATCCGTGCCATCAAGATTCAAGAGAGAGAAATTCGTCAAGCCGTGGCATCAAGTGCTCCAGTAACTGCTAAGGTGACGAGCCAAGTGCGTGATAAGACTTTAGTGAAGACTGAAAAAGCATTAAACTTATGGCTGGAAGACGTGAACCGTAAACGTGTGCCTATCAATGGCAACATGTTGCGAGAAAAGGCTCTTAGCATCTATGCGCTGTTCAAACCTCGCGCCGAAGAGGGACAGCCTTCTGATAAGAAGGAATTCAAAGCCAGCCAAGGTTGGCTTAACAGTTTTAGGAACCGCTTCAACCTCAAAAAAGTGCAGACTACTGGTGAAGCTGCATCTGCCAATGAGGAGGCAGCAAAAGCCTACCCCAAACAATTAAAGAAAATCATAGAGGAAAGGGGCTATCTTCCAGAACAAGTTTTTAATGCTGACGAGACTGGGCTCTTCTGGAAAAAAATGCCCACCCGCACTTACATTTCGAAATCAGAAAGACAAGCCCCTGGCTTCAAAGCAGCTAAAGACCGTGTGACTGTGTTGCTTTGTGGCAATGTGGCTGGGCATTTAATAAAGCCGGGCTTGCTCTACAGGGCTGCAAATCCCCGTGCCCTAAAAGGCAAGAACAAAAATCTCCTGCCTGTGTTCTGGCAATCAAATAAAAAGGCTTGGGTGACGGCAGCATTATTTCTGGATTGGTTCCACAAGTGTTTCATTCTGGAGGTCAAGCAGTACCTTGAAGAGAAAGGACTTGACTTTAAAGTGTTGCTGATCATAGACAATGCTCCTGGCCACCCTGCGGCACTCCGGTTTGTGCATAACGACGTTGTCACTAAGCTAAGAGACAGAACATCTGAACTAGCTAACACAAGGGGAAACATCCTGGGAACCATTTACAATGGACAACATAACAATGGACAAGATAAGCCTAGGACATAGGATGAGGTAAAAAGTAAGTCGTGCGTGGACAGAGCATGTTGTACGCGGATTGGTTTCTGCAAAGTAACCAAGCCAAACTCCAAAATGTGTGATGCAATGTAATGGGTAAATATATATAAAGGAAGAGGTTTTTCTGTGCAACTTAGCTTTGTGATGTATCCTTGCATTTGAGTCTGATCAACTCATAGCTCAACTCTGATCATAGCTTTGCTCTATGCAAAATAAAGATAACTAAATGTCAAAATCTGGAGTCGAACTGAGTTCTTAGGAAGCCAAGTGAAAGAGCGGTCTCAGAGGGAATCCCAACAAGAACTAGAACCCCCAAGAAAAGTTAATTCTCAACTTTATAGAGTTTGGTGGTCTTTGAACTGGAGTTTACAGAAGCAGATAATTAACAGACAGTCAGTTTCTCTCCCCAGGATGTAGCTTCAAAAGAATGGCTCCAAAGTGGGTCATCTGCATTCACTTCACTCCCAGGTACCTCCTAGGAAATTCACTTCACGCGTTGTCCCCAAAAGTTCTTAATACCACCCAGAGATTGCATTAATCCTGTCTCCTGTTAAAGAAGTTCCATATAATCCCACAATAGTACATAAACATTTGCATTTTTCAATGAACCTCAAAGATATTAATTCACTAAGGTTTATCCAGGATATTTCAGGACACTGTTATATCTTACACAAATTGATCTAATGAAGACTGCAGAAAGAACTCGAAGAATTTTGCATTCATAATGGTGGTCAGGTTGAAAGCGATCCTGTGAATAACTTTAGGTGCCAGACTTCAATGTGAAGTAACCACATGCTGGTATGCCATCGTATATAGAGATCTCACTTGATTCAGGGCCTAGGTAGAAGATTGTTGGGTACCCACTAGGAAACATTTCCGACACAAGATTGCCACTAGAAGACCTCCAGGAGTACAGTAGTTTCAATTCAAGTACTGTAACATGTTCATGCCACAGCACAGCATTTGGAAACCATAAAAAATGCGTTAAGATAGGTTTTGCAATTAATATGCTGCAAATGTTCATGTAACAGTGAGGTAGTACTCAGGATTCTCATAGCAAAATTAACATCCATTGCTAAATTTTAATCCATTTCCTGACTTGTGTGTTTGCATTAGACACCTTAATGCAGTAGTCCCCAACCTTTTTTGTCTGGCGGGCGCCAGACGACGAGCCACCGCGGACAGTGGCCAGCGGACGAGCATCCGCCGAAATACCGTCGAGAAGCGGCAACGTCAATAGGCGTCGCCGCCGAAATGCCACTGACAAGCAGCGTCATCCAGAGGCGTCGCCGCCAAAATTCAGCGGCATTGCCTCTGGATGACGCTGCTTGTCAGCGGATGCTCATCCGCCAGCCAGTACACGGGTGCAGATGCGCTGGCGGGCGCCATGGCACCCACAGGCACCGCGTTGGGGACCACTGCCTTAATGTTACAAAACAGCTTACAAAAAAGAAAAACTTCTTCTCAATCCTTAATCCGCATACCACGTTTTTTCTTCATGACATTTTCTCCCTTTCCCATAAAGTTCACACTTCTTTCCACGCTACCCTGTTTCCTCATCCCTCTTTGTCTGAGGACTTTGATCCCCTCACTACCAGGTAAGTGGGCAACAGAAGAGTGGAACCTTCTTTCCTCAACCCCTTCCAACACCTAGGCTGATCACAACTGAAGCTGTTTTAGGCATAGTCTACACTAGAACATTAAGTTCACTTAATTACGTTACTCAGGGTTGTGGATTCTTCAGCATAAAGCTGATATAACCCCCCCAGCATAGACAGTGCTAAATCAATGGAAGAATTATTCCATTAACCTAGCTACTGCTTCTCAGGGAGGTGGATTACCTCTGTCAATGGGAGAACCCCTACATCAGATGTGCTACTGTAGCATTTCAAGTGTAGACAAGCCAAGGTGGATAAAAATCAATGATTTTTTTTTAAATCAGATTTTTGAGGAAAAACCTATCTAAAGATAGTTTTAATTAAGATACATTATAGCTCAAAGATATCTCATCATGGAATAGGGATTATAAATTCTAATTCTATATTGTGAGACAATATATTCATGTAATGTTTAAAATAGTTTTGTAAATTAGTTCCAATAGTTCATGGATTAGGGACCCATTCTTACGGGGTGCCAGGGGCTTCTGTATAGATTATTTAGGTTAATCTTTCTATCTACCCAATGGGACTCAGTGCTCAGTCTAGAAGATACCATCAGAGATGCTTAGTTTTGCAGTTCTCAAACTGTGGATTTGTCTCCCCATAGATAACATGCTTGTTAACAGCAAAAGTGTTTTTAAATAAATAAATAATATATAGAGGTGAGAAATAAGAGACCTCAACCCTATTGTCCCGCTGAAAATTTGTGTACACAGAGTCAATCCCTTACCTATCTCTCAAAGTGCAAAGTTTCAAAAAGTGCAATGAATAGAAGATTGTTGGGGGCGGAATAGATCTGGACAAGGAGAAGAAGTCTGGAGATAAGTGTGAGAAGGGAGAGACAGGCAGTAGAAACAAAAGTGAAACTGTTTCAGCAGCATATTCCAGAAGTCTTGAGGTCTTTGAGTGTAGCCTTCATTGATTTGAGATCTACCATACCATTCTCTCACTAGAAGGGAAAACCTATAATGGCAGCAGGCCGTAAAAGAGACCCAGTTTGGGAATATTTTAATGAAGTTCCTCTACCTGTGGGTAAGACAGGCATGCGTGCAAAATGCAAACAGTGCAACAAAGAAATGCAAGGCCTGGTTGCCCAAATGAAACAAAATCATGAGAAGTGTTCCTTCTCAGGAGGAAGCTGCGTTGAAGATGAAGAAAGGAACATGTCTAAACATGCAGGATCTTCGGGTTAGTAAACTTTTTTATTTCATACTTCTTTCTTAAGGACTGCCTGTCTTCCTTCTAGACTATTCTTGAATTCTCATGTTTGAACAAAAAATATAGTTGTTACTCTATGGTACTATAATTTTAGATGCAGTTGTGATAAAAAATAAATAGCTGAAATAGGCAGATCTTCCTTTTACAATTTCACCTTTAAAGTAGTACTGAGTGTCAGTGAATGCAATGAGTAATACTAAATGAGCAGTACAGTAATAATAATTAATAACTGCATGGACTTATTGTGTTTAGGAGAATCCATTCTCAACATACAGGATTCTGAAGACTATCCACCTACAAGATCACCATCATTTTCTATCGTTTCAGTTATCTGCCAATGATAGTGTTTCAGTCACATCATGTATGTCACATAGCCATAGTATATCACCTGTAGCAAAAAAAAAAATCTCCATCATCCAGGAACAACCATAGATAAGTTTGTGATAAGAACCAGCAGATTACAAAAAGGGGTAATTGATGAAAAAATTGCCCGGTTTGTTTATGCAACAAATTCTCCTCTCTCTATGATTGAGAACCCACACTTCATTAACATGGTTCAGTCATTAAGACCAGGATACAGTCCACCCAACAGAGCAGATGTCGCAGGCAAATTGCTGGATAAAGTGTATGAAAGAGAAATTGAGCAGTGTGCAAAAGGTCTAGAGGGTAAAATTGTTAACCTGAGTCTTGATGGGTGGAGCAACGTCCACAATGATCCTGTTGTATGTGCTTGTGTGACAACAGAAGAAGGGAATGTCTTCCTTACAGAAACAAGTGATACATCAGGAAATGCACACACAGCAGAATACTTACAAGAAGTAGCAGTAAAAGCTATAACAAACTGTGAAAAATAATTCAAATGTCTAGTACGCAGGTTGGTCACAGACAATGCTGCAAATGTATCCAAGATGAGAAGAAATTATTTAGAAGAGAGTCCCAAGCTAACAACATACGCTTGCAGTGCTCATTTGATGCACCTCCTAGCCAAAGACTTCACTGTTCCAGAAATAAAGGCTAATGTTGTTGAAATTGCAAAATACTTCCATAACAACCACTTTGCAGCAGCTGCTCTGAAAAAAGTGGGAGGAACCAAGCTAACTCTCCCACAAGACGTGCGAAGGAACTCAGTAGTGGCCTGTTTTGAGCACTATAGCAAGAACTGGCCTAATCTGATGACAGTTTCTGAACAAAATGGTGAAAAAAATTGATGGCAATGTCACAGCCAAAGTTTTCAACATTGGGCTTAAGAGAAATGCTGAACACATGCTGAGTACTCCAAAGCCTATTGTTGTAGCCTTGAACAAAATGCAGGGAAATAGCTCTTTTGTTGCCGACGCTGTTGAAATTTGGAAGGAACAGAGTGAGATCTTAAAAAGAGAAATATGCAATGACAGAGTTAAATTACAAGCATTAAAAAAATGAATGGGACAAGCATTATCTCCAGCTCATTTTCTTGAAAATATTCTCAATACGCGGTACCAGGGTCAAACCTTAACTGCTGAAGAAGAGGAGTTGGCTAGGACATGGACATCCAGCAATCATCCCTCCATAATAACAACTATAATAAACTTCAGAGCTAAGGGTGAACCATTAAAAAAATATATGTTTGCTGATGATGTTTTAAAGAAAGTCACACCAGTGAACTGGTGGAAGTCACTTAAGCTCTTGGATCCAGAGACTGTTGAAGTGAGAATCTCACTTTTAACAGCAGTAGCTTACGTTTCTCATGTTGACCTGGCTGACACAGTCGATTTAATTTTTGTTGGGTTGTTGTTGTTGTTTTAATATTTAATTTAACCATTTTAGTTAAAAACAATTTTAACAAAAACAAACCTGATTTAAAAAAAAACTTGAATGTTTAACTGAATTCAAAAATTCATATGCTTGTTTTGTTAAAATATTATATGTTTGCTGTTGAAGAAAAAAAATCCAGAATCCATAACATTGTTGTGTTAGTTACATAAAACAATTTAAATGTCTATCTGGTGATGTTCTCCTCCTAATACAGCATGGCAAGAAAATCTTCCAAATATTAATGATTAACCTGTTGAATTGTAGATAGTTCATCTCCCAATGACTTCATAAATATCTGTATAGTGTGTACCTTCTAAAAATGAAACCTACATCTATCTCTGGGTTGTGAAGAATATATATTAAGGTTATAACAACCAACAAGAATGCACTTTTATGTAGAAATCCATGATTAAACCGAGTCTTCCTGACTAGTGATTTCAATCATGATTTAAATCAATTTGATTTAAATCGAATCCACCCTGAGACAAGCCCCCTCTCTATACAGGTCATGATGATCATTAGGAGACCAAGGCTCTTCTGCACTCATCTGCAGGCCACTGACACCAGCTGCTTAATTTTTTCATGCTCGTCCAGTGAAATTGCTTCAGGGCTGAACAACCAATCAGTCAATGCCAATTCCCTGCAGGAAAGAGCAGCCAAGAAGCAAATAGCAGTGATGCTTTTATAGAGTGCCTGAAGAGACTCTGCCCCACAGCTCCAAACAAAACCCTGATGGGCTGCATGCTCCCTGTGGGCAGTGCATCAGTGTCCAAAGCCATCTAGTCTTTAATTGGGCTCAGTCTACATTATCCAGGCATTTGTTTTTTGAAGTGAGACAATACTGCTCACAAAATGAAGTTTCAGATTCACTATCGTTGCACAAACCAAAAGTTTTGAAAAAGCAGTATCTTTTCCTAAATATTTAGCTAAACGTAGGAATAAAGACTTCATTTTAAAGCACTATTATGTAAACAAAATCATCTCTGAATACTTTTACAACACCCCCCACCTACTCTTCTCCACTGAATTTCCCAGCAGCCTTCCTCTGTCGCCTTCTCTCTCATCTTCGTGCATTAATCCATACTTGCTCTGTTGCCAGTAACCCTTTACTTAGTGTTGGTATATACCAAACTTGCACCAAAGTAACTAAAATCAGTTTTAATTCACACCTTATATCACTACAAATCTGTGTGTACATATGCTGTGCAGACAACAGGTGTTAGCTGGTATTTACTGGCATAAAGTGTATTGTATGGATCTTTGTTTGCTTTATCCTGGTTCTCAGTTTTATTTTGAGTGTAAGTGCCATAAACTTAAACACTGTTGTGCTGGGGGGTTGAGTGAATCATCATGAAACTGGTGGACATAATAGCTGTCCTTCACTCAGGTTAGGTGTAAGGGTACGTCTACACTACCCGCCCGGATCGGCGGGTAGAAATCGATATAGCGGGGATCGATGTATCGTGTATCGTCTGGACGCGATACATCGATCCCCGAACGCGCTCCCATCGACTCCGGAACTCCAGCAGGGCGAGCGGAGTCGACGGGGGAGCCGCGGCCGTCGATCCCGCGCTGCGAGGACGCGAGGTAAGCACGGGTAATTCGAAATAGGATACTTCAACTTCAGCTACGCTATTCTCGTAGCTGAAGTCGCGTATCTTATTTCGATCCCCGCCCCTAGTGTGGACCAGGCCTAAGAAACAGTTAACCTCCTTTTAGAGTGAGATAGCTGAAAACCAGGAGCCAACGTCCAAAACCCAGCCCACATGCAACTCTGAGGGCTTGGCTACACTTGTGAGTTACAGCAAATTAAAGGAGCCCCGGGCGCACTAGTTCACTATCCGTCCACACTGGAAAGGCATGTAGAGCACTCTGACTCCACGGCTACAGCACTCCTGGTACTCCACCTTGGCGAGAGGAATAACGTTTGATGCACCCCCGCTAGAGCACCCCAGCGTCAGTGTGAATGAGGTGTTGCATTACTGCGCTCTGATCAGCCTCCGGAAACGTCCCATAATCCCCTTAAGTCAAGTGGCCACTCTTGTCATTGTTTTGGATATGCCCTTTGAAAGCTCCGTTTGACAGCTGGCACGCTTATCTGCTCCGAGACAAAGCAACCATTACTGTGGAATGCTGTGTGTGTGAGAGAGAGAGAGAGAGGTGGGGGGCGGAGGAGGTCTGCTGCTGTCTGAACTTACAAGACAGCATGCTGACATGCTCTCAGCCCCCCAGAAACCCTCTCTCTCTCCCCCAACATACACACAACACACTCCCTGTCACACTCCACACCCCCCCCCCCACCATTTGAAAAGCATGTTGCAGCCACTTGCATGCTGGGATAGCTACCACAATGCCCTGCTCTCTGTGGCCATTGCAAGAGCTGCTAATGTAGCCACGTCAGTGCGCTGTTAGCTGTCAGTGTGGACAGACTACAGCGCTTTCCCTACTGCGCTCTACATCTGCAAGTGTAGCCATGCCCTGATAAAAGCTGACCTATTCAGGTGTAGGAGTTTCTCTGGGGGCTGAATGCAAATAGAGGGCTGGGTATTGGTTTAGTGGAGATAAGACAGAGAACACAGATGCAGTCAGAAATGCCACAGAAGATAGAAGAGCGCAGAAAGCCAAGGACAGCCAGACCTGATGCCAGGTCTACCCCACAAAGTCTTGCTGGCATAGCTATAGTGTTGGGGAGGGAGGAAGAGAATCAGACCACTAACAGACATAGTTATGCCAGCAAAAAAACAAACAAAAAACCCCATGTAGACATATCTTATACTGGCAAAAGAGTCCTTTTGCTGATATAGATAGTCATTTGGGGAGGTGGTTTGACTATAACAGCAAAAGGATATAAGCTGCATCTCCTTTGGTACATTGTTGGTATAGCTATACCAGCAAAGTCTACTACAGTGGTTCTCATCCAGAGGTCTTCCAAGGGGTACATCAACTCATCTAGTTATTTGCCTAATTTAACAACAGACTACATAAAAAACACTAGCAAAGTCAGTAAAAACTAAAATTTCATACAGTCAGTGACTTGTTTATACTGCTCTCTATATACTGAAATATCTAATAGACTAACCCTGAGAGAAAGCGAAGAAAAAACTTTTTTGGGTCAAGTGCTTGCTGGGGAAAAAAGGCTTGGAATACTGAGCAGGGAAACGGTCTCCTGTTTGATTCCTACAGCATTCAGGACTTTGGGTACATTCTTTATAATGAAACAGGATTGCATCTAAGAAATACCTATCAATTTCTTCTCCTAATGAAAACAACCACCAAGACCCCAAATATTGGCTAACCATATGAATAAAAAGATATTTTAAAAAATTATTATTACAGGCTCATTTTAAAGCAGCTTGTGAAATCAAATACCAGCATGATATACTTTTATAAATTTGATAAGTGGGACAACTGAATAATTAGCATATTTCTGCTGGAGGAGAAGTTAAAAAGGATCTACTATACAAGTCTGTAAAGATGTATAATGGATTAACATTTAAAGGAAAACTGCAAGAAAAGCTTGTTTTGTTATTTTATATAAAGAAGGCCTGAAAGTTGCTTCCCACCATACAAACTTGTTCTGCCTGTCTTTACATTAAGAGTATCGGGTCTTGTTCAGTAAAAACCAAGAGAGAACTTGTAGGATGAGAAAATTAGTAGGATGACCTCATAAGAGAGGAACCTCAACAACTGAATGTGTTTTTTGTATTTGTTAAACTATTAACTGCAATTTTAACACTGTCTTGTGTTTGTTTTTAATTCAAACACATGAGGAAAAAGTGGTTTGGGGTTTTTTTTGTTTTTTTGTTTTTAATAATTCTCAGAGTGTTAGCCGTGTTAGTCTGTATCAAATTTGCCCAAATAAATTTGTTAGTCTCTAAGGTGCCACAAGGACTCCTCATTTTTAATAATTCTGACATCCCACCCCTTCTATTCAAGGCTGTCTTATTTGCCACAACTTTCTAGACTTCTGACGAGTCCTCCAGCAAAAACAAGACAAGATTTGATGTTGCTGATACTTCTCAGATTATTTTCAGGTCTTCATATATCAAAAAGAAGCAAACAAGAAATCTGTATTTTGCTACATTGATATCAATTTTAAAATTTCCTCAAGGCCATTGTGCAGGGCAGGTAATTGTCAATATCTTCACTTTCCACAGTACTTAAATTGCAACAGATTAAACCTGATGTAATTGTAATGAGGATTATCAGTTTTATCAAGAAATTACATAGTTGCAGAGAAGAAAAACCTGTACATATACAGACCCCAGAAGGAGAGCATATACAGAGAACAGATAGATGCAAGTTTGTTAACCTATGGATCGGATACTTCAGGTTTGGATATTAGGGGATAGGGATACACGGTTTGTTTTGGGTTTTTTGGAGAGGGAATTGCTCGACAAAGAATATCCCTGTCAAATAGAAAAATGAAACTACAGCTCTGACTTGTCCCACAGACACCGATGAGAGTCAAATATTTGTAGCCAAATCCAGATTAGCTGTGTTACCAAGTAGCAACTTCAGCTGCAAGAATAGATTAGCTGAAGTCGACGTATTTTAGGTCGACTTACCTCGCATCCTCACGATGCGGGGTCGACTGCCGCCGCTCCCCCGTCAACTCCACTTCCGCCTCTCGCTGCGGTGGAGTACAGGAGTTGACGGCAGAGCGATCGGGGATTGATTTATCACGTCGATCCCCAATAGATAGATCACTACCTGCCGATCCGGCGGGTAGTATAGACGTACCCTTAGTGTCATTTCTGATTCATCCACGGCTAAGTAATTTATTCCAACTCAAGAAACTACAGAGGTGAATCAGTATTTAGATTAGCTTCGCTTCTAGAAATATCATCCATCTATCCTTACTGTTCTGCAGTGTAACTCCAGCTTGTGTTGATGTAAAATAAACTAGTAGGTATCACATTTACAAGAAACATTTTTTTTTAAATGAAGTTTTAGACTCCAACCCAAAATTATAATTCATGCTAATTATAGTGTCATTGCAATAAGCTATTCACTGATGACATGACTGTATACTCACCATAAAGTACAATGTCCAGCACACTCGTATCTCTAATGACAACCAAAAAACCCCACAACTTTCTAACTTGTCTTTATCAACAACTTCTAAATATTTTATAAGGTAAAGTTTTCACTTTGTTACTAATCTGTTGCCATTAAGGTTGCGATGTTAGAGCTGAGATTTGTTTTCACGCTAAACCTGGGATTTTTTAAAATCATGTGCGCAATAGTATTTGCCCCAGGATGAGAGAGAAGAAAGCACAAACACTTACTTTGGAAAAATCCTTATTTTGATACGCTTGCTCATTAAAAAAAGTGATAGTGCTTTTGGCAATTTCCATCAGTAGATTCCCGAGAGCTTTTCAAGGCTACCCTTAAAAAATTGGGTTTTATTTAAGACAGCTTTCCAAATTTTTAAAAGCTGAGCCCCCTTCAAGAAATTTAAACCAAATGCACCCCTTACTGTTCTCACTGTGTTGCTAAAGCCTCCCCAACTTAATTTATACATCTTCATCCTTTCAGGTAGTTCTTCATGCCCAATACTTTTAGAAACACTGATGTGGATCTGCTTAATGTACTTTTCTTACCTGCTACGACCTGATCTATTCTTAAAAGTTACATACCAGTGTCCAGTGTAAATATTTTGATAGGGTGGGGGAGGTGATTTTCTTTAAAACCAAAATAGTTATACCAGTAAAAGCTCTAGTGTAGATGCAATACACTGTTATAAAGGTGCTTTATATCCTGGCAGAAGTCATCAGGCGGTGAAGTGAACAAGCAGTAGAGGTAGCGTTCATGTTCATCACTGACCAACAAGGAATGCAGACAGGAGGCAGAGATTTTAAAGCCTGGGGTCTTCAGCATAGTCAATTACCCACATGTGGGTGGGGCTTGGGAGGGGAGGGGGTAAGAGACAAAATTAGGCCTCCAAACTAGCTATTCTATTCAAACTATTAGAAACTACCTAAAAACAATAAAAACAATAAAAACCTCAAAAAATTAACCATATACAAGTTTGCTTGTGACACACTTTCTCAAACATAGACCAGACAGTCTCTACGTAAAAGAATACATAGACACAAATCAGACATCAGAAATGGTAACATACAAAAGCCAGTAGGAGAACACTTCAATTTCCCTGGACATTCAATAACAGATTTAAAAGTAGCCACCCTTCAACAACAAAAAACTTCAAAAACAGACTTCAAAGAGAAACTGCAGAGCTACAATTCATTTGCAAACTTAACACCATTAATTTGGGCTTGAATAGGGACTGGGAGTGGCTGGCTCACTACAAAAGCAATTTTCCCTCTCTTGGTATTGACACCTTCTCATCAATTATTGGGAGTGGACCACATCCACCCTGACTGAATTGGCCTTGTCAACACTGGTTCTCCACTTGTAAGGTAACTCCCTTCTCTTCATGTGCCAGTATATTTATACCTGTATCTGTAATTTTCCCTCCACGCAGCTGAAGAAGTGGGTTTTTTACCCACAAAAGCTTATGACCAAATAAATCTGTTAGTCTTTAAGGTGCCAACAGACTCCTCGTTTTTGTGAATAAAGACTAACAGGGCTACCCCTCTGATACTTGACAACTATTTTTAAATTTTCTGGCTCCAGACACATGGGGCGCATGCGTAAACCCTCAATGGGGTGCAGTTGGGACCATCACTCAAAGAAGAACTTCCTCTTCTCATACAGGAACAAGTTATACTGGTATATAGGTGCTTTATACCAGTATAACTGCATCCACAGTGGGTTGGGTGTGTTGTATTGTTAACTATTCTGTTTTAGTTGTACTGGTTTAACTTGTGCTTTGGTTTAGTCTGCACTACATAATTTTTCTAGCATAGCTATGTCTGCTAAGAGTGTGGGGGAGGTGAGGGGTAAATCACACCACCAGCCCACTTGCAGCTATACTGACAGAAAAGTGTTGGGGCTCATATACAAGCAATAAGCGTGTATTTAATGCTAAGTGCCAAAACTTCGCTTGAATGTCTATTGCATAGATAATTAATTACAAACAAGAACAGTAGTTCTGCACTGGAAGGCCATCAGTAGATACCCAAGTACTTCAGTTTTAATTGCCTTCCAGAAAATGCTGTGAAAATAGAAAATAATAAAAGATGGCTGGAGTAAAGTGTGTGCTATAGGTCAACATTCTCCCCCCACCCGCACCCCCTCCCACACACAAAGCCTTTGATCAGAGACATTTACAATTTGGGCTGTCTCGTGCACACCATATACTTTAAATACAAACCGTTAAAATACTGTGGACTCCTTCACAATAAACCAATTATACTCCCAAATACTCGCTAATTTCTTTTCTGGGGCTAGGCTTCTGGCTAAGAGAGATGAAAACATTGGGGTTCCTCCTCATTTGTGCTAACATGCAGCTTTACCAGTCATCATCCAGGATAGTGTTCCCAACTCTGCTTTTCCAGCTTGACCTCTTCCAGCCTGAAATAAGACCATTAGTCTGCTCTCCTTCTTGAACTAAGGAGGGTCTCCTTAGTTTGAAGAGCCTGGCCAGGATTGGACTCTCGCTTTTCATGGTTTGATTGAGCCAGTGCAATTAGCAGGTAATCAGGAAAATAATTCAACCACCTGTGGTGTGGTCTGCATAAGCACAAACACTGGATTTGGATCCCAGCCTCTCTCTGGCTGCTGGAAGGAAAAAGGAACACACTCGCTCATCCTCTCATGTTGATGGGGGTTTATTCTCAGCTTCTCTAATCCTCTGCCTGGGCATAGGCATAAAGCTGTAGGGGACTTGAGGTAGTGCCTGGGCATCTCACCAGTTGATGCCCTTCCATAACAACTCATACTGGCCCCTCCTGCTAGAAGATTCAATCCCCTGTTTTATTAGGTTCTGGTAATTTAGGCCTGGTCTACACTACGAGTATAGGTCGAACTTACCAGCGTTAAATCGAATTAACCCTGCACCCGTCCACACAACGAAGCCATTTACTTCAACATAAAGGGCTCTTAAAATCGATTTCTGTACTCCTCCCCGACGAGGGGAGTAGCGCTGAAATCGACATTGCTGGTTCGAATTAGGGTTAGTGTGGACACAATTCGATGGTATCGGCCTCCGGGAGCTATCCCACAATGCACCATTGTGACCGCTCTGGACAGCAATCTGAACTCGGATGCACTGGCCAGGTAGACAGGAAAAGCCCCGCAAACTTTTGAATTTCATTTCCTGTTTGCCCAGCATGGAGAGCTCATCAGCACAGGTAACCATACAGTCCGAGAATCAAAAAAGAGCTCCAGCATGGACCGTACGGGAGGTACTGGATCTGATCGCTGTATGAGGGGATGATTCCGTGCTAGCAGAACTGCGTTCCAAAAGACGAAATGCCAAAACATTTAAAAAAAATCTCCAAGGGCATGATGGAGAGAGGCCACAATAGGGACTCACTACAGTGCCGCGTGAAAGTTAAGGAGCTCAGACAAGCCTACCAGAAAACCAAAGAAGCAAACGGACGTTCCGGGGCAGAGCTGCAGACATGCCGCTTCTACACTGAGCTGCATGAAATTCTAGAGGGGGCCGCCACCACTACCCCACCCCTGACCGTGGATTCCGAGGAGGGGTTACTCTCAGCCATGCCTGAGAATTTTGCAGACGGAGAAGAGGAGGAGGACGAGCTTGCGGAGAGCACACAGCACACCGTTGTCCCCAACAGCCAGGATCTTTTTCTCAGCCTGACTGAAGCAGCCTCCCAACCCTCCCAAGGCGGTATCCCGGACCATGAAGCCATAGAAGGGACCTCTGGTGAGTATACCTTTGTAAATATCAAACATGGTTTAAAAGCAAACGTTTTTAAATGATTAATTTACCCTGAGGACTTGGGATGCATTCGTGGCCAGTACAGCCACTGGAAAAGTCTGTTAACGTGTCTGGGGATGAAGCGGAAATCCTCCAGGGACATCTCCATGAAGCTCTCCTGGAGGTACTCCAAGAGCCTTTGCAGAAGGTTTCTGGGCACGGCAGCCTTATTCCGTCCTCCATGGTAGGACACTTTACCACGCCATGCTAGTAGCAAGTAATCTGGTATCATTGCATGACCAAGCCTGGCAGCGTCTGGTCCCGGTGTTTGCTGGCATTCAAGCAACATCCATTCTTTATCTAGCTGTGTTATCCTCAGGAGAGTGATATCGTTCATGGTAACCTGGTTGAAATATGGGAATTTAATTAAGGGGACAGAGGTGGCCGTTCCTACTGGGCTGTTTGCCTGTGGCTGAAAAGAAATCCTTCCCTGCAGCTAGCCAAGCGGTTGGGGGGGGGGGGGGGGGTGGGGGGGGGGGGGTTAGTTTGGTTTCTGCTGCTGCACGTTAACACGAAAACCGCAGCACTCAACGGGCATTGCTTGGTATGGGAAAGGAGGGCACTGCTTTTATGAAGGTTGCAGAAGCCGAAAGGCAATGGCTTACCATGGCCGCATGCAAGCCAAAGTCTGTTGCCCGTCCCTGCGTCTGTGATCTCGAACACCAAAGCCGCAGGCCCTCAATATTAAGATGCAAAATGTGACCTTGTACTGAAATCACATGTGCTATGTAATGTGAATAGTGTTGTGTGAAAGAATATACCCATTGTTCTGTAAAATGTATCTTTTTAAATACTTCTCTTCCTTTTTTCCCTCCCGCAGCTGCAAATTTTTCAAGCCTCCTGCCTCCACCCTGAAGGCTCTCTCAGATAAGGCAGTGAAAAAAAACGCACACGAGATGAAATATTCTCTGAGATCATGCAGTCGACCTGCAATGAAAGAGCTCATCTGGATGAGTGGAAGGACACAGTATCACAGTACAGGAAAGCGGCCAACGAACGTGAGGACAGGAGGGACGAACGTGAGGACAGGAGGCGGCAGGAAGATCAGAGGAGGCAGGATGCAATGCTGGGGTTACTGCGGGATCAAACGGACATGCTCCGGCGTCTGGTGGAGCTTCAGGAACGGCAGCAGGATTACAGAGTGCCGCTGCAGCCCTTTTCCTTCCCTCCTCTCCTCCTCCCACACCCCACCCGGGCTACCTTGTCAGTTCTCTCCCTATGTTTATAATCAATTAATACAAAATACATGGTTTTTAAATGATAGTGACTTTATTTCCTTTGAAATCACGCTGCGATCGAAGGGGGGAGGGTGGGTGGCTTACAGGGAATGAGTCAATCAAGGGGGCAGGTTTTCATCAAGGAGAAACAAACAGAACTCTCACACCGTAGCCTGGCCAGTCATGAAACTGGTTTTCAAAGCTTCTCTGATGTGCAGCGCTTCCTGGTGTGCTCTTCTAATCACCCTGGTGTCTGGCTGCGCGTAATCAGCGGCCAGGCGATTTGCCTCAACCTCCCACCCCGCCATAAACGTCTCCCCCTTACTCTCACAGAGATTGTGGAGCACACAGCAAGCGGCAATAACAATGGGAATATTGGTTTGGCTGAGGTCTGAGCGAGTCAGTAAAGTGCGCCAGCGACCGTTTAAACGTCCAAAGGCACATTCTACCACCATTCTGCACTTGC
The DNA here is from genome assembly GCA_003942145.1 of Platysternon megacephalum. Classification (NCBI taxonomy): domain Eukaryota; kingdom Metazoa; phylum Chordata; order Testudines; family Platysternidae; genus Platysternon; species Platysternon megacephalum. The sequence goes on from QXTE01000173.1 coordinate 1,327,451, forward strand.
TCAGCCTGTAGTTGAACAGGTCCTGACTACTGTCCAGGTTGCCTGTGTATGGCTTCATGAGCCATGGCATTAAGGGGTAGGCTGGGTCCCCAAGGATAACTATAGGCATGTCAACATCCCCAACAGTTATTTTCTGGTCTGGGAAGTAAATCCCTTGCTGCAGCCATTTAAACAGACTAGTGTTCCTGAAGGCGCGAGCGTCATGAACCCTTCCCATGTTGATGTTGGTGAAACGTCCCTTGTGATCCACCAGTGCTTGCAGCACTATTGAAAAGTACCCCTTGCGGTTTATGTACTGGCTGCCTTGGTGCTCCGGTGCCAAGATAGGGATATGGGTTCCATCTATCGCCCCACCACAGTTAGGGAATCCCATTGCAGCAAAGCCATCTACTATGACCTGCACATTTCCCAGAGTCACTACCTTTGGTAACAGTAGCTCAGTGATTGGTTTGGCTACTTGCATCACAGCAGCCCCCACAGTAGATTTGCCCACTCCAAATTGATTCCCGACTGACCGGTAGCTGTCTGGCATTGCAAGCTTCCACAGGGCTATCGCCACTCGCTTCTCAACTGTGAGGGCTGCTCTCATCTTGGTATTCTGGCGCTTCAGGGCAGGGGAAAGCAAGTCACAAAGTTCCATGAAAGTGCCCTTACGCATGCGAAAGTTTCGCAGCCACTGGGAATCGTCCCACACTTGCAACACTATGCAGTCCCACCAGTCTGTGCTTGTTTCCCAGGCCCAGTTGTTTCGGCGTTCCACGGCATCAACCTGCCCCATTAACACCATGCTCTCCAAAGCGCTGGGGCCCGTGGTTTGAGAGAATTCTGTGTCCATGTCCTCATCACTCTCGTTGTCGCGTTGCCGTCACCGTCTCCTCCTCGCCCGGTTTTGCAGGTTCTGGTTCAGCATAAACTGCACGATAATGCGCGAGGTGTTTACAATGTTCATGACTGCTGCGTTGAGCTGAGCGGGCTCCATGCTTGCCGTGGTATGGCGTCTGCACTGGTAACCCAGGAAAAAAGGCGCGAAACGGTTGTCTGACGTTGCTTTCACAGAGGGAGGGAGGGAGGGAGGGAGAGGGGGCCCTGACGACATGTACCCAGAACCACCCGCGACAATATTTTTTGCCCCATCAGGCATTGGGATCTCAACCCAGAATTCCAATGGGCGGGGGAGACTGCGGGAACTATGGGATAGCTACCCACAGTGCAACACTCTGGAAGTCGACGCTAGCCTCGGTACTATGAACGCACACCGCCGAATTAATGTGCTTAGTGTGGCCGCATGCCCTCGACTTTATACAATCTGTTGCCAAAAATCGAATTCTGTAAAATTGGAGTAATCCCGTAGTGCAGACATACCCTTAGTGTTGGATGGCTTCTGTTTGCCTACTAGAGCCATTAGACACTAGATAATAGCACGAACCAACCCTGCATCCCTGTTGTATTACCACCCGTACATAACCACAGAAGTTCTTGACAATCTCACTTTATTTCAGCTACAGTGAATCAGAACAAAGATAAAGACAGGCTTGTGTACTGAATGAATGGTTTAAATTTTTTTAGCTCACATGCCAACCTTTATTGTTGCAAAAGAGTCACTCAAAGATTTACTCAATGAAGTAAGCTAAAATAATGACAGTAGCTATGACGGCAAATGAAAGACAAAGTAAAAATCTTAACTATTAAAGAAACTAATGTGGGAAATATCTGTAGAGCTATTGGGACATTACAGAGGAATAACAATCCAGAGATTCCCCAACTGCTGCCAATACAGAGCTGTCATATCAGAGAAACACGCTTTCCAAGTTTGAAGATGCTGTTGAATTGTGCGACAGCACAACTGTCAATCTGCCAAATATTGCTGATCTCTTAGAAGTAATTTCTTCTAGTTCTATTAAGCAGCATTTCCTCTGGGAGACTGTTCAGCACTGTCGAGGGTATCTATGCTGATTGCTGCCCAACTCATTCTCAAGTTGCATGACGTTGAAGTGCAATTTGGAATTTTTAATGTATTAGTGTTTGGAAGGAGTTCTTTCTAGTTTGAACGAGTTGGGAACTGGGTCTCCTGCATTCTTTTCAGGCTCTGCCATTGACTCCATTGGTTTTGTCTATACTAGAAGATTTCCTACCCATTTTACCGCAACATTGGATAACAGTATAGTAGAAACCTCTGCACCCTCTGTACACAGTTGATAACTCCAATGCAGAAATTTACAGAACATCTAATTAGATGAACCCATTGTAAGACCTTGGGCAAGACACTTAACTCATCTGTTAATCAGGTATAAACAATTCTCTACTTCATAGAAGTGTTGAAACTTAGTTGTTTATGAAGCACTTAGCCTTTGATGAAAGAGCACAACTGAACTGCCAAGTAATTTATGTTTGTATTACAACACAGTAAAATCACTATGACCTTGAAGGTCACATTCAAACAGTAATTGTTAAGATTTTTTTACTGGAGTCATCTGTTATATGCATGATAGCTTTAAAATACTGTTATAGTCACATAATTGTGTATTTTCGTATCACAGAACTCCAAGTCATGTATCAATGTTGCACATTACTACTATCTAGTAAAAGTAATAACATAGAAATCTGTTTAAATGCAGGAAATAGTAGCAATACAATTGTTACTACCATATATAGGCAGCAAAACGGTTTATTAATGCTACTTTTAATATGCTGTTGAAGTTAAAGATTTGTACAATTTGTCTAATGGTATTAGAGAAATACACATAGGCACTAGCGCAGGGGTTCTCAAACTTCACCACACTGCAACCCCCTTCTGACAACAAAAATTGCTACATGACCCCGGGGGGCGGGGGGGGAGACCCGAAGCCTGAGCCTGCCCGAGCCCCACCGCCCTGGATGGGGGAGGCCAAAGCTGAAGCCCAAGAGCTGTAACCAGAGCCCCTCCACCCAGGGCTAATGCCCTTGGGCTTCGGCTTCAGCCCCCAGCGGTGGGGCTCCATTTTGGCCCCAGGCCCCAGCAAGTGTAATGCCAGCCCTGGCAACCTCACTAAAATTAGGTTCCAACCCACAGTTTGAGAACTGCTGCACTAGATGGTGTTCTGTCGAACAGTGAGAATTTCTAAACCTTCCCTGTTTTGAGAAAGTGTTTGTCCAATATTAGTGAAATGGACCATTTTCAATCTTTTTTTTTTTTAAAAAGATGCAAATTAAAAAGATTTTATATGACTATTTTGGATCAACTAAAGTATTTTTTTATTGAGAAGTTATATGAACATTTAATTTCTTTCAAGATCACGTCATTGAACAGTGAGACAAGGACACTGCTTTGTGTGCACATGCACGAGTGATGAGATTTCTTTTAGATGATACCATTAATCCATGTTCTATCAAAAAGAGATGAGGATACAACAATGCCCATTTTAAGTGGTGTCTTTTAGTAAGGTTTTTGTCGGTATGCATGCACTTTAAAAACCAGGGGAGACAGGAACATCACAATCTCTTCATATGAAGAGGGCAGAGAGTACAGCACCCCCAAAGCAAGAATATCAGGCTCTTTAGAGGAAAACTGGCTGAATAGACTTCTCACCCTCACTCCGGTGCATGGGGGTACCAAATACCTCTACAAGTAAGGTTGTGATCAAGCGTCAAAAGGGAGGGAGTCAGCACAAGAAGGAAGGAATGTCCAAAGAGCAGTGTCCTTCAACTCAAGCTGAACAGATGTTCTACAAAGGAAGCCAACAGGGGAGGAAAGCTGCAATTATAGGCAGGTCAAGAGCAGAGTCAGCAGCTCCATCTGAGTCAACTTATCCCTTGGACAAAAATTCTAGATTTTGACAGAGGGAGCACTGCTCCCACAGCAATGTGCTCTCTGTCAATGTTGCTGAAGAAGGGGGGTGGGGAACATCTTGTCTCAGGCCAAGGAGATGGTGTTAACATGGAGCATTAATTGAGAGCAGATACCCCCAAGATGCCTGATCATCCCTGAGTCAACTACTTACTCCTGCCATAACACAGCTATGGGAGAGTGGAGGTATTTCCAACCCCATCCTGCCGAGACAGTTGCTTACTAACTGGGCCTCCATACAGCACTACTATCCTCTCCACCCACAAACAGGTTAAAATGCACAGAGGTATTGGGGGTACCTCTGATACGTGTGGGTCCCAAGATAGAGCGATTCAATGTTTGATGTGATCCACAGCCTCTCAAGAAAAGCATAAGTCAGTCATCTCTCTAATTTGTTGGACTAACAGGGAAAATTTATCCTATCTTGTCTCCCAACAGCCAATTAAAAGAAAAGTCACAAGTCTCCAGAATCCAGGTTCTGCTCTCTTAGCCACATGCTTTTTCTTTTTAAAAAAAAAAAAATCAGATACTGATCAGGTTTAGGGCACGATTTTTCAAATCTAAGGCTATGTCTACACTAGAGACCTTACAGCGGCACAGCTGTACCGATGCAGCTGCACCGCTGTAAGGTCTCCCGTGCAGGTGCATAATTAAACAACCCCCAGCAAGCGGTGGTAGCTATGTTCATGGGAGAGCATCTTCCACCGACATAGTGCTGTCCACACCGGTGCTTCGGTCATGTAACTTATGTCCATCAGGAGGATGGTTTTTCACACTTCGACCAACAGAAGTTTTACTGACAAAAGTGCTAGTGTAGACATAGCCCTCATCAGCGTTAATTTCTCACTCTTCAAACTGCAGGAGGAGATGAGCATAAGAACAAAAGCATGAGGTTAAAGACACACCCTGCCTGAGGAAGCAGGAAGGGAGTTTGAGAGAACATTATGGTAATAGTTATTTGTATGACTGTAGTGCCTAGGAACTCCAGTCATGGACAAGGATCCCACTGTGCTAGGCACTGTACAAACTGTCCCTGCCCCAAAGAACTTACAATCTAAGTGTAAGACAAGGGACAACAAACTGATAGACAGACGGACTGTGGAGTACAAGGAAATAATATTGCCTAAATAGACAAGACACACAGGGTCAGAGAAGGGTAAGTAATTTTGGTTAAGTCATTAAGATTAATCAGTTACCTATATCACGTTTCTTGCAAATTTGTTGGACTTGAGATTCTAGTTCGGCGAAGTAACCTGAAGACTTCTTGTAGCTGTGTTTTACTAATCAAAAACACAACTTTGAAAAGCTAAATGGGTGGACTTATAGAGGAGGGGTGGCCAAACTTACTGACCCTCCGAGCTGCACAGGACAATCTTCAGAAGTTCAAGAGGCAGGGCGCACCCCGAGACCCACCCTGTCCGCTGGGCAGAAGCCCCTACCCCACCACCCTGCTGCAAGGCAGAGGTCCTGAGCTCTCCCCATACCCACCCTCAGTTTGGTAGGTGGAGAATGGGAGGGAGGGTGTGTGGGGCTCCGTGAGCTGCACTTTAATGGTAAAAGAGCCACAGTTTGGTCACCCTTGTTATAGAGCATTTAGTATTGGCCCACGTCTGTTTCCATTGAAGTCAACTGGAAGCAGAGTTAGGCCAACAGAGTGTCTCTGAAAATCCCTTCCAAAGTAAGTTACAGAAAGTAAATAAAGTTACTCAGTGCTAATACTTGCAAACTTAAGAGAATTTAACATGAGAATTTACTAAAGTATATCCAATCACACCACACTGAAATCTTATCAAAGTCTTATCGCAATGATAAACCTATTCAAATTCTATATTCATGAGTGGGTGATTTTAAAGTCAATATTCAAATAGAGCCTTAACAGATTTGCCAAAAATTATAGAATTGTTGGTGTGAATTTAAACAAGAGTTACACACTACAAATTTGAACAGTTACTTAACTACTGAAGCTTCAAAACAAAACTGCGTTCCCAGATTTTCTGTGGGGTTGTGGGTTGGTTTTTTTTGAACCACACAATCATCATCTAATAGGTAGTAATTTAAAGTTATTTCTAAATCCTCTTGAATTTGACCAGTAGAGATTATTACAGGTAATCTGCAATCCTAATTTTGGTTTACTATGAACTCTGAAATTTCTCTTTCAATTGTTTTATCACTTGGTTAACTGAGTTATAAAATTAATTCAAGCTTTTGTCTGAGAGGTTATCAAATCAATGGCATCACAAGTCATGAACTAGGCATGCAAGTTCTCCAATATCTTTACAATGCATATGTAAAGCTCCCGTTAAACTAATGCAATGGTGAACTAACAATGTACTTCCCATCTGCACATTTTAATCACTGATTGGCTCAAAGTTTCTAGGTACTGACAGTGAAGTTTGTTAGTAAACAAAAAAGTCTAGATTATACATTTAAAACGGACATGCTTTTTAATTCAGGTACATACTTTCTGGATAATATTTAAATAATTAAGTCACTTGGGTAAAAAGAAAGCACGTGCTTTCTTTACAACATAGAGCTGGAGTATAGACTGATCTAATATGACAATTCATAATGACTGCTTGATATTTCAGTTCAGTTTCAGGTGGTATTTCAGCTGTAGTCTTATTTTATTCTACTACTGCTGCACTCTTGTGTTAGGGACTGCAAAGCAGAAAGACAGTTAAATAAGGTGCTTATCTGTGGCAAAAAAATTTTTTCCAGTTATGACCATGAGTAGGAATCCCTCCGTGGTAACCAGCGAGTCCAGCACTCAGGCCATGTCTACACTACCACTACCTCAGGGGTGTGAAAAAACATTCCCTTGCGCAACATAAGTTATGCAGGCATTGTATCAGTTTGCTTTCCTTATTACAGTTAAGGAACTAATCACCTGTGTATTTCTGAGCTATCCATGCCTCATTTATGGCTTGCCTATACAAGGGTATTATTTCACACTAACCAAAGAGGTTTTTCCCATTAAAATGTCCTGCGTCCACCCATCACATTTCTTCTTCTGAATTAACTGGCCAATTAGTGCCAATTGGATAATCCACTTTGAACATAGGCGCTGACTCCGTGGGTGCTCCAGGGCTGGAGCACACACAGAGAAAAATTGGCAGGTGCTTAGCACCCACCAGCAGCCAGCTCTACCCTCCCCCCAGTGCCTCCCATCCGCCAGTGGCCCCAATCAACTGCTCCCTCTCCCTCCCAGTGCATCCTGAATGCTGCAGAACAGCTGTTTCGCGGCATGCAGGTGCTGCAGGGGAGGGGGAGGAGTGGGGATGGGGCACACTCGGGGGAGGGAGCAGAAAGATGCAGGGAGGGGGTGGGGCATTGGGTGGAGTAGGGGCATGACCTGGGATTGAGCACCCTCAGGAAAAATTAGAAGCCGGCACCTGTGACTTTGCAAGTAGATATTTTGAAATAAGTTAACATGGAAAAAGGTTTGTGCAGACAAGCATATATTCGGGATTAATTTCAGTCCTCACTTCTATTCCACACTGCATTGCTTCACACCAAGATTGACCTGTGTGTTTACCCATGTGCACTCTACTGGAGTAACGCTGACCAGATGTCACCTCCCTGTTTACAAGATAGTGCACAGCCAGGCATGCCCCATTTGCAGTCACACACTCCTGGAGTAACATACCCTTCTCAGCATTATCACAGCCATGCCTCGTGCATCTGCATGGAGCCATGCAGAGGTCATGGATTTCACTGTGATCTAGGGAGAGGAAATTGTTCAGTCCTGCCTTAACAGCAGCCACTGTAATAAGAAAATATATGTACGTATAGCAAAGCATATGATCAAGAGGGGTCATTACCAGGACAACACTCAATATCACAAGCAGCTCTGACAGAATTATTAATTTAAAACCACACCACACATACAAGGACAGAAACAGGACTTTTGACAGTGCTCCAAATACCTGCCCTACTTTGAAAAGCTGACTGGATTTTTCCCAGGGAGGCAACTGAGCCCTGGTATGCTGTGGATAGCACCAAAGGAGAATCTCTACCCCTCGCCAGTATTCTGATGAGATTTCCCCTGAAAGCCAGGATCTCTTCCTCACACAAGAGCCCAAGGCAGCCCTACAAGAACAGACAACTCCCAAAACCCAGGTATGATAGTACTAAGCAGAAGGTACTGTTTTTTGGGAGGTGGGAAGTGGGGAGGGATGCATATAAAAACAAGCACATATCAATGATATGTTATATGGCTACATTATACAATGTACCATAGTGCTTAGAGCAAACAAGAAATTTTAGCTTGCTATGTGTCACAAGTGCTACTGTAAAGCAGAACACAATTCTACAGTACAGTATAAAGAGCTTTTAAAACCCCACAAAGCAAACTTATAAAACACGGTATACTGTCTCTGTATGCTAAACAGCACTATACTTATAGTTAGGGATCCTTACATGAAACACAAATTAAAGCCACACAAGGTTTTACAACAATAAAAAAATCTTGAACAAAATTTGTCCAATGTTATCTGCTTTCTATATTTTGCCACCTTCACCTGTAAATCCTTCTTAATTTTGCAAGCAGCCTTTCAAAACAATGACTGGCAAAAAATATCCACCACATGTAGCTGCACTGTGAAGGAAAGCTCTTTAGGTTCATCATCAGATGCACTATCCTTTTGTGCCTCAGCTTGTTGGTGCTTTCCAGCTCTTACTGTCTCCAGAAGCTCAGCATCAGAAAGCTCACCCTTCATCCCAAATAACAGGGAAACTCAACAATGGCCTCAAAGTCCTCTGCAGTTAGATCTTCAGGAACAGAAACATCAGCCAGCACATCAATGTCCACCAGGCCATCATTTTCTGTTGTTGATGAAAGCCTTCCCTTTCTGAAGGAGTTTAGAAGAGTTTGTATGACAACGAAGGCCCATGACTTCCATTTGTAGACGTGGTCAGCATCCAGAGAGGCAATAATGTGCACGTTAAGATAAGCACGGTAGTGACCTCTGAAGTTTTTAATGACACCCATGTCCATTGGCTACTTGACAGGTTATGTTTGGGGGCAAGAATTTTAACACGATGTGTGATAGCTCTACATTAGCTGAATGAGCTGGGCAATTGTCAAATAAGAGGCACAGTTTGATCTTGTAGCCGCAGCTCCCTGCTCCAGTTCTTAAGCCAACAGCAAACTTGTCATTCATGCATTGGCCAAATTTCAGTGGAACACAGGCATCTTTGACTGGACCTCAGGGAAACAATGAGGACACTTGATCTTTCTGATCACCAGAAGAAGCCACTTCTCCATCCCATTCATGTTTACAACAAAGAGCAATGTGATGAGGCCCATAGCTTTTTTCCCCTCCTGCAAACCCTTCTTAGAGTCATAGAATATCAGGGTTGGAAGGGACCTCAGGAGGTCATCTAGTCCAACCCCCTATTCAAAGCAGGACCAATCCCCAACTAAATCATCCCAGCCAGGGCTTCGTCAAGCCTGACATCGAAAACCTCTAAGGAAGGAGATTCCACCACCTCCCTAGGTAACCCATTCCAGAGCTTCACCACCCTCCTAGTGAAAAAGTTTTTCCTAATATCCAATCTAAACCTCCCACACTGCAACTTGAGACCATTACTGCCCGCTCTGTCATCTGGTACCACTGAGAACAGTCTAGATCCATCCTCTTTGGAACCCCCTTTCAGGTAGTTGAAAGCAGCTATCAAATCCCCCCATATTCTTCTCTTCTGCAGACTAAATAAGCCCAGTTCCCTCAGCCTCTCCTTATAACTCATGTGCTCCTGCCCCCTAATCATTTTTGTTGCCTTCCGCTGGACTCTTTCCAATTTTTCCACATCCTTCTTGTACTGTGGGGCCCAAAACTGGACACAGTACTCCAGGTGAGGCCTCACCAATGTCGAATAGAGGGGAACGATCACGTCCCTCGATCTGCTGGCAATACCCCTACTTATACAGCCCAAAATGCCGTTAGCCTTCTTGGCAACAAGGGCACACTATTGGACTCATATCCAGCTTCTTGTCCACCATAACCCATAGGTCCTTTTCTGCAGAACTGCTGCCTAGCCATTCAGTCCCTAGTCTGTAGCAGTGCATAGGATTCTTCCGTCCTAAGTGCAGGACTCTGCACTTGTCCTTGTTGAACCTCATCAGATTTCTTTTGGCCCAATCCTCTAATTTGTCTAGGTCCCTCTGTATCCTATCCCTACCCTCCAGCTTACCTACCACTCCTCCCAGTTTAGTGTTACCTGCAAACTTGCTGAGGGTGCAGTCCACACCATCCTCCAGATCATTAATGAATATATTGAGCAAAACCAGCCCCAGGACCGACCCTTGGGGCACTCCGCTTGATACCGACTGCCAACCAGACATGGAGCCATTGATCACTACCCATTGAGCCCGACGATCTAGACAGCTTTCTATTCACCTTATAGTCCATTCATCCAGCCCATACTTCTTTAACTTGACGGCAAGAATACTGTGGGAGACCGTATCAAAAACTTTGTTAAAGTCAAGGAATAACACGTCCACTGCTTTCCCCTCATCCACAGAGCCAGTTATCTCCTCATAGAAGGCAATTAGGTTAGTCAGGCACGACTTGCCCTTGGTGAATCCATGCTGACTGTTCCTGATCACTTTCCTCTCCTCTAAATGCATCAGAAATGATTCCTTGAGGACCTGCTCCATGATTTTTTCAGGCACTGAGGTGAGGCTGACTGGCCTGTAGTTCCCCCGATCCTCCTCCTTCCCTTTTTTAAAGATGGGCACTACATTAGCCTTTTTCCAGTCATCCGGGACCTCCCCCGATCGCCATGAGTTTTCAAAGATAATGGCCAATGGCTCTGCAATCACATCCGCTAACTCCTTTAGCACCCTCGGATGCAGCCCATCCACCCCATGGACTTGTGCTCGTCCAGCTTGTCTAAATAGTCCTAAACCACTTCTTTCTCCACAGAGGGCTGGTCACCTCCTCCCCATGCTGTGCTGCCCAGTGCAGCAGTCTGGGAGCAGACCTTGTTCATGAAGACAGAGGCAAAAAAAGCATTGAGTACTTCAGTGTTTTCCACATCCTCTGTCATTAGATTGCCTCCCCCATTTAGTAAGGGGCCCACACTTTCCTTGACCTTCTTCTTGTTGCTAACATACCTATAGAAACCCTTCTTGTTACTCTTAACATGCCTTGCTAGCTGCAACTCCAAGTGTGATTTGGCCTTCCTGATTTCACTCCTGCATGCCTGAGCAATATTTTTATACTCCTCCCTGGGCATTTGTCCAATCTTCCACTTCTTGTAAGCTTCTTCTTCGTGTTTAAGATCAGCAAGGATTTCACTGTTAAGCCAAGCTGGTCGCCTGCCATATTTACTATTCTTTCTACACATTGAGATGGTTTGTCCCTGCAACCTCAACAAGGATTCTTTAAAATACAGACAGCTCTCCTGGACTCCTTTTCCCCTCATGTTATGCTCCCAGGGGATCCTGCCCATCAGTTCCCTGAGGGAGTCAAAGGCTGCTTTTCTGAAGTCCAGGGTCCGTATTTTGTTGCTCTCCTTTCTTTCTTGTGTCAGGATCCTGAACTCAACCATCTCATGGTCACTTCCTCCCAGGTTCTCATCCACTTTTGCTTCCCCTACTAATTATTCCCTGTTTGTGAGCAGCAGGTCAAGAAGAGCTCTGCCCCTAGTTGGTTCCTCCAGCACTTGCACCAGGAAATTGTCCCCTACACTTTCCAAAAACTTCCTGGATTGTCTGTGCACCACTGTATTGCTCTCCCAGCAGATATCAGGGTAATTGAAGTCCCCCATGAGAACCAGGGCCTGTGATCTCGTAACTTCTGTTAGTTGCCAGAAGAAAGCCCCGTCCACCTCATCCCCCTGGTCTGGTGGTCTATAGCAGACTCCCACCACAACATCACCCTTGTTGCTCACACTTCTAAACTTAATCCAGAGACTCTCAGGTTTTTCTAGTTTCATACTGGAGCTCTGAGCAGTCATACTGCTCTCTTACATACAATGCAACTACTCCACCTTTTCTGCCCTGCCTGTCCTTCCTGAACAGTTTATATCCATCCATGACAGTACTCCAGTCATGTGATTTATCCCACCAGGTCTCTGTTATTCCAATCACATCATAATTCCTTGACTGTGCCAGGACTTCCAATTCTCCCTGCTTGTTTCCCAGGCCAAGGCCTCTGTCAGGAAAACCCCAGTAGGATACACCAGTCTGGTCAGCCCTGAAGATGTCATGTGGCTGGTACTGCTCTAGAATGGTGGGTAAGATGTCTGCCCGCAATTCAGTAGCTGCCATAAGGTTAAGGTCTTGTTTCTCACTGTGGTCCTTATGCTGAACCACGTTGCACTGGGCTTTCCACCAACTGAACCAGCCATCTGGAGGGTTAAAGTCCTTCCCCTGTTCTGCCGCCAGCTGCCTCACTTTCTGTTTCAGCATTGGTCCAAGAGTCCAGCATCTTATTCAAGCTTATGCTGAAACCAGAGCCACAGGGCGTCACCAACACCTGCTTCCTTTCCCTTACGTTGGCACTTGTGGCCTTGGTTTATATAGTTCCTGTACTCCTGTAAAATGTTATGGCTGTTCTTCTGAATGCACAAAACAAACTTTGAGATCCCACACCCCTCAGTTACTCTCACTTGCTTAGCACTGTTGGGATTCCCTCCAAGACCTTTCCACTCAGTTTAACCAGAACACCTCATCCAGTTCTGGACGAATACTTCATCCAATTCTCTGGGATCAAAAAAACCCTCAGTTTGACTCCACCTCGTTACTCAGGTTATCATATTAGGCATGTAGCAGCTCTTTGTCAACATTGGCCACGCCCAGACACTGGGGATTTAGGTACAAAGTGATACCACAATTCCAATTCATTTCACATACCAAAAAAACTTTATATACATCTTTCCTAGTGACTAACATCTATACTGCGAGCAATCATCTGCAGATTGTGTAAGGTAAGCTTATCAGGTGCAGGTGTTCCTGCCTACTTTATTTACTATAGACATTCACAATAATTAGTTGTTTCAGCAATTACTTATTCAGGCTTGTCTTAACTTGGGCTTGCTGACATCAGCTAAGTTAGCCCCACAAGAAGTGGGCTCACATAGGGTCTACAGGACCTGAACTTTATCAGCAAGAGATAGCACACAGTGAGAGCACTCAGCTGTGTATGCTCAGAGGCAGGAAACTGATTACACATAGGACCTCCCCTCTAAAAAAGTTGCTATTAAGCAACATGCCTGTTGCTAATATCTAAATCCCATTAACACTGATGTTAATGGGAGAGGACTGGTTCCTAGCAATATGTTGCCATTAAGGAGAAGTTGCTATTATCAGGATTGCTATTAAGCAGAATCTACTGTAAACCATATAAACAAAGTGCCCTCTCCAAAAATCATTGAACACAACATTTAAAAAGCAAAATACACTTCTATGTCACTTAATCTATACACCGAGTAATGAAAGCTTGGTGGTATAATAGAGCATAATAAAATTACATTGCAACCTTTCAGCTCTTTACCTTAAAGGAGGAGTACAGGGCAGGGCATCCTTGACCCAGAGGCCCTGAAGATTTGCTTCAGTTTGCAGAGAATGCCTCTCAGGAAGTTCCTAGTGTCCTGAAAGTCTCTGCAACTCTGCCTCCCACCAATCAGTAAGACTCCCTTGCTCTCACAGATGCTGTGCAAAATACAGCAAGCAGTTACGATTCAGTAACTTCAGCCTTGTCATGAGATGCCATGTACCCTTCAAATGCACACTCCACTGCCATTCTTCAGCTACTCAGGGTATAGCTGAACAGGCCCTTTCTCCTATCGAAGTGTCCATTAAAATGTTTCATAAGCTAGGGAAGCAAAAGTAAGCTGGGAATCCCAGAATGATGGGGAGAATCACACCAGCAGTAATATCCACAGTGGTCTGGGCAGCAAATTTTCCATTTGTCATTAAAGAAAAGAGGAGTGAGTTCTTAAAGATCTTAGCATCATGGACCTTTCCAGATCACCCAATATTAATACTCGTGATAGTCAGGCCTTAGAGCACCAGGGAGAAGTACCCCTTTTTGTTGANGGGGGGGGGGGGGGGGGGGGGGGGGGGGGGGGGGGGGGGGGGGGGGGGGAAGAAGAGGAGGGGAGCAAAACAATAGGGACTTGGGCTCCATCAACTGCCGTAATACAATTAGGAAATTCTAGCTCTGTAAAATCCATCAATAGCCTCCTGGTCATTGCCAGCCTTATGACTTGTGTCATCAGCATCTTAAAGCAGCACAAACCTGCAGGACAACAGCCCTGACAACTGATCTACCAATACCCAAAATGACTAGCTGCTGACCGGTAGTAATCAGTAGTGGTGAACTTCCAGATGGAGATGACAACACACTTCTCCACACCAGGGGGAACTCTCATGTTGGTGTGATGCCACTGCAGCTCCAAGGTGAGCTCCACACAGATTTCTAGCAAAGTAATGCAGAAATTATGCCTCCACTTCTGGTCATCCCAAGAATGCAACACTATCACTTCCTACCAGCCACTGGTTTCCCAAAAGCAGTAATGGTACTCAATAGAATAAAGTTACTCCAGGAAAACTTTTGCCAATTAGCTGATTGATTTCTTCCTCCTCTGAAATCATCTCAGCAATAAAAAAAAAAAAAAAAAAAAAAAAAGTGGCTGGCTTCCAAAGCCAAAGTCACTTGGCTGTGTGACTGCAAATACATGGGCAGAAGCTTCTGTGTATTAGTCAGGGTGGATAAAAATCAATGTTTTGTTGTTGTTTTTAAATAAAAAAAAAAAGATTTTTTTTTGATAAAATGCTTTTTGAGGAAAAAACCTATCTAAAGATTGTTTCTTAATTAAAACTTTCTCGCTCAAAGATATTTCATCATGAAATAGGGATTATAAATTCTAATTCTACAGTATGAGACAATATATTCCTGTAATGTTTAAGAAAAGTCTTGTAAATTAGTTCCAATAGTTCATGGATTAGGGACCCATTCTTACGGGGTACCAGGGGCTTCTGTATAGATTATTTAGGTTAATCTTTCTATCTACCCAATGGGACTCAGTGCTCAGTCTAGAAGATACCATCAGAGATGCTTAGTTTTGCAGTTCTCAAACTGTGGATTTGTCTCCCCACAGATAACATGCTTGTTAACAGCAAAAGTGTTTTTAAATAAATAAATAATATACAGAGGTGAGAAATAACAGACCTCAACCCTATTGTCCCGCTGAAAATTTGTGTACACAGAGTCAATCCCTTACCTCAATCTCTCAAAGTGCAAAGTTTCAAAAAGTGCAATGAATAGAAGATTGTTGGGGGCGGAATAGATCTGGACAAGGAGAAGAAGTCTGGAGATAAGTGTGAGAAGGGAGAGACAGGCAGTAGAAACAAAAGTGAAACTGTTTCAGCAGCATATTCCAGAAGTCTTGAGGTCTTTGAGTGTAGCCTTCATTGATTTGAGATCTACCATACCATTCTCTCACTAGAAGGGAAAACCTATAATGGCAGCAGGCCGTAAAGGAGACCCAGTTTGGGAATATTTTAATGAAGTTCCTCTACCTGTGGGTAAGACAGGCATGTGTGCAAAATGCAAACAGTGCAACAAAGAAATGCAAGGCCCGGTTGCCCAAATGAAACAAAATCATGAGAAGTGTTCCTTCTCAGGAGGAAGCTGCGTTGAAGATGAAGAAAGGAACATGTCTGAACATGCAGGATCTTCAGGTTGGTAAACTTTTTTATTTCATACTTCTTTCTTAAGGACTGCCTGTCTTCCTTCTAGACTATTCTTGAATTCTCATGTTTGAGCAAAAAATATAGTTGTTACTCTATGGTACTATAATTTTAGATGCAGTTGTGATAAAAAATAAATAGCTGAAATAGGCAGATCTTCCTTTTACAATTTCACCTTTAAAGTAGTACTGAGTGTCAGTGAATGCAATGAGTAATACTAAATGAGCAGTACAGTAATAATAATTAACAACTGCATGGACTTATTGTGTTTAGGAGAATCCATTCTCAACATACAGGATTCTGAAGACTATCCACCTACAAGATCAACTGAAACGATAGAAAATGATGGTATCTGCCAATGATAGTGTTTCAGTCACATCATGTATGTCACATAGCCACATCATGTATCTCACATAGTATATCACCTGTAGCAAAAAAAAAAAAAAAAATCTCCATCATCCAGGAACAACCATAGATAAGTTTGTGATAAGAACCAGCAGATTACAAAAAGGGGTAATTGATGAAAAAATTGCCCGGTTTGTTTATGCAACAAATTCTCCTCTCTCTATGATTGAGAACCCACACTTCATTAACATGGTTCAGTCATTAAGACCAGGATACAGTCCACCCAACAGAGCAGATGTCGCAAGCAAATTGCTGGATAAAGTGTATGAAAGAGAAATTGAGCTGTGTGCAAAAGGTCTAGAGGGTAAAATTGTTAACTTGAGTCTTGATGGGTGGAGCAATGTCCACAATGATCCTGTTGTATGTGCTTGTGTGACAACAGAAGAAGGGAATGTCTTCCTTACAGAAACAATTGATACATCAGGAAATGCACACACAGCAGAATACTTACAAGTAGCAGTAAAAGCTATAACGAACTGTGAAAAATGATTCAAATGTCTAGTACACAGCTTGGTCACAGACAATGCTGCAAATGTATCCAAGATGAGAAGAAATTATTTTAAAAGACAGTCCCAAGCTAATAACATACACTTCCAGTGCTCATTTGATGCACCTCCCAGCCAAAGACTTCACTGTTCCAGAAATAAAGGCTAATGTTGTTGAAATTGCAAAATACTTCCATAACAACCACTTTGCAGCAGCTGCTCTGAAAAAAGTGGGAGGAACCAAGCTAACTCTCCCACAAGACGTGCGAAGAAACTCAGTAGTGGCCTGTTTTGAGCACTATAGCAAGAACTGGCCTAATCTGATGACAATTTGTGAACAAAATGGTGAAAAAATAGATGGCACTGTCATAGCCAAAGTTCTCAACATTGGGCTTAAGAGAAATGTTGAACACATGCTGAGTACCCCGAAGCCTATTGCTGTAGCCTTGAACAAAATGCAGGGAAATAGCTGTTTTATTGTTGATGCTGTTGAAATTTGGAAGGAACTGAGTGAGATCTTAAAAAGAGAAATATGCAATGACAGAGTTAAATTGCAAGCATTAAAAAAAAGAATTGGACAAGCATTATCTCCAGCTCATTTTCTTGAAAATATTCTCAATACTCGGGACCAGGGTCAAACCTTAACTGCTGAAGAAGAGGAGATGGCTATGACATGGACATCCAGCAATCATCCCTCCATAATACCAACTATAATAAACTTCAGAACTAAGGGTAAATCATTCAAGAAATATGCTTGCTGATGATGTGTTAAAGAAAGTCACACCAGTTAACTGGTGGAAGTCACTTAAGCACTTGGATCCAGAGACTGTTGAAGTGAGAATCTCACTTTTAACAGCAGTAGCTTCTCCTGCCGGTGAAGAAAGAATATTTTCTTCCTTTGGACTAATTCATTCCAAACTGAGAAATTGTTTGGGACCTGAAAAAGCAGGAAAGCTTGTTTTTCTTTTCCAGATTATGAACAAACAGGAAAATGAAGGTGAAGACAACTGAGTTAGCTGCAGAAGCCAATATTTTAAGTTTCTCATGTTGACCTGGCTGACAGTCGATTTATTTTTTGTTGTTTTTTTTTTAAATTTCATTTAACTATTTTAGTTAAAAACAATTTTAACAAAAACAAACCTCATTTTAAAAAACTTGAATGGTCAACTAAATTCAAAAATTCATATGCTTGTTTTGTTAAAATATTATATGTTTGCTGTTGAAGAAAAAAAAATCCAGAATACATAACGTTGTTGTTTTAGTTAAATAAAACAATTTAAATGTCTGTCTGGATTAACCTGTTGAATTGGAGATATTTATTAAGTCATTGGGAGGTGAACTATCTGCTTCAATTACCTTTGGTAAATGAAATAACCAATCATTCATTTTCTGATATAGCTGTAAAACTAATCTGAAAAGTTTTCAAAATAAATCACTTTAAAAATGTATAGTGTGTACCTTCTAAAAATGAAACCTACATCTCTGAGTTGTGACGAATATGTATTAAAATTATAACAACCAATACGAATGCACTTTTATGTAGAAATTCATGATTAAATCAAGTCTTCCTGACCAACGATTTAAATCATGATTCAAATCCACCCTGGTATTAATGACTAAGACACACAACAATGTGCCCTCCATGCCAGCGCACCGAAGTTTGAAAGTGGTGCTAACTTACAAAAGACATGCTGGAATGAAAGGAGAGGAATCATGGGAATTTGTTACTATGACCCCAAGTCCCAGAATTCCAACAGCTTCTGGTAGATATCCCACAACATGCCATCAGAAAAATCCCAGAATGTACAGAACTCAGCAGCAGGACAGAGCACCTGTCTGGAATGCTGAGTGCTTAGACAGAAAAAAAAAATTGCCATGTATATGCACTGATTTGTAGGCAAGTAAGTAAAAGCCAGCCATGTGGATGAAATTATTGCAGGATAGTTATTCCACAAGTTAGCACGCACAAATCTAAATCTACAGAAAACCTGTGTAGACAAGGCATTAGAAACAAACAAGTATTTTATGACACTTTCGATGGGTCATTTTGAAGACTTTCACTTCATGTTGGCTTTTCAACATTAAACTGATATAGCAGATACTTAGCAAATATAATTATCGAAGGTATGTCCAATTAATCAACATTTCGCATTTAAAAGAAAAATATGCTGATGATAGGATAGCAAACTGTGACTACATAGTGCCACCTATCAATATAACTTCCTCTGACATTAAATATTTCAGGGGATCTCTGCCCAAATTTTTAATAAAAATCATTGAAATTAAATACAAAAAAAATTAAGCAGTACATGTTTACTGCCAAGTTTTAAAGAAAGTTAAACCAGTTCATTGATTTGAGCCTCTTCTGTGGGTGTAGGGAATATTTCTTTCATTTCAGTTTATTTGACTAGTTCAGTTCAATGACTAGTTCATTTGAAGTTAAGAAACCAACTGGGGCTTTGAAAAACCAGGAAAAAAGTTGTTTTCCTCTTCCAAACTATGAATAAAAACTAGATGCAAGAGATGAGCTCTGCTAGTTCTAAAGTCTTGAAAGACACGGTGACAGAAACAAAATCAGTTCAATATACTAACTACAAAAAACAGTTCCTTTGTTCAATAAATCAGTTTTTTAAATGCAAAACATTATTTTGATAAATATCTTTGTCTTCTGCATCCAGCACATTTAAAATAGCTTTATTCAATAAAAAGTTAAAGTGATATTTTTGTGCATTTAATTTAATTTGAATTTTCATTAAAATGGAGAATGACAAAAAAAAAAATCAATCTAGTAAATAAGAAATGCATCGTTCGTCATTTTCTAAGATAAAAATTTAAATTAAGCTATATAATTGCTTATATACACATGTGTATAGATATAAAACAACTTCCTGATTAACAAAAAGAAGCACCAAATTTAATGTAAAGGCTATATTCAGTTGCAAATCAACATGTCCTAGTGATTACCAAACATCGAGAACCTACCTTTTAATTATTTTCCTATAGAAAAGTACAAATGCAAAACATGATTAAAATTGATTATTTAAATCAATCCACCCTGGTGCATGTCTCAAGGGAAACAATACTGCAATGTGATTGGCCTGCCTCTGTGACCAATTAAATGGTGATAGTGACACCACCAGAGCCAGTAGTCTACCAGAAAATCAGGCCACAGGAGGGAAAAAAAATACCGTCTCATTGAAGGATCCTAAAGCATTTAATATAAAGGCCCACAATACCCATACAAGATAAGTAATTAAGAGCTAAAACAATCTGACAAGTCAGAATTTTGCCTTTTTTCTTCAAATATCACAGAAGTCTCTCTCTCTTTTTTTAAATCTGAAGTTATTCACAACTTTCTTCCTCTGCAAAACATTTGTACAATTCAGTTGAACACTGCCCAACTGACCAATGCAATGTAAGTTTCAAATAGCATATTTGATTGAAATATTTGCCATTCATATTGTGTTGGTTAGTTATATAAAGACATCCTACCAAGGAAAAGCAGAAATACAGTATATTCCACTTCTTACCAACCTCTCAGTTCCCAGCAAAAAGTTGCCATTATCCAGCAGCTGACATTAAGCAATAAGACGCTATTTTTGAGCCCATGCATACCTGAATGGGTGTGGAAGAACAATCCACTGAAACTGTAGAAGCTTAGCTACTGTATAAGTTTCACTTCGCTCAATATAGAAAAAAAATTAAAAAGTATAAACAAAGGTGTTATAAGTGTTACACTGCAAGAAGCAGAGCAAACTTAAATCTTGGTATACTGTGTAGTACTTATGTGAGACATGGGGGTGAAGCAGCACACAATTTTATGAACTAATCAAATAGTCAAATTTAAAATGAAAACAAAAAAAAATTAAAATATGTCCAATGTTGCCTGCTTTTTATGATCTGTGACCTCTAGCTGTAAATCCTTCTCAATTTTGCATGCAGCCTTGTAGTCACTGTCAACGTCACAATACTGGAATATCCTGTGGAAAATGTCCACTGCACATATGTGTTTTGGAAGCGAAGTTTGTTGTGTGACACATTACTCTCTTGTGGCTTTTCAGCCTCTGGGTGCTAAACAGACAGGAGAAGTTTGGCATCTGTGAGTCACCTCCTGTCTCCAGGTGACTGTCAAACTCAATAATGGCTTCAAATTCCTCTGCTGTTAGATTACTGGGACAACACATTGTCCACCAGGCCAGTATTTTCTGTGGATGATTCAAACCCACTCTTTCTGAAGCAGTTGTAAACAGTCTTGGGAAGAACAGCATCCATGACTGCTTAGCGAGATGCGCTGCATCAATTAAAGGATATTTTGTTTTGTTTTGCAACATCCACCACTTGTAGGCGTGGGTCAGCATCAAGAGAAGCAATGATACACACATTCAGATGAGTGTGATAGTAACTTCTGAAGTTCTTTATTACACACCATGTCCATCAACTGCATGCCTGATATGGTGTTGGGAGGCAAAAATTTTAAACACAATGTGTGACAGCTGTAACTAAGTGACCAGGATAGCTGTTAATCAACAGGCACATGTGACTATTTGTAGGCGCAGCTCCCTGTTCAAAGTCTTCAACCACTCTTCAAATAAACTAGTCGTCCAGGAATTGGCAGAGTTTCTGTAGCTCATGGGCAGTTCTGAATGATCTTTAAGGAAACAAAATGGGTGCTTGCTCTTTCCAGTCCCCATATGAAGCAGTTTTCTCTGTCCCAGCCACGTATGCACAACATAGCAATGTAATGAGGCCTATGGCTTTTTTCCCCCCTCCTGCAAACTCTTCACCAAACCAAGGCCTCTGTCTAGAAAGCCAAGTAGAAGAGAGCAGACCTAGCAATGAAGAGGTCACATGGCTGGAACCGGACTAGAAAGCTGGCCAGGGTGTCCGCCCTCCAATCAGAGCTGTGGGGGGAGGGATTGCTCAGTGGTTTGAGCATTGGCCTACTAAACCCAGGGTTGTGAGTTCAATCCTTGAGGGGGGCCACTTAGGGATCTGGGGGAAAATCAGTACTTGGTCCTGCTAGTGAAGGCGGGGGCTGGACTTGATGACCTTTCGGGGTCCCTTCCAGTTCTATGAGATAGGTCTCTCTCTCTCTCTCTCTCTCTCTCTCTCTCTCTATATATATATATATATATTCAGACTTCGGATTTTTAAATGTAATTAATAGTGCTGTCAAGCGATTAAAAAAATTAATCGCACTGTTAATAACAGAATACCATTTATTTAAATATTTTTGGATGTTTTCTACANTATATATATATATATATATATATATATATATATATATATATACACACACACACAGAGAGCACGCGAGCGAGCTGCTGGAAGGTGAGTGTCTTGTTTCCTGCCATGCTCCTTACACTGAAGAACATAGGGTTGACCTTTCCAGCAACTAAGCCAGCCATCAGAAGGGTTGAACTCCTTTCCGTGAGCTGCTTTCTGTTTCAATATCAGCCTGGAAAAAATCAAGCACTTTGGCCAGGTATATGCTGCCACAAGACTTCACTAACGTCCACCTCCTTGCCATTGTGTTGCTACTTGAAACCTTGGTTTGTGCTGCTCTCATGCTCCTATTAAAATGTCACTGCTATTCTTAACACTGCACAAAACAGATTTCAAGACACCAAGCTTCTCAGCTACTCACTCATGCGTAGAACTGGGCTCACATAGGGCCTCCAGAACCTTAGCTTGGTCAGTGAGAGAGGTCCACATGTTTGGAAGCCATAACATTGCAGCAGAAGTGCTCTGTTGCCCAGGTTGAGAGCCAGAAAATCGATTATAGGTAGGACCTCTCTTCTAAAAAGTTAGTAAGTGGTATTCCTGTTGCCAATATCTAAAGCCCATTAATATAAAAAATCAATGGGATGGGATCAGTTCCTGGCAAATTGTTGCTATTAAGGGGAAGTTGTTAAAATTGTGATTGCTATTAAGCAGAATCCACCGTAAAATGTTATTTGACTAAATCACACAGCATAAATGGCAAATTTACAATCAAGTGTACTATTAGAATTGAGCTTTCATAGTATTTACCATCATGAAGTCTGAGTGGTTCAGTATGCATCAGAGGTTGTTCATACAATTAAGTCAAAATTCACTTCTGACTTAGATTAAATATTTCTGGATTTCCCCGACCCCATAAGGGGCTCAGCTATAGTAAGCAACACCAACTTTATAGATGTACCATAATTGGGAAATTCCACCCATGTTACAGGGAAATTCCATCCACAGCAGGTGGATGCAAACTCCTGTATCCCCTTGGCTTTGAAAGAATTTTTCTAGTGTCCAACTCTAGCTTTTAGCACATTGCATTAGGAAAACACTGCACTAAACACCATGGCCTTGTTTTCACTGGGGAGATGGAGAGGGGAAGGCGTGTTCTTAACTCAAGTTAGCTAATTTAAGGTAAAATCCTAATGAGGATTAGGTAATTTGTAATCTTCACATAAATTAACGTGTGTTAAAACTACCAATGGTCTTGTCTTCAATCTTCACTAGGATTTTATCTCAAGTTAGTTAATTCACCTCTCCCTCTCTCATCCCCAGTGAAGACAAGGCCCATAAGGTAAGATATATTTCCTTAGTCTATGGCGTAAAGAAGCATCACTACCAAGAGTGTAAAAACAAACCTGAAACTCATGACCAGACGCCCCTCCGTTTAATATGCATCTCTTATCTGAACAGATACAATGGCGTATGCTTTTCTTTTAATTTTAAAAATAGTCGTGTCAATTATCCTGAGCTGCAAACCTTTCTATATTTCTTTAACATTACTAATTGGTTAATAGGCACATTCTTAATTCTGAAACAATACAAATTAAGGTTCTACAAAGTTGGCTTCTCATGCCATAGGAGACAAGGTCTACACACAAGGTGTAGGGTATCTAAAACTTGTAGGACAGAGACCTCCCACTTCTCCCCCACACCAAAATGTTTAGGGTCAGATTAAGCTATGACTTGGTTACATGTGTCTAGTCTGACTTCCTGTGTAACACAGGCCATAGAAATTCCCCCAAAATAATTCCTAGAGGATATTAATGCATACTGCCTTTCAACTTCATTTAATGTTCTTTTGTTTTTATACCGATGCTATGCAAACAACCGATGCTGATTATGACTAAGGCTACGTTTTAGTCACGGGTATTTTCAGTAAAAGTAATGGATGAGTCACGGGCCATAAACAAAAATTTAAGGTCCGTGACCTGTCTATAACTTTTACTGTATACCCTTAACTAAAACTTGGGGGGGGGGGGACCCCCGCGCAGGTGCTCTTGGGGGGGGGGTCCGGGGTGCTGCAGGGGTGGCCCGGGACTCCTGCTGGTGCAGGGGGAGTGCCCAAGCCACAATGCACAGCCCAGGGAACCCTGCTGGGGGGAGGGAGGGCAGGCATGGCACGCAGGGGGGTTGGTGAGGCTCGCAGGCTCCCTACCCGGCTCCGTGTCCCTGCAGCTTCTAGGGGGAGGGGTGGCCAGGGGGGGCTCTGCATGATACTCCCGCCACAAGCACCGGCCCCGCAGGCACAGCTCCTATTGGCCCGGAACTGCAGCCAATGGGAGCTGCGGGGGCGGCGCCTGCGGGCAGGGGCGGCACACGGAGCCCCCCTGGCTCCTGCACCTAGGAGCTGCAGGGACATGCCAGTGGGAGCCAGGGATTACCCCCCCCCCCAGGTAAGCACCCCGCCAACACCCCCCCCCCCACAGCCAAACTGCTGCTGCTGGCCCAGGGGCTGCCTGGCTCGGGCTGGCCCGGAGCCAGCACCTGCCACTGCAGAAGTCACGGAGGTCACGGAATCCATGACCTCTGTGACAGACACACAACCTTAATTATGACATCTTTGAGGTCTCAGATTAGACTAAAAACAAACAATTTCCCACACCAACCTCCTATAGCATCAATACAGGATGCAATAAAGGTTGTTTGGGTGTCATTTCAATACCTTAAAATGTTTGATTTCCTTTAATCAAACACTAAATCTGAATTTCTTGGGTTTCCAATGCTGGTGGGATAATTTGCCTTGTACTTGTTTTTACCTTAAAGTTACTGATAAAAATATTTCCAGACAAACTACTTATTTAAAATTTCATACATTAACACTGAATAAGAAACTTGGAAGAACGCTACCAATATGATACCTCTATTTAGGTGAAGATATGTAATAATTTGTTTGTTTCTTTTCATTTTAAGGCCAGAAGCAATTTAAAGCAGCTGGAGCATACTGGTCACTTAAAGCCAGGTTCACAGCTGTTTCACGTTGTGAAATGCAAGACAGCTGGAGCATACTAGTGAATCAGTCTTAATTTGCTAGCATACAGCCATGGAACTTTTAGGAACAGAGAAAAAGGGATCAATTGTGTGACAGAGAAGAGCCAAGTAGCTGAAGACAAGACAGAACAACACAAAATAAAGTCATTGTGACAGTCTGTACCCTTATGTTCACCCCTTTTACAAGACTATGATACATTGTGTAAAAAGTATGCTTTGTGAAAAGTATGGTTGATCATTGAAAACTCAATTGTTGATCATTATTGTCTTGGTAAAATGTGTGTGGCAACATTGTATTTAAAGAGCACCTCCCGCTGACATAGCACTGTCCACAATGGCACTTTTATCGGTGAAACTAATGTCAGTCAGGGGACTGTTTTTTTCACACCCAGGACCAACAAAAGTGCTTGTGTAGACAAAGCCTGATACATAGTCCAAGTTTGCAAAAACAGCCACAAACCAGTTCTTCAGAAAGAAAGGGCAAACTGACAGCTCAGCCAGGTGTCAACAAGATCAAATGGACTATCACCTGGTCAAGTGGCCATTCTTTGGCAAGAAAAAAGGTGTGAGCGAGAAATTTACATCTTGGCAAAGAAATAGCTGCAGGTTCTCATCTCCACAGACTGTCTCCTGAACCTCAGCTGGAGATGATGATTTTCAAAGAAAAAAAGAGAACTATAAGAAAGGGGAACAGACACCCCAAAATATTCCTCCCTTTCTCTCTGCCCATGGCATTAACACCTGAAGGATAAAGAAATTAACACTGAACTGGGGGAGGGGTCCTAGCTGAAAAGATCCACCCAGTAAGACTGCTGAAGCACGTGGCAAGGGAAACCTTTGCTTTGAATTCACTCTAGCTTGTTAAGCTAGGTGTTAGCTACATTTTACCTTTTATTCCTTTGTAATCAATTCTGACTTTTATGCCTCATTACTCGTAAACACTTAAAATCTTTCTGTAGTTAATAAATTCGTTTTACTGTTTTATCTAAACCAGTGTGTGTTCGGGAAACTTTATTTGGGATAACAGGATTTGTGCATATCATTTTCTATTAATGAAATTACAGATTTTATATGAGCTTGTATTGTCCAGGAGAGTGCTGATAGTACAAGACACACACTTCTGGGGGGAAGTCTGGGACTGGGAACTTGCTAGTGTTGCCCTGCAGCGTAGTTCCTGAGTGGCTGGCTATAAACACTCATACAGTATATCTGGGAGTGATTTACATGCTGGAGGCGGTGTGGGAGCAGACCAGGAGTGGTTGCTCTTACAGTGAAGCAATGTAAAAGGCACCCCAGGTTGGAGAATCGAAGGGACACAGCTATCCATCAGTCCAGATTGTACCCTGGGTAATGTCAGTCATACATACATTGCCCTCTTCAGGAAACAGTCTTGCAGTATTACACCTTGCACTGTAAGCCTGCTTCAAAGGTATGCATTCAAACACACCCATATTTGTGCCATACTTGTTTACGATTGATGGAAAACTCCACAAATTCCTCTGTATTACCAGAGAGAGACCTTTTTACCTAGCTCCATACAAGGTTTGCAAGACACAGAGGCATCTGTAAACCGAACAGACCCAATATAGATTACCAGGTATGGAATTACAGATGGTTGATTGCAAACTTCATAAACCTCAACAGAACATAAATCTTATTTTCTGACAGACTCTACACAAAGAACAGAAGTTACAATAATTTGACCAGTAAGTTTCCACAGTAAAACTTAACATGACGAGAAAGCATTTTGAAAATCTGATATACCATGATTGCTTCTAGCTACTTTCTTACACTTGCTGCACAACACACCTTATTCAATCACACTTGCAGTTAGAACAATAAAGCAATTTACATTTTTGCTTAATACATCCATTCGCCAGAGCCAAGACTCCTAGTCATTGTTGGAAGTGTCATTGGACAGGCCACGGTAATACTTATGCTAAAGTAGCTAGCTTCTGCCTAGTCTTTGGTTGCTAATATGTCCTTATGTGGACTTGCTTAATAATGCTTATAGCTGTTGTACAGGACAAAGGTGTTTTATTTATTTATTAACAGAATGTACTGAGCTGAAGGACATTACATAGATAAGAGGAAGTTATCAGTACAATGAACACACAAAATGTACTGCCAAGAAGTCCCTACATTGGTAAGAGGTGAAAGGCCTGGCCAGCATGCATGATTAGTGGTAATAAGAAAAGAAACATGACAGAGAAATAGCATGGGCAGAAAAATGTACGTAAACTGAAGTTTGCACATGGTATTGTATTTGCTACGTAAGACAATGCTTAATGTTGACTGGATGGTCATATAATCTGGAATGGTATAGATGTTAGAATGTAAAGGGAAATTTCTTGTGACCCATCTATGCCCCAGGAGAAGGTAACTCATCAATTTATTTTTCTGTGTAGCTGTCATTCATTGCTTTTATAGTAATTGCAACTGCAAGGCCATGTTTTTGGTTCAAACAAAGGTCTGAATTAATAAACCAGAGTGTCTTGGCCCCAAGCATGTGGTAAAACTCACCCAACATTAGTACAGTTTCATTCCGTATGTGGTATAACCACCACTGAAGCACCAGCATTACATATAACTAGCTTCATAAGCAGTAGTTTTCAACTTCATCCTAGGTGTAGGCATAATGCATTATGTGACTCTGGTTCAGTTTGGTCAAGAGTTCTCATGTCACAATGGACCTGAACTATAATGCAGTAAGTGTTGAAAGGAGATACATTGTATTCTCAATAAGTTAAGCAGGGATTCAACTTCTTTGTGAAGTGGGTGTGATGAGTCATCCCTGAGCCAGTGAGTGTTCTGAGGTAATTACCTGCAAGTCCTCTGAAAGGCCCATGCTAATGAACCAGGGCCCAGACAATCCACAAGCAAGGGCCTAACCTTGGGAGACCCCA
The DNA here is from genome assembly GCA_003942145.1 of Platysternon megacephalum. Taxonomy (NCBI): domain Eukaryota; kingdom Metazoa; phylum Chordata; order Testudines; family Platysternidae; genus Platysternon; species Platysternon megacephalum. Next base: position 1,355,033 of record QXTE01000173.1, read on the forward strand.
AAACAAGGTATATAGGCTCCTTAGGAAACAAGCCACTTCAGCCTGCACAACATTGCTACCTTGTGTGAAAGGATCCCCGGGGTACAACCTGGAACAGGGGTACTGCTGTGCCCCCTTAACTCTCCAGTATGGGCTGTTTCTCACAATACTTTACTAGCAGCAAACCCCTCCAGGTATTGTGATCACTCAGCACAACAGCATGTGGAATCCCACCAGATAAGATTGCCAGACACTCGCGAATCACACCAGCCAACTTCCCCCAGCTTTCCAGCCTTGCACCCCAGAGCTGTATCTTGCCCTGGTCCAAAGCCTAACCAGTGGAAGTTTACCACCTAGTCTGCCCC